>VXAA01006341.1:118352-195757 GCA_013399115.1 Anseranas semipalmata
AAAAAAGAAAGAAAGAGATATAGGAAATGCACTGTGAGTGCATGGGAGCAGTTACGGAGGTAACCTGACTGTAATAAGGAAAGGTCTGACGTAAAATGACCACAAAACACAGACAAAAGAAAAAGACTGCCAGGCCTGAGAACTTGCCCCCTGCTTTGTAAGTGCCCCTGGGCACCAAGACGACCTTGCAGTATGGCTGAATACCTCCGACGGGAGGCATCCTGAAGATACCGCTCCATTGATTGGAAGAAAACAAGAAAGGGAGGAATGACTTATCACTTGAGAAAGTGGGGATCGATGTGAGAAGTAAAACTCTTGTTTAAAGGAAATTAAGAGTAAACAAGAAAGATAATCTACTAGCTGTCTCAGGAAGAGAACCGAAATTAACAGCACATGTTGGTTACCTAAATGGCAGTGTCCTGTGCTCTCTCATGTCTCAATGACCCTAAGTATTTTTGCTGTCATAGTCTTGGTAAGTTTGTAATCATAAGTATTTTCACTGTCATAGTATTATTGGTACATTTGTTGAACCTTTTATTACCCCCAAATCATATCTGCTGTCGTATTACTGATTTTCTTACCTCAAATTGCCTTTCTACTACTAGTGCTGCTAATATTAATTGATACCTGTTACATATATATATGCTTCTTTCCTGGTAATATCTGTAATAGCTTTTTATCTGTCTATCTCTATTTGCCTGATTAACCATAGTATTCTTGCTAGTGGTCATTTGTGTTGATTTGTAATAAACAGAAATCTTCAGCGAACAAAGTCTCTGTGTCCCTGTGCATCACGGAATTCGATGACCTCGCTGGTATGATGGCTACGTACCTGTGGGCCACGTAGCTTCCCTCCCCTTTTGGATGGTGACATTAATAATGGAAATGTTTTTGCAAATCAGGCTAATGGAAAACTAAGAGTGTATCATATTGGAAGATTTTAAAGAGAATTCAGTAAAAGACTTATACACATATACCGGTAAGTATGACCACAAAAAGTACTATTAAGGAAGCATCCAAAAGTCTACCAGTAATGGAGACGGATGCAATTCTTATTTAAATGTGGAAGTGTTACACAGGTAGAGGGTGAGCAAGCAAAACTCCCTTAGTTCCCATCAGCAAATTTGTCCCTGAATAAATAAATAAGGAAAGTGACAGAATTAGGGTTATTATAAAATGCAGACAGCAAATACTGACTATATTGCCAATATACCCACTGAGAAAAAGATGGACAAAGGAATATTTCCAATAATTGAATATTTTTAGACAGTATATTTGAAAGGCCAAAGGAACTAGCCACCATACTAGTAGTAATTTAAAAAGTAAGGGACCAAACTTTGTTAGGTGCAATTTTTTTAGAAAAAGTGGCATTCATATACCTGTTTCTGTTAGATTCTTAGCTGCATTATATATAATTTCACATACTTCTGTAATACTATGACATAACAAATTCTGGTTAGTCTTTGTATTGGCCTCCTGAATAGTTTGAACACCTCTCATAACTCTATTTCACTGTGTTTCCTGTGTCTATATCACAACTTATAAACTAAATTACTGCCATGGCCTCCTTACAGCGTACACTTGATTATCTTACATGAAGTCTGTTAACTACAGGTTTTTCTCTTTTTCCTCCACTTCACAATATATTTTTTAGAAATCCTTCGTCTTTGCTTTAAGTATTCTGAACACTTTTTCTCTTTTTATTGTTATATTTTCTAAGGTATTTCTAGGCTTTTCTGTAAGCTGCACGTGATTCCTTTATTTTTCTCCTCTGACTGTAATAATTTCTTTCCTTATATTCTTTATATTACTTTATTTACTTTCAATGTTATGCGCCTAGTAAAAAATATACTTCCCAATGGAAGGAAGTTTCCAATGGAATCTATCAGTAAGCTGTGCTGATACCTGTGTTGTTTGACACATTTAATGTTTCAAACTATGTAAGGAAAGGAATGAGTAGCTGAGATGACAAAGCTGGTTGATGACAAGAAAATATGAACTTAGGCTGCATTTACAGGCATGATATGGACACAGAAATGGTGTATAAAAGACAGTGTTGGTAAATGTAAACCATGTAGGGGCTTTCACAGGAAAGACTAAACAAATAATGCCTTCAATAACTGAAGAAAGAAATGTAAGAGACAAATGGACAAAATGAGTACTACGACATGACAATTATGTAGTAAAACAAGAGCACAGCACGAAATCAAGGAATGTTAAAAACAAGTGGTGATTTACACACTTTTGCAAAGTTGCCACACTATGTTATAAATGTGAGAAGCATAAAAAGCTTTAAAATATCAGACAGTAGAGACGTCCATGGCTTTAAAGTCTAAGTCTTATCTTGAAGAGAATCTGTCCTAGCCAGAGGTTACGTTATGTTTAAGATATCTACAAAAAAAATTATCTGCATGTAAATAGGGGAAGTTTGACGTTGTTGCTCATGAGCACTTGACTTTATAAAAAGTCTTAATCTCTGTTTGGTTTATATGATAGATTGATGTAGATTATCATACATTTAGCACATGTCATAAGTAAAGTCAAGGTAGCAAGTAAGAGGAAAACGAATGTGAAAAGAGCTGGAAAGAGATACTGAATGAATGGTTAGTGCATATGATTAACTAAACAGTCGATGTTATAAATCAAACCTAGGATTTGATTTACTGCATAGATTCACTGCAAAAAGTGAGCTATACAAGAAGAACACTATGTTTCTCATCCCCTAATGGTAAAGAAGCCATCTGACACAAAAGAATATTGTTTCTTTGGAGCAGCTGTTCACATGACTGTGGTCCTGTCTGTCCCGGTCCTGGTAACCTGCTTTTTCAGCTACATCAACTCTGCCTGGACTATCTCTTGAAACTAATAAACCTGACATTCCAGTTGGAAGCTGCAAACTACTACGTATGCTGCAGGTCAAAGTCCCAGCTCTGGAAATCTCTCACTGCTGTTGGCTGAAAGCTGAAGTGGAGACCACAAAACAAATCATTCCGTTTGTAATAAAGTATTCATTAAGTGACTGTATTTTTGGCCACTATCTTGAGACAAAGAGTACAGGACTAAGCTAGAGCAAATATGAGTTTACATGTGTTACATCCTTCTTTTAGTCTTCCACTATCTTCTCTTGTGTTTTACACAGTTTGAGATTTTCTTACTTAATTCTTGTACAAATGCTCAGTTTTTCTCAGATACTTATCACAAAAGTCAATAAATACTCCCATCTGCAGAAAACCACTTTAAAGAGCAGCAACATAAAAACCCTCTTAAATCTTAACACTTTGCCTAGAATACCATGTTCACTGCTGATCCTTTAGGCCAAAGCTAAATAGTTTGAATGAGCACAGTATATCGTTTTTTTCTAAGAGGCATCAAATAGATATAACATTCTCCAAAGGTGCAAATGAATGGAATCTCTTAAAACAGTTATCAGGTGAAGGTATTATGACCGACCAAAGAAACTGAGGCTTAGCATTAAGAAATCCTGTACGACAATCAGCTTAAAAAATCAAGGAATTAACTCATACATTTTGTTTTGTCAGATTCTAAGATCCAGTTGGGTCAGCATTATCTGTACGACTTTTAACACCTGAACACCAGATTCATTATGAGAGATTTTCAGGGCCTTTAATGCAGAAAAAGCTCCAGGAAGTTTTCAGTACATCAAAATTTCTACCTCCCAATGCAAAAGGAAACCCAAATAACCAATTATCAAGTGAAATGAAGGACCTAATACCAAAATGTAAGGTACAACAAACAGGAAAAGACTTCATATTTTTCAGAACCTTAAAGATAAATATGATACAGATTTCTAAAAAGATATTCTGGTATGTCAATAAAGCTTTATCAAAAACAAGTCCCACTGTTGTACCCACTTATGCTAGGACTGAAATTGGTCCATAGTGATTAATTTGAACTAAGTAGAGTATGTACGGTATATGGTTCAGTTATTGACCCACAGCACTTTCAGGTTCCTCTGAGAATGCTATGTCTAGTGGTTCCAGTGCTGATGCGTGAAATGTTCTAACAAACCAGAAATCAATGCAGAGTGCACAGTAAACAGACACAGTCAATGAGCTATTCATTACCTTTTGTAAACTTTCAGTATAATTGGAGTGTGGTCAATTTATAAACTGTAATCAACTGTAGCTTTAATCTCTTTTTTTTTATATATTTATTTAATCTCTTATACAAAACAAGACCAAGAAAATTCATGTTTATCTAGCCATTAAGAACATGGAACTGGATAGGTAAGTAATTGCAATCCTCCATCAGATAAAATATCACATTTGTCTGTTTGATCTCTAATAGACGCTGTTTAGTAAACACCTCAGTACTGCAGCCAGCAAAGATAGTTTTGTGTGTGTGCTACTTTTATTATTATTTTTTGATCAGTAATTAAAACCAAAATCCCAGATGCATTTTAAAAGAAACTGTTGCCTTCAGGATAGCAATTTCTGCTACCAAAAGAGGGCAAAGAGGATGTACATATCAGAAATAATGAATGTTTATTCTTACTTACTTACTGATAGAAACCTTTTTTTAATCATAAACCTAATTAAAGTTGGTAAAGGACAAAGTTAGCCTTTTCATTTTAAATTGAAAGCAAAAAACAACCCCCCTAATCAAATAAGCGTCATACAAAATGTTTGGATAGCTTCTAAAAATAATCAGTCTATCAAAGATGACTAGCTTCAATAGCGAGCAGCCATATAGGATTTAGTTCAAAACCCTGAATATAAAGAACAAGGAGCAAAGGAGGCTACATGGCACTGGAAAGTTGAAAGGAAACTGATTTGCTTTACCATTCATGTGTTACCATTCATGTCCTTCCCACTGGCAGATGGATTCGGGGCTTCTAGATGACTTGTTCCTCCTCCTTGTTCAGTTTGGTTCAGTTTAATCTGCTGGGCTTCCGGAATGGCAAGGTAAATTTTCAGTTATGGGGTCCTGTACAGCATTTTTTTAATCCTTTGAGTGAACTTTTGAGTTCTGCATTGTCAGCAGATGTAGAGGATTTCAGTGCCTTACACGATACAGTTCTTCTATGGGAATGTTTACACAGTTTTGTAGTGCAGTCTGACCATACTCTGAGCCAACAGAAACCACATGGTGTTATCACACTGCAGTCTAAGATATCATACTTCATTTTACTGCTGGGTTAATTGCAGCCATGTGGTTTCATGGCTCAGTGCACAAGCAGAATGAACTTCTCTCTGCCTGAAGCATTAGACAAGTGAACTTGATAATGTCTGTGTGGGCATTATCCCAGACAGTGGCAGCTTCCCTCTGTGTAAGCTCCAGGGAAAGAGTGAAACAGAGGAAACTAAATGAAGGTAAGACATGGAAAGCTGAGCGACTTAGATGTACACACCCCAAACCACTAAGATCATACCTAAATAAAAAAAATAAATAAATATTATTTAGGTATTATAAATATTATCAGGTATTATAAATACCTGATGTCTGTCTATCTCTGCCCAGGATAAACAACTGAGTATTTCTGAATGAGATGAACATTTCTCAGCAATGTGCCCTTGCTGCTAAGATGGCAGCAGGTTAACAGCTGCATTAGGCAAAGTATCACCAGCAGGCCAAGAGAGGTGATCCTTCCCCTCTACTCAGGCCACACCTGGAGTGCTGCATCCCGTTCTGGACCCCACAGTATAAGAGAAACACAGATATGCCGGAAAGAGTCCAGCATAGGGCCACCAAGATGATCAAGGGACTGGAGCACCTCTCCTATGAGGAGAGGCTGAGAGAGCTGGAACTGCTCAGCCTGGAGAAGAGAAGGATCAAGGGCGATCTCCTCAATGTCTATAATTACCTGAAGGGAGGGTGCAAAGAAGACAGAGTAAGGCTCTTTTCAGTGGTGCCCAGTGCCAGGACAAGAGGCAATGAGCACAAACCGGAACACAGGGGGTTCTGTCGAAATGCCAGGAAACACTTCTTTACTGTGAGGGTGACAGAGCACTGGCATAGGCTGCCCAGAGAGGTTGTGGAGATCTTCAAAAGCCATCTGGACATGGCCCTGGACAATCTGCTCTGGTTGAGCAGAGTGTTGGACCAGGTGACCTCCAGAGGTGCCTTCCAAATTCAACCATTCTGTGAGTCTGTGATTCTGTTGCTGCTGTCAACCTCTCCCAAATACTGCTCAGATAGAAAGATGTTTCTAAATCTGTATGATGTCTGAATCTGAGAGGATGAGTTGAATGCATGTCAGACTTTGTTCTGACAGCGTTAATGAAAAATTATAGCCTAGCAAGGGTAAACTAATCAGAAGAGAAACATACGATATGAGACAAGAGACTTACCTAAGCCATAGGGTATTAACAACAACTCAAAAGCAAAGTTCAGAAAACCCGACTGTCTAGGCAGTTAAACATTTTTTAACTACAGGACTTTTATATACAGGGAATGAGTAATCAACGCTGTATTGCAAAACTTTTTATTTAAATTTCTTCAACCAGCTATTGATCCTATCACCTCAGATTAAATGTATGCTGTTTCAACGCGATGTTGATGAAGATTGTCAGATGCTATAAAACCAAAGATCTAATTTAGTTATTGACTATTAGATCTGGAAAAATTGTTACTTCCACCATATTTAGATAACAAATGAAGTACTCTACCTCTTTATGCTGACTTATTTGCTTATCAGTCCTGTTAATTGTTACTAGCTTCTTAATTTTTTTTAGTAATAAAGGACCTGGCTGCACTTTCAGGTTATACTGATTTCAAATGAACACGTTTCTCATAAATAATACAGCATTATTAATGCTTGGAACAATTTTTGTTTTGGTAGTTTTTAAGAAGGAAATAAAAAGACCACTAAATAGTGGAACTTTTTCTCTCAAAAGGATTCAACTATAACATGGATATTGATGAACGAGTCAAAGAAATACTGTCTAATCCTTTTCCCTTGTGACTCTACCCATATGAACTGCTATTTTCTTGAAAGAAACTTGAAGGCTTTTAATATAATTTCATTCTTTGTCAGTGTGATCAGCAAAAAATCAAAACAGGCACATACTTATATACATTTATTTGAGTGACTTGGGGAAAAAATATGGCAGAGACCCCATAGAAAAATTCCATTTCAAGGTCTTATAAAATAAAGTGAATAAAAGATAGAATTATCTGGAAGCTGAGCCAAATTCAATACTGCTTTGCTTTTATGTTTCATAATTTGATTTTTTTAGTGTGCCATATATTTAATATTATTATTTGTCTATTTTAATGCTAGACACAATTCAAAAAACATCAAGCAGGAAACAAGCAGATTCAGAAAATGCCAAGAAAATACATATTTATTAACAAATATTCCAAAATTCTCTACAAAGATGAATGTTTGCGAGGATGGAATCGCACATTCTATGAGAATATGATTTTTAATTAGTTTATTGCAATGGGCTCAAATTCCAGTTTAGTTTTGAAGGACAGCTGTCCTTGAGTACTGTTCAGTAAGAATGTAATATTATCAAAAACATTCTGGTTAAGTGACTGTTCTATTGTGGGACTAAATGGATATTAACAGCTCAGAGATCCATACTCCTTTTCCTTTTTTTACACATTTTTACTTTTATTTCCTATCCACCTGTTATAGTAAGAAATCATCTTTGTTGTACCTTTCAGCCTAGATTTATCATTAAATATCGCTCAACATATTCCACAATACCAGATGATGAAGTAAAAACAGAAGCATGTCCAACAATGCAGCACAAGAATAGGCAGTAAGATGAAGAACATGAGAGTTACTAAAGACTTTGACGCAGCTCAAACTCTCTGAAACTATAAAACAAATTTGAAGATGCTCAAAAAAGATTTTTGGTTTTTGGTGAAGGGAAGGAAGTACAGCTGCTAAAAAAGAATTTGAATAAAATATAACTATATTTTACTTAATACTGCTAGGTCATGCATAATAGAGTGGTATTGCAGTCTACAAATGAAGCAAAGCAGACAAAACAAAATGAAAAAAAAAATCCTAAAGAGAATGTGTATCTTAAAAGGTTCCACAGTATCATATTCAAATGAAAAAGCTAGAAAAAAGACTGGTCTAACGTGGTACATATATGCACAAGAAACTATTGATTACTACTCTGACCATCCAGACACAGCATTTTTGGAGAATACTATGTAGCTACTGTACAAAAATCTGTCTTTTGTTAGCTATGTTAGTGATGACTACACCACAACTTTATTTTTATGAAACTATTTTTTTTCAAGTAAGTATAATTTTATTCTAATAGTTTTGTGGCAAAGGTATCAAAATTATTTAATCAATACTAAAAAAATATGAATAATCAAATTTAGATCCCTGTTTGACACCATCAAGTTCCAGTACAAAACATTTAGAAATGACAGCACTCCTTGTTGAAATAGGAAGAATCAGGCTATCTGACTATGCCTCCGTGAATGCTAATCTTATCACTATTAGAAACCTTCTAGACACCACAAACAAATAAATAAATAAATAATCAGAACTTTTAATTTGAACAGAAATGTTAGTTGAAGAAGTGCTACGTGGATAAAGTTTCTGCCAGAGCAAAGAATATCACAAATTTACAGTTAAAAAGTTTGGTAATGAAAGTTAACAATACTTTGTGAAGCTCCATCTCACTCTTACAAAGTGACCATAAGATCAAGAGAATCATTCAAGACAAGATAGGTTCTCCACTCCGTTTCTCTACAATAGGTAGGCTTGTAACCCAGTACATGCAGTGTTGCCATCACTTGTGACAGATCAGAGCCTTTGTATTAACGGAACAACTCAAGCTTCGAGAATTTCAGACTTGTCTTGGCCTAGCTAGAGATTTGTTTTAGCTTCTTTACTTGTTATGGCAGTTATCTACAACCAAATACAACTGTGTTGCAATTCTGTATTACATATTTTATTCCAACAAATAGAGATCAACAAGAAGCAGTTATTCTGCATTGAGTGAATGACTAGAAAAAAAATGCAGCATGAAAGAACATGGGCACAGGATGGCTCCATACCAGAGAACCCAAGGCTATGAGCAACTCTTCAGCAGTCAGTTTCACTCACGAGGAGTACAACCTCAGCAGCTGGGCAAAACCAGCATTAAGGACAATAAAGATAACAAAAAGCAAATATCCACCTTGGATAAATCATACAATACATATGGATACAGCCTGGAAGAACAAACGAACGAAGAAAGAATACGCATGCACATGGGGTTAGAAAACATAACAAAATGACCCTAAGAATGCCCAAGAGTGAAAAGGAATCAAAAAAGAACTTCATCAACAACAGTCACAGTGGAAGATACAGGATGCTGATGACTCCCTGTAATCAACTGCCTTCTCTCTCCCCACCTCCCCAAGCCACCAACCTTAGGACATAGGGGGCCAGTGAAAGACTGAACACAACACAGAGCAAGGGGCAGATACTAGAAAATTATTAGTTTTAGTTATTATTCCTCATTATCAGGAATAAGCTGTAAAAACTGAGTAATTTGTACTATAAGTGTTAGCATCACTGTAACTGGATTAATTAGACTCTGATTAGACTGCTAAGACTGTAATTAGGCTAAAAACTCTTAGTCTTACGTATAAGGTTCAGTTATTTGACCTATGTAGAGTGCAAATTGTGTTGCAATTGCTGCTAGGATGTAATTTAGATGCAAAAAAAAAAAAAAGTAACTGTTGGAGGGAAAAAATGTTCCATTTACATAGCTCAAATGGGGATCAAAGCAGCTTTCTGATTTATTAATGAGAAATAATTAACTAGCAATCAGTGAACTTTACATTCATGATTAACAATACAACAGACAAACTACAATACTAGACACTTTCAAAAATGTTGATAAACACCTATTAATTTCTAAACACCCATCTATAACCAATCCCATAGAGTTGTAGGCACACCCGGAGTTAAGGGGAATGCCGACAAAGCCGGGGTTACAGGCACAATCCTCTCCCTTGGGAGTGCATGTTACCTATGCACTCAAACTTCATGTGAGAGAGGGACGTGCTTAAGCTTTGTGTGTACCTGTGCCTCTCCCTACAGCTTGCTAATCCAGATGCCAGCGCGAAAGCACACCTTGGAGGTCATACACACCCACGTGAGGTGACTCCCTCCTTGATGCATCTCGTGCCGTTGTGTTAGGAGACTTCTAGCACTGTCAAAAGAGGTTTGACTGCTGCTCTGTTTCCATTGAAAGGTATCTCCCCACATGTTACATGCTTATTTTTCCTATATTTCTGTTAAAGCCGACTCCTCCATTATTCCAGGAATCTTTTCATAGTTCCTTGGAGACCATTCAAGCAGTCTGAGGATTCTTTTCCCCTTTAGCTTGATCAGTTTCAGGAAAAAAACCCTAAGCCATTTTTTTGGTCAGACACCCTTCAGTGCTCATGTCCTTGGCTTAACATCTGCCGTTGCAGAGGGTGGGCTGTGCTGGCAGCCCTACAGTAACAGATCAGCGGATAACACAAGCAACTTACACTGTTAAAACCTAGTGCAAAAAGAAGGTGAAAAGATCTTAAGTATGTACATAACAGGTCACAGGATAAGCAGGGAATCAGACAGCATCAGAAGAGCTTAACAGAGATGTACAAGGTCGTAGAAATAGAAGACCATTCAGACTAAAAACTCTAAGATATTTCAGAGATTGACATGACAAAGGAGACATACAGAGGCTGACCAATACTGTTGAATCATGCATTTTATTGTAAATTACTTTATTACTTTTAATAATTATTATTATATTATTACTTTTAAGTTATATTATTACTTTTATCTTAATTACTGCAAGTTATTTGAGGTCCTGTTGAGACTTAGTTAAAATATGATGCCTTTTGGTAGACTCTGAACATAACATAACCAGTTGTTTTGAGTATGAATTGATGCTAGCAATATGAGAAACTCTTTTTGCTCAAAATTTATTTAACCTGTTTGTTTTTCTATAAGAGATTATTCACAACTGTAAGTTTCAGCTTTCATTAATCATTACCTGAGACTACTATAAATGTATTTTTATTTCACAGAACAACCACTGATTCTGTAAGGAGAAGTTTCCAGTACTACGACTACCACAGGGATACTCACTTATAGGAAGGGATACAACCCAGGAAAACTGAATCAGATGCTTACGCTAAGGTATTCAGATATATATTACATTCTGTTTATATTGTTAATTACGTTGGCTGACAATGGCCTCTTTACAAAGCTAACAACATTCAGAGATTTAAATTACTGAATGCTACTAGCTTGGAACCAGAGAGTCTTCAGTAAGGTAGGATAACTAACCAACTCCTCCCCTAAATGTTCCTGTTTGGTTGTGGATACGCATTCCATACTTTAAGGTGTTTTGAACTCCCCTGGAATGTCTTCAAAGAACTTGACGGAGATACAAAATGTTTTTCTGAAGTATGAAAAGAAAATCACTGTGTTGGTCCTAACTTTTGTTAGAAATTCTAGCTGAGATACAGATACAGCATATTGTTTTCACATTCAAATTCTTTCTGACAAATGTCTATATCAGAGTTCTGTGAAGATTCAGAAAAGTGAAATAATGCAAGCTATAACTTCATGATGAAAACATACCAACAGACTTTTAAAGTAAACTAGTATTATGAAATTTTGCCCTTCGATGGCAAAAAGTAACTTCTGTGAAAATGGAACTTATCTTCTGTTGCAGGCACACAATGTATCCATAAGCATGAGCCTATAAAACCTCTTGAAGTCCTGAATTCACACCAAACAGAAGAAATAATTACATACACAGTTCAAGACCAAAGCTGGCGTCTGATAGAATTCATAGCTCCCAGCTACGATGGGGCTCCATTTATCCACTGTACACAGCACGTAAATAGGTGCAACTGGGCTTAACATGTAGAATTCAGAAAAGAAAGAAAGTGGTTAAACCTGGGGTTTGAACATCACAGAACTTGAAAATTGAGACAATACTTCTCCAGGAATGCTGTCTTCTCTCTTCAGTTTCACAGTTTAAAAGATTCAGTAGGTTTTCTTTTCTTAGAAAGAAAATAAAATACTAAATGAATTTTATTTGTATTTTATTTGCCATATTATCAAACTGTTTAATTTAGGTAGTGTATCATCTTAACCAAGCCCATAAATAATTAAACCACTCTTACAAGAAAGTTGTTAAGTTTCTGTGTCACATCCAAAAGCCCAAAGCCCTTGTACTAGCAGATGCATATCAAAATGAGCTAGCAATACAAATCTACTTGCATATACATTCAAGTCAGTTACGCTCGCCCCTTAGAAATGAATTAATGTCAATTTTCAGTTAACGAAGCTGTATAAAGCCCACTTTGTCTTCCCCAATAAAATAGTATTAAAAATGGCAAACAATTTCATATCACTGATTTTAAATTGCAAAGATACATGCAATAATGCTCAAATTAAATCTTGTTCTATACCACAACACTGGACAACTTTAGAATTAATTTTATTGGTTCTCCAGTTTAATTGCAACCACTTTTCATTTTCACATCTGTGTATAGATGTGTATGTATGTATGTATATGTGCTGGTATCAACATTAAGAAATTTGCTTTCGCATAATGGCTCGAGACAAAAGAAAGAAACAGAGAATTCTACATAAATAAATGATAAATTTGTCTCCAACAGCCAGAAGCAGTTTGACAGACTAGATAATCTGTAACTATATTATTTTCATAGCAAATGCCAAAAAGACATCTGGATACAAGATGTTTTTGAAGGCATTCATTTATAAATAAATAGATGACAATTTCAAGAAGACAGAGCGTAATACTTTCTGAAGTGCCAAAGTGGCTTGCAAACCACTGGCCCCAGTCTCGGATGTACTGCAACCTGCAGCTGATTATTTGTGCATGTCTGTATGCTACAGTGGAAATTGTGTCCACTTATGTACTACCTTGAAAAGTAATCTATATGCAACTTTTTGTCTTCAGTGAGGTGTCAAGATGCTCGGAATTTCTGGCTAACGTTGAAGCTACCAAGTGTTACTAAATGTGAGGTGGCTTTTGAGAAAAACGGCATACAGGTTTAAGTAACAGAAATAAGGTTCCAGGCAGATGATACAACACAGGAGATACAGATGGTGAGGAGAGAAACCAGGGATGTGTGACTGACGTATACCCTCTGAATACACCCTAGGTGTACACATACTTTGGAAATAAATATGTTCTGATTAGCGTGAAGGTGAAAAACAGAGAACAAGTTTTTCTCAGACACCTCAGACACTTATTCAGAAAAAAAACATTACGCAGGAATTACAGAAGTTATAGAAGTTTCAACCAAAGTTGAGTCCAGGTATCTGAGACAAAAACAGCCAGCTCATCCAGAGTGACGGAAAGGTTAAGTCTATGCACTAATGATAAAGGGATGCCTTTAAACTCCTAGAAGCCTGAACTAAAACCAAGAAACGGAACTTTTTTTTTCCTAATGTAACTCACCATCTTCTGTCTCATCTTTTCTAGTTTCTAATGACATCACATTACTGGTTGCGGCTACTGCTGATGCAATGCTAGAAAAAGCGGTATAGTTTAGAGTTAGTTGTGTAAATGTAATTTAACAGCTAGATAATGAGAGAACGGGAATAGAAGGAGGCAGAATAAAGGAGTTGCTTTTTTCTCAGAAAAGGGCAATAAGTAACAGCTTAGGATATACAAAAAGTACTTGGTCAGATTTTGGAGTGCTCAATACTAGTAGCAGTTGATTCTGAACTTGAAAATTACTAATTAAGTGCTAAATTCCTAAAAGGGCTACCAGCATAGTCACTGGATGTAGAGATCCTATCTGGGTCCAAATCTTTGGAATGTATGAGTTAGGGTATGCATATAACTCAGCTGTAATCAACTTAGTTAAATGGAGATAAATCTGCTGAGAAACTGGTCTTACACATATTAAAATTTGTATCAGAATGCTTTCATATTTTGTTATTAAATTCTTAACAAGAAGTAGCCTTAACTTCTGGGAAAATTACTTCTAAAGTAAAGGAGGTGATATAGTTTGAGAATGTAAGTAATTTTTCATAATTATGTAATCAGTAGATTAGATCTTCGAGGTTGGCTCTACTTAGATACACTTAAGATCAAAAATACTACTCTGGTTAATGCACATAACCCAGTACACTTAGTTTCCTTTGGTGGATGAGCAAAACTGTGCATTGCTTTTACTGATAACTAATGTGTCATCTTTTTAATCAATACATTACATCTATGTTCATTTATATAATTATATTTAGTTTACCACAGACATTCCTGAAAATCAGCCCATTGTATAACAGAGTTACAAAGATTGGAACAAGGACAATTTGACGCTTTTATCTGTCACATAAATCACTAGATTAACCACTCTTACAATGGCAATTCACTTTTAACTGTGTTCTGTCATTAATCTAGTTGATGCTGGACTAGGTTTACCAATAGATTATCTTCTGCCAGAATAGACAACTTAGTCCATCTCCATCCTTGTAGACGTTGATTCTGCTTTCTGAAAATTGATAAACTGTTTTTCGTGGCTGACAAATTTTTTGGAAACCATATAAGCCACACATCACACATTCCACTAAATATCCCAGTGGTCAACAGCAAGACAGACTGACAGCTGAAAAATCATCACTAAAAAATATAAGGAAAAATAAGGAAGCAAGAATGAAGCATGATAGCTCTGGTTTGCATTCAGAGTTGGCAAAGAAAATAGATATTTCCTATAGGAAATGACAGGATGAGTGGTAACGGAAAATATTTCAATCTGATTGCATTCTATCATACACACATATCTTAACATTTTTGTGCTTTAGGGAGCATTCTAAATGCAAGACTGTTTTCAACTGCTTAGAAATTTGCTGGGTTTCTGCTTTCCTGAAAGGAATTAGGACAGGCTGACATTATTCACAAATTTCAGTTCCACAGGAAAAGAATGTTATTCTCTGATTTCTAAAAAGAAAAAAAAAAAAAGGGTAACTGTTGATCTGAGAAGGCCCAGTGCTATGGAGCATGCATTTGTTGCACCGGTACCAAGGACACAGTTTATAAATGTGCTAATTGGCAGCTGTAGTTACTTTGGCGGCTACATTCTTCAACGATTTTGTCTACAATGAAGACAGTCAAACTGTGGATGAAATACAGTTTTTTTCTTAATGAAAGAGCTAAGCATGCCACTTTCCACACGTACAGGGGATGAACTAGCTTTTTCTGACATTTCTTCTAGTGACTTTTAAAATGCCGCTGGACTCGGGGATTAAAAACAGAAACGTCAAATCCTGTATGTTCTGGCAACTAAGCAGCACGTTAGAGAAGGGATAAGGAAAGGCAAAAAATATCAGGGCACTGACAAAGTTTTGCTAGAATTACAGGACTTGAAGGATATCTGAAAGGATAGGCAGAGTACAAAGGCCAAAGAGCAGATGTGGATGGAAGGGACCAGGAACCAAGGAGGAAAAGAGCAGAACCTATAGAGATGCATTGAAAGGATTTTTGGATTGTGAATTGTTTAGGTTTTCTGAGTATTCACAACTGCAACAAAAACAGTGCTTTGACTATATAATGCTATAAAAATACAAAGAACTCTAAAAAATAATGTCCTGATTCTCTAAAGATTAACTTCCAAAATTAATGGATACTTGGTAATTTTCACTGCACTGCTTCTAAGCTTCACATGTAATTTGGAAATAATATTACCATTGTAAAATTAATTAATAGAATCTGAATCATTCAGAATTTATAATAGGGGTATCTTAAAATGGTCTGTTTGAAAATTAATAATTTTTTATGAATGATTTTGTAGAGTGTGCATTACAGAGGAGCTAAAAGGTATTGAAAAATGATGTGAACACACATGTTTATTTCTGCCCCTCATTATTACTTCACATCTCCATAGCTGAGACACTTTATCTATCTGATAGACATTTGAACAAAGCACATTATCTTTAACCCCTACTGAAGTTATTCAAGATAGTCTGTTTTCTTCAGCACTGAAATGCTCAGTCACAGCCTCAGTTGGGATGATCTCAAATTGCTGTGGATGGCAGCTCTCATTAGTGCTTCAATGGTGTATATGCCTCCCCCCATCCCTTAATATTCATTAAGTAGAGAATTTTGTATAATAATAGATGCTCCCTAGCAGACAGGCACAGAAAGAAGCTGAAATAGAGTTACTAAAACATCTCCAGCTTTAGTACTTTCTAATTTTGGAGACCTTGACTTGAGGGTTTGATGTTCTTTTTAACACTTTTAATGGATGTAATAACCTATTTATATTGTGTGCCACACAGACTGAAGCATCCAAATATCCATCTGATACAAATTATCCATCAAAGTTTTGTAATGTTTTGCATTATGTTTCACAGCAAATGATAAGCAGTGCACTACAGATGCCTTACATGATTAATGTACAACATGTCTTGTTATGCTACACTGTAGCTATTCCAGACACCATTAACACAAAAGTGAATGCAAGTGCGAAGGTTGCATGTTTTGCTAAGTAAACTATTGAAAATGACACATGACACACAAATAAGAACACTTGTAATAGCTTTTGACACATTTCAATCATCAGTACATTATTTTTACTAAAATAACAATTCTATTGACCACAGATAAATGATAGACTTATCACACAGTCTCTGAAATGATCCTCCTGTTCTGAAGCGTGACTTCTATCAATAATTTGGTTCTTGTAAAGACCTACCTCCAGTAGGAATGAGGTATTCCAAAATCATAGATTTTTGAAATCACATGTTTTTGCACTGTTTGCCTAATGCAGTAGCATGAAAATTGATCCTCTTAACTGCGCTGTAAAAAACTGTGGCTTGTTTTCTCCCCCATAACTCACTTCGTGCAGATATCCAGACTGAAGTAAAGTTGCTACAAATATATAGCCATGCATCAAGAACATGATTCTTTTCATTGTAACATATACACTTTACGGAAACTAGCATTAATCTACACTTTCAGAGCAATGCAGCTGTTAAGGAATTTGCATAACTCCATAAACATTATAGAATTTAAGCACCATTATGCAGTTGCTTGATCTTTTAGTTCTTGCCTGCCTTTTCTTCCTAGCACCACAAATAGCTCAGCGTAGAATGGAGCAGATCTTGAATAACTACTCTATGCAAGTCAGTAAAAAAAAAACAACTTGAGCTGGAATAAAGCACTCAATAAAAAATACTACTCAGGGCTTCCTTCATTCGATGACCCCGTGACATTTTATAGCATGTTTTAAAAGTTGTATCAATGAAGGAAAGAAAATTAAGTTTAAAAGTCCCTGTGGTTCTCTAATAATTAATATATATATATAATATATANGTCAAGAAAGACAAGTAGCCTTTTCTATCCACTTGTGGTAGATCATTATGTATTGGGGCATTCTGCTGGCATTTTATAGACAGTATTTTCTATAAATCTGTTAAAAAATGAACAAACATAAGAAAATTCATTAGAGTACCATGTTCTGATTAAAGGGATATATCAATAAAGTTGCCTAGATGCGAATGCAAAAAACAGGAAACGCCTTATTTTTAATGCAATCTCCCATTCATGCTTAAAAGGAAATGTTTCACTTTAACCAAAGAAAGAAAATACCGTTCAGTTTAATCTACAGATAAGGTTCATGCTTAATAAAAGCTGAAGTCTAGTGATCCCTTTCTGATAGGTGCGAAGCAATGTTTAATGCTCTCTTCAACGGGAGAATTCTAAGATAGCTTTCCAGGACAGTTTATGGTGGTTTCTGAAGAATGGCAAGATGAAACCACAGCTGCTTGGATTACCCCAAGACTCCTGAGCAAATTTCTGTGTTTTCCAGGAGAAAAGAGAAATGCCACTGCACCCTGGTTCCAAGTGCACAGTTCCTAACTGTCCGTCGTACTCAAGTTTACGAGGGTCCTCAAGTACGAGGATTGAACTTTTGAGAACCACGACTGGTATCTGCTTGTGATACCAGAACAATTAATAGTAGCCCAAATCACGTGCCAAATGGACAAATACGATATTGATGAAAAGAAGTCACATACAGTAACATCCTGGTCCCTCCACGCTAGTGAGCACGTGCAGATCTTCCACAGCAATACTGTTTCACCTCTTTCACAGCGTTAGCTACCTGAACAAATGAATGATCAGTTGATGTTACGAGTCTTATCAATAGATGCCCACGACTGGAAAATGACTACCAGTGAGCTCTACAGTCATCTTATCATTGGCACAGTTTGTACTTGTGAAGATTTAATATCTACTATTACATTTTTTATTATTTCCTGTCTTCAGGGCACACACAGCACTCTTCATACTTGGGATTTTGATTTCTAAGAAACTGCAAAGCAACAGGAGGGCAACTGCAGTCAACAGAAGCTTCGCTACGGACAAGCAAAACTACATATAACGTTAAGCAATGTAAAAAGCAAATTCTGTACGGTTCAAATTCATTAACTAAATTTGGAGAACATTTTTGTATTTAATCTCCTTTTTCTCCATTCATTTGTAAAACAGAATATCCTTTTGCCAAGGTAATGTGTTTATTAATGTTTATGTTTATTATGGACTTATTAATGTTCATGAAGTACTCCAGCACTTACACGATAACTGCCATGCTTACCCTATTAAGGAATTAACCATTTTGTATTCAGAGCAGTCTTTACATAATGTACAATAAATATGACATGCTGCTACAGAGTAAGCAATAAGGGAAAGTAAAAATTGAATGCTGAATACTTTTTCCTGAAGTAAACATTGTAATTTTAGACATAAATGAAGTTTGGTACCTGCTTCAGAAAAAAAAAAAAAAAAAAGAGCAGGACTGTATTTAAAAACTGTCCTAAATCATGTGCACAGGGGAGCTGAAATTAAGATCTCATTTAAGTTAATTCTAGCAATTTCTCAGTCCAGCTAAGTTATTTTAATAGAACTATTAGTACAGAGGATAGTAATATTTCTGGAGGCATCTTTGATAATGGGGCAATGCATTTTAACTGTCATAATAAACATCAGTAAATTTTGGCAAAAACCATTTCAGATTATGTTGCCACTAACCAAGCTTTCTGTCATGTTACCCAGCTGCACAATGTTGTCCATGTAAGGAATGATATTTTCAAAAATCTTTGTGTGAAATGTATAATCATGGCTGTCATTTAGTAACTCCAGTAATTTCTTACAATATTTTAAGAGCAGAAAGCATCTAACATAACACCTAATGGCAACCAATAATAAATACTGATTTTCTTAACAGTGATAATGAAGAGAAGCAGTACGAGTATTACTAAAAATGTCAACAATATCATATGAAATAAATTTTCACAAACTTCTAGAGGGAGTGGTCTCTTGCAAAGCCTAAAGGAAGATCTTTTCTAACTTTACAGCTGGAGACAGCTCTCTCTTCCATAGCTGTTGTAGTCTCCAGAGACAAATGGCCTAGAAATGTGGAATTCTTTAGGGGAAAGAGGAAAAACAATTTCTAACCTCAGCTTATGAATTATGATGTTGCTCATTAATTGCTTTTCATACTGTATTTTGTTACCACAGGTGGCTTTTCTGTATTCTGGTTTTACAACTTCAAGCATTATTGTTAAAACAGAATTTGTGAAAAAAAAAAG
Organism: Anseranas semipalmata; assembly: GCA_013399115.1. NCBI lineage: Eukaryota > Metazoa > Chordata > Aves > Anseriformes > Anseranatidae > Anseranas > Anseranas semipalmata. Next base: position 137,911 of record VXAA01006341.1, read on the forward strand.
TAAGAATGGAGCAAAGCCTGCCCTGGAATAAGTTGAGCATTTTGACTTTTCAGATCCCTAAGCATAGTTCAGGGCATTGATCCACCCTTTATCTAAAATAAAGATGAGACGCTGAGTATCTTCTAAGGCTCAGGATTCTATCCTAAGGTCTACCGATTGGATTTATTTCAGAGTCCCATTTCCTGAGACTCTTCAGCCTGTGTGGGCTGATCCTGTGGGACTGAACTGTTAAGGCTATGACAGGGCTGATGTTACAGTTCAATCCGATCACTAACGAGGAACTGACTGACTTCTGTATGCATGTAAGTTTAACTATAAAACCTACATGCAACTGAAAAACAGATCCTTACTCAAAAGTAACACATACTTTAGATCTATCTCTGAAAAAGGTATAAAATATCAATATACATCTATATTTCATTATTTGCCTTTGCAATTTTCTCTCAAAGAAAAAAGCCTATTTGGCATTTCTTCTCTGAAGGACTTCTAATACTTTTGACTCGGAAAGGACTCCCTGTATATTTCACAATGAAAATTAGGATAGGGTCTTATGTCAAAATATTATTATTTTTTCTAGACTCCATGTAAATTAAATATCTACTCATCACCACTAACAAATGGCAAGAAGGCTAAGTATATATGAGCTTACAGAGCAAAATTTAGCTTGCATTTAACTATGATCCAGTGAATGAAGTAATAGTAAATATAAATCTGCATTTTCTTTTCATTATTATTAAAAATTTTCTTGCTTTTCTCTTAAGCATGATCACACTAAGATCTTATACAGAAGTAGTTACACTGGCAAGGAGCTTTATTTTAAATGAGTGCTACAAGTCACTTAGGATTTGCTTAGTTAAGCCCTCCCTACCAGAACAGCACACAAGCCACAATTCTCAAAATCAGTCAGTGAACTCTGAATAAACTTCCTTAAGTCATTAGACTCTAAGCACAGTGCAAGAACATTATCAGCTAACATTAGGAACAAAGAATGTTTAAAAGATACAGAGTACAAATTCAGTAAGTATAAAAAGACCTTAATCTCTTACACATGAAAATAATTGCATCTATTTCTCATTATCATCATCCATGCCTCTTTACACTTTCCTTTTACAGATAGAGCATTTATTAACACAAATATGTAAAAAATGCATAGAATGAAATATTTTATTCACTATTTCATTTAATCACACTGATCTTATAAACTTTTTTTTTTTGCTTCTAGATTAATCTGCATTCCTTCAATAGTATTAAACTTTTCACAGATTATGAGAATTATTTTGTGCTTTTACGCCATCACATATACTGTGCTGTGGGTCATAAAGATCTTCTTATTTAAATCTTTATTTTCTTCCAAGTGTGAACTACTTTGACTTACGTAATGCAACCTAATTGAATTAAAAATGAAACAAAGTTCCATCTCAGTAGAAAAAGTACTTAATACTTCATAATAAGCTAACTAACTGAAAAGATGCAGTGCACTAACATTTTGACAAAATATTCTTTCTTGCAAGGAAATAAAACTTTGAGATAAGAAAAGAAGAATCATTGTTTAAAAGAACTCTTCAGGAAATCTAGGTTAATAAAACAGTTATATCTCTTGCTTTTATGATGTGTTCCATATGGGCCTATAAGCCTTACAGCAATGTGTTGAAGTATATAGCATATCTAAGACAGGAGTAAAGCTCAGGTACTCAAAGACAACTGAAGGGATTTAAGGGGGACTGAGCACTAGTACATTCACATATTGAATTCTCACTTCAGTGTTTCAGTGATTCCTACTATTGTTAGCAACAAAATCTAGCTGTGTTTCTGTAAAGTGTATTCATTCACATATGTGAAGTTAGGGATAAAAGGCTATGAGAGTTTTTACCCATCTGTGCAGGTTTAGGAACCCAGCTGGCTGCAACAAGGCCTTTTCCACAGCCCTTAAGTATATACTTAAAGGTAGGCTAGTGGTTTACCAAAGGAAATTGAAGGCAGAGGAAAATTGAAAGCACTTTTTGAGAAGAAGTTAAAACTAAAAGCCAATTAAAACTCTACTGTAAAACAGACTATGTTCTGTTACCCATCTCATGATCATCATGGAAATGTATCGATCTCCCATTCATCTGTCACTTGTGCCACCGCTACGTGGATTCTTGGGTATTCCAGGGTGTCTGACAGGACACTGGATGCCTAAATTCAAAATTCTGAAGACATCTGACTTCTTTGTTTCATTGATACCAGTAAAAAGGAACTATACCTGCAGAATTATGCATTCCTACCGGGATAAGTTAACAGTACATTTCTCACCAGTTGACAACAGTTTATACAGCTGTAGCTATAAACCACTGAAGCACAACTTACGGCAAGGATGCTCTAATGGAGGCAAGCTTCTCTACCCAGGGGCCAGGCTGAGCCATGATAGGAATTAAAGGCAGGAGCCCCACAATGGTACAGGGAAGTGTGCCACGCGTGTGTCCCTCTGGGGATATGCAGACAGCTTACCTACTGTCTTTGCTCACTGTGAGTTGATGCCTCTCTATATCCATGATGCAGCTTGCCAGAATCAGGATGGCATGTGAAAGCTACAGCACCAGAAAGATGCTAGGTGTTTTCTAGGAATAGCCCACAGGGGCTGATCCACGGCAGAGAACAACACGCTAGCTGCTAGGAGGAAGTGACAAGAGGGCTACAAGACACGTTATGTCAGCGATTCCATCCACTCGCTATGCACACTCCATAACAGGAGTACCTACCTATTCAGCCTCTGCTTGAAAGCAATTCTAATCTTCCTCCAACTCCAAAAGCCACCTTCCCTGAATGGGAATTTCTCTGAGATGTATAAAATCTTCCTGTTGCAAGTGAAATTGGTATTTCAGTGTGCCACTGGAGCAGAATTATATGAATTCAGCTTACAGAAATAAGTTTATAAATTGGTAAGTTGATTCCCAGCCCAGGAAACTTTAGAATGATACACAGTGCACATCCTGCTAGGGCACATTCAAATAAACTCTCATCTTCACAGACATGAGAAAACAACCTTTCATTCACATAACAGTGATAGCAATACAGCTAAACAATGATACCTGTGCTAAGACTAGACCCTTAGAAATACAATGCTACATAAAGTAGCTTTCATTATAAATACTTGCTATCATGGCTTACCTATTCTTCTAAAAGGTGGCTAATCAGAATTAACTAACCTAAAGATACTCTGTCTCACACAAACACACAGATATATACAGATGGAGAGAGAGAGTACACACATACATGTATATATTACACTAAATTTCAAAATTAAACTAAATTTAGGGTGGACTCATGGCTTTTGAATGCATCATACTGGCAATGCTGCGTTCTTAACACTATTTACAGCTAGTTTCTATGACTTATTCAGGAGGCACAATTATTTCAGGTACCCCCTTCCTTTCAAAAGAGCTTGCTAAGAGGACTACTGAGAGTGTCAGTAATTTCTTTTCTTCATGGCATTCTTTATTGAGCATTACAGCCTTTCAATATTTATGAAGATACAGAAGATAAGCTTTACTGTAGGAAATCTGCCTATAACATGAAGGCCAGAAAGGTGTCTTTAGAAGAGCGTATGTAAGAAGTACTGATGTAAGGTATTTCTCTGAGCATAGAATAGCAGAACTATAATAATCCTTGAACAGAGAGATAGCTACAAATCAAAAGAGTGTTAGAAATACAAAATTGAGGAGGTAGGGAAAAGATAGGAGTATAAAATAGTAGTAATACCGTCAGATATAAGTTTTAGACCTTTATAAGAAATATGATGATTAGAAAATAGAAAAAAAATAATTTTTTAAAGAACCCTAAATTGAAAACTTTTTTTAAATAACTAGGCAAAGAACATTACTTGACAGCTGTTTTGACAATTATGGTAAAATAGTTCATAACATTTGGACAAGTATATTGACTTATACTGAGATGGGTGATACGTATAGTTCACTTTACTTTTTGCAAGTGTGTTATCTTGACAACAGTGTGTCTTTCTTGGGAGGAAAAATGCTGCCCTAGTAAATTTCCCTCACTGTATTCTAATAAAATATTTTCTGTAATCAATCAAATGTTATGCTATGGTGTCCATATAGGTTAGTGAATCTTCTGTGACATTTATTATCTGCTTTTCTCCCTTGAAGGGGAAGAGGCAATTTTTGAGTTGGTGGGATAAATATAACAATTTAAAAATGAGTAAAACTCCCAGAATTCCCAGATTACAAATGACTGATGTAAACAGTAAAGATAGCAAGGGAAAATAACTGCAAAAAGCTCTTGAAATTGGCATATACATAACTCAAAAGGCAGCTTGCTCACAAAACATGATCAAAATAACTTCATCCAGGATGTTTCTATGCTCCTGAGCAATGTTCAGTGTATGGATATGAATGCAAAGTAATGCCATATTGTTTTTGTTTCTATATGTTATTTCCTCACCAACTGACAACTAGTTCCGGACTGAGAAAGCCTTTAATCTATAATCCTCTCACATGTAGCAAATTATGATTCATCAAAACAAAGCAATGCAGGATGCAGTTCATCCCTGTTTTTGGACTTTAACACAGAACAGATTTTTTAATGGTTTTGCTCAGATAAAACAGAAAATCCTACACTTGCCAGAGCTTTTCAACCTTAGAATGTGATCTGAACAAACACAGTTTCAATATAAGAATTTTGAGGCTTTCATGAAAATCCATGTGCATTTGAAGGAAGACTATTTTACAACAAGGTTTTAAGGAGGTGCAGTAATTTACCTTTGGAAGAAACCAAAAAGCTAAAGGAAAGCAATGACATTTTTTCACCTCCTTTAGCAGAAGTAATTGCTATACATGAAGCTGACTTAATGGAAGGAGAACACAATGAAATTCACTGCAAAGGCTCAAATGGAAAGCTGCATAGTGCTTTGCAACAATCAAAGTGCTAAAAGAATGAAAATAGGAGTAAATTTTTTGGAGTAAGAATTAAACTATGTATCAAAAAAAAACAATGCACAGGATTTATAATCCTCTGAACATCAAACCATGAGGTTAAAAGCAGCATAGTATCTTCCATTTAATTAAACAGTAAATATATATATATATATATATATATCCAAAATATATCTTAATTATTTACAACTATCTAGTTCTGATGTTTTAAAGCTTTTCTAAACAGGCACAGTATTAGTTGTGTCAGCATGATCTTGTTTTTGGAATATGCTCCAATGTTTAGGATAACTGTAATTGCCATAGGTACTTGATTTACATTCACCTAATCAGATATTAATCATGGTGGCACTTTAATTTATAATAACAAATCTCTAAAACTGTAAAGAACAAACGAAAATCTGATGAATAGAGAATATAATTGAGAAATGCTGGCACAATAATCCAGGCAGGCAAACATACGCTACATTCACACTGAATATGCTAATGAGTATCAAATTTAGCATCCTGGCTCTCTGATTTCCTAAATGTTAAGCAAATAGCACAGTAGCATATTTAAAATTCTTGCTCCATTTCCTGTAACTTGGGAAGAATTCTTTGGTCAAGTAAGGCCAAGTAATTTTGGAGCTAAACTTAGAAATTTTTACATTTTTAAGTATCCATTCTGGTCATTTTTCTTCAAGTTAACATCACTGTGTTAGCAGAGTTCAAATACGGAACAACTATCAACTTGTGCAATGCAAACTAAATTGCATGAAGCTCTGTTATTCCTTTAAGGTGTAAGTTATTCAACCTATTTCACATTAGATAAATTCAACAATACTGCTGGTCAAAACTATTCCATTCAGTATTTTTGAGTGATAACCAAAAAAAGTGAATGACAAAACACCGAAATCCTTTACTCCGTGATAAATGCAAAATTTATACTTTGAATAACCATTTAAGTAAAAAAGAATTATAGGTAACAAATGCTTTTACTGATTTATTTGTAAATACCTAGTGAATTGTTACTATGATAAGGTTTTGTATCCCTTTGCAAAACTATCCTGGCAACCTTTCACCGAGATCCTAACTTCAAAAGAGTACTTTTTTTTTCCCCGCAACAGATTCGGAGAAACTATAATTTCACTGAACAAAGAGAAAAATGAGAAAAGGTAGAGACAAATTTACACATTAATTTCAGATTTCTGTGCAATTTTAAAGCTAGAAAGGGAATGCAAACACTAAAAAAAAATGGACAGCCCGATGCAAAAAGGGTAATGCAAAAGAATAAATAATAATAATAAAAAAAAGTAATATGGAAAATAGTAAGATCAGGTTTCAAAAGAAAGCATAGCTTCAATAACGAGGTAGAAATTTGACAAATTCTGACTATTTAGTAATGTCCAGATTTTTCATAGTGGCTTCAGATAAACAAAGCAATAGTGATTTCTAATAAACCTTAAAAGAGGAAAATGTTTGTGTGATATCTTTATATTTAATTAAAATGATTTTATTTTGCCTCCAAACTTTTTTATTTCCAATGTGCTACAAAACCAATCAAAACTTTTTTGAGTAATGCCAAATTTGCCCTAGATACATTCCAGTTTCTACAGAGAGAAAAAGGTTCGTCTCTGTCCCAAAGAACTAAGGAGAGAGACATGCAGCAGAGCAGTACCTCTGACTGGAAATGCAGGAACAACAGTTTGGATAGAGGTCTGCTGGAATAATCACATTCCTTGTAAAGGTGTAAGTGTTAGAAAGAAGCTGCCACAGCTGAAGTTGAAAATTCTGTTCTTTGAACAGGGGAATCACAACTTTCTTAATAATGACTAGACTTAAAAATGTCATTCAAATAGTTGGAGTGCGTATTACTAGACATATGATTAAAGAAAATAAAAATGCATAACAATAAACTTGATAGTCTGATGTATATTTTCTTTTCTTACATTTGTGTAATTAATTAGCCAAATCCATTGCACTGGCCCTGAAACATAGTTCTTGACTGCTGCAGAGTTAGGAAACTGGTGTCAGTTGCCTGACTACAATAAAGGTCTCTTTTGTCTCCTGTAAGTAGGCATTTTGTCCGTGACCTGTCAACAGACAAGTTGCTCTTGGCTAAATAATGATAACAGTAATAATAATAATAAAGTAACAAGGCAATTTATTTAAATGCTTAAATTGTTACAGAAATCCCTGTTTTCTTACACCTTCTTCAGACAAAACACACTACTCTATTGTATGGAAAACAAAAACTGTGAAATCAAGACTGACAAATCTGATTTTTGGTATATATTTGCAGCCATTGCAGTTCTAAACTTTGGCTTTGAAGGAAGAATGTGTTAAGAAAATACAAGGGTTAAAATTCCTTTAAAAAGTTTGAGATCAAAGATGAAATTTTATAGCTTTATAATGATAATGAATAGAATTGCTCACTTTTTTCCAGGAATCTCACCCAAGAGGAGAGACAATGAAATTTCCTTGAACTTACAGAAGTAACGCATCTTTCCCTCAGCAGATGACATCCTCTCCAAAAAATGGTGAAAATGGACTCTGGGTAAGTTACTTTGACAACAGCTTCACTTTTAAAGGGCAATGGTGTACAAACACCACATAGGAAAATTACCTGATGCTTTTGTACAGAGGAGAGGACAAAAACACAGACTCGTCCAATTTCAAAAGTTTAGTTACCTTAAACTATAAAAAGATCTGGAATTTAGAGGACAAGTCTGCAATTCAAGAAAGCCCAGAAGCCCTTCCAAAAATTGCTGAGGTGTCTGTTAAATATGTAACGAGTTTAACTGAGCCTTGAAAAGCTTCACATAAAATTGATGCTAACTGACACATCAAGGATGTTTTTCTGCTCTGCTTTGATAAATAAGATTGAGGAAAAACATCAGAAAACAGCTTGAAGCTAGTAGCTGATAACTGAACAGGACTGTAGAACAGGTGAAAACAAAGATTTGAAATATAAACAATGTTTTAAGACTTTCATTTGAAGCTAAAAAATAAAAAAAACAGATTGAATTGCTGAATACTACATAGATCTAATTTATTTAAGTCATTAGGAAACTGGAGAAAACAACCCAGAATGACCAAAAAAATAGCTTCAGGTTGAACAAGTAAAGATCAACTTTGACATTCAGGAAGCCACGTTACAAGGTTTCAGAGATAAAGGCAGAAAACGTCAAGAGTTTGTTTCACATTTTTATAATTTGGAGATGCTTGAACACTATAGCAGTGGAAGGACAAAAGATGATTATTTCAAAAATAAATGTTCTAATAATATTTTTTCTCTAACTAATCGACTTTTATGATACTTCCGTAAACTTGAATTTCATTCTTGGATTATGTCACTTACTCTGTAGTTCCATAATATGAGTATCTTCTTCTCATAGTTTTCTCCTATATTGCCATATACTAGATTGGAAGTACTGAGTAATTTTTCCTGAATAAGTTCACTAAAGAAAGAGATCATGTTTTTGCTATTATTATTTTAATTGTAGTTAGGATTTCCTACGCGCCTGGTTTTATAAGTCATATAATTAAATTATGTTAAATTATGTAGAATTAAGTTCATTCTTGTCTCCAAGTTACAACACCACAGCCTGGATGGGTGAAAAACCAGGTGGCTACAATACCGTCTGGATTATCTGCTATGAGCTCTACTCTGCCTGGAGGCCAGTAACAAGTGGCATATTGCTAGAGTTACCGTAGGACCTGTCCTACTTTATTGTATATATATATGTATGTATATATATATATATATTAATGACCTGGAGGAGGCAGCGGAGTGCTCGCTCAAAAAGCTTGCAGGTACCACCAGCCTAGGAGAGCCATCAATATGCTTGAGGGCCAAGCAACCACGCAGAGAAATCTGCCCAGGCTAGAGGGAAGGGCCAACTGCAACCCTATGAAATACAGGAAGGGCAGAATTCTCCTGAAGAGAATCCTGAACAATTCTGAGCCATGCAGTTTTTGCCACACTGTGATATCATGTCCCTCTGCAGACATCTCTGATGTACAAAGGGCAACATTTTTCCTTAATTTTCACATACACAGAACTTTGCCTTTCTAACGTAATTATGAGAGTGCACAGGTCTTTGGAGTTAATAAATATGGATGAATGAGAGAAAAATTACCCTGATTTACAATATAACATCGATGCGATCACTTTTCAAACCACGTTGGATTGCACTGTGCGATGTAATATGTAATAAAAAGTAAAACATGCTTTGGTTACTTTTTTTTTTCAGTGGATTCAATTTCACCAGATGATCTATACAAATCTGTATGAATGTTCAAACCACAAGGAAAATCAACTCTTACCATTTAATTTCCTTGAAAGCAAGAAGTCTTACTCTTCCCTCTTGTCCTTGCTTTCACAATACTCAATACTCAATAATGAGGATTCCAACAGCAGGTAGTTTGCTGCATTGTATGAATGAAATCTCTCAAAATGCATCAATATTTTGGAGTGATTTGAAACAATCTACAAACACGAACAATATAGAACCTGTTATTTTTCAAAAAATATTTCTTTGCTATATGCATTACAGGAACAATATAATGCATCTAAATAATGAGGAAATACAGGTAAATATTGTAGGAAATTATACACAAAGGAGAGGGAAGAGTAGTGACAAAGATGGGCTTGAGACCTACATACTAGTTAGGTCTCTTAGACACATCTGATGAAGCTTTCTCCTTCCGGCCGTAAGCTCTGGTGCATTCTGTACCTTTGATTGTTCCCAATGACCTCTGGCAGTTTTGAATTGCTCAGGTTGCAAACATAGCGAAACGAATTTGCTCTCCTTATGTTTCTACAGCTACTATACTTATATGCTAATTAGAAATAAAATGCTTGACCCATAAAGGAATCGGCAGGAAACCTGAAATGAAGGCATTATCCAACATTTCATGCTCCTTAGTGATGCCATTTTAAATATTTTAGACAGCCTATAAATAATTAAAACCTCACCACAGCAAATTATGTCCTATTATGCAAATAAATAGCCTCCTCCCAGGTTTCATTAAAGATTCTAAATGACAAGCTGAGCAGTTTAAACATGGCAAGGTACTGCAGTGAGGCGAGAAATCTTCCAATAATTTTTTTTTAATTGTTAGTGCCAAGTTTCATGTGGATTTTTACTCTAACACTTTCATTTGCATGAACAAATAAACCTTTAATAAACCTTTTGTAAGTGGTGAAAATGCATCATTTAATTAAATTTGATTTGTTGTGAAACTATTGTGCTTCATGAATATTTAAGTTATGCAAACTCTATAGCAGAAAAACATACAAGCCTATTCTTTTTTATAGAAAACTGTATTTACGTACTGTCATTTCTGTAAAATCTTTATTTGTTCCCATAAACTATATATATTAACAATATGTCAAGTTTTTGCATTTAAACATTGTCTGTTGAACATCTGATCTGGTTTTCAGATTTCATTTCAACAGAAACAGAATTCAGCTGTATTCATATATGCCTATAAGGTAGAATGCATTATATCAAAGTATTTTTATGTTGGATCACATTTTTGCAGCAATATTTTTCCAAAAGACTTAACTTTTCAAATCTACTAAGATATCCAGACCTTTGAAATTATATTTTTTTTTATGAAGAAATCACACATATGGGTATTGTCATTTCTTGTCCAAAATACAATTACTTACTTAAATTAAATACATGAGAATATATGGATCAGAAATCTAGGATCAGATAGGAACTTTATATGTTTTTCCTATGAATTTGAAATTCTAATCATATTATCTACATAAAGTATTGTATTGACAAACAGCAAACATACCGAAATATAGTGTTTCAAAATTAAAATGAAAAATCTTGTAGCTTTAATCAACTCCAAACCTTTTAAACACTTCTTTATCAATACGTCAACCTGAATTAATTACATATCACCAGAAAACTGAAAAATTAACATATGCATATTTTTTAAACATTAAGGATGACTGATTACTGCTTACTTGCCAGTCAGAACTTCCTATGTAAATAAAAAGAGATTTTGAGAATGATTTTTCAAAATAACTCTAAAATTCATTGAATCCAGCTTTTCCCTGAGTAAAGACCTGTGCCTGTAGTTTTTCAAATAAAATGCATGAAATAAGGTTAAAAATATACTGGAACATATAATTTCACTTCATGAAAAAAACCTACGTTAAAGTATTTCTGTAGTAGTGTTTAGCTATATATACAAACTTTTCTAAAGGTTCCCAAAACAGTGGGTTTTGGAAAACACCAAAACACCAATTAGGAAAACCGTATTTCAAAAAGACTCACTGCATTCACAGTTCACTACAGCATCTAAATATGAGAGAACAGGTAGAAATACGGACGGAAGTAACTAAGCTTTCAGCTTAGTTACTAAGCTTTCAGCTTAGTTACTTCCGTCCGTATTTCTACCTGTTCTCTTTGCTACATCGTGACTTTGGCTACGCACTCCTTCCATTACTAATATGTTCCGATATAAAACCTGTTTTATCTTACACATCACCTGCAACCTACAATGCTGCTTTTTGTTGTCACCCTTTCTCACTGAGTAGTGAAATGTACTGGAGATGTTACATGACATTACCAAGGACAGAAATCTCAGAAGACTACAATCAATCAGTCTTGCTAGAACTGATCACTGTAAGGATCCTGTCTGTACAGTTTTAAGAAGTCACAAAGAAATGCAAATATAAATACAGAACAGAAATAAAATATACACAACTGGCCATCAGTTAAAATACCTCAGAGGAGGCAAGACTTTTTAAAAGACTCTTTTAGTTACTTTTTTCCCTTTTAAATGTAAAAAAAATTCATCTGATTTCTCCTGGATGTAACATTCTATATTCTATAACAGGAGGCAACTTAAAGAAGATGTAGCTTCCTCACTATTTTCATTTGAAAAGTTGAGCAAAACTACTGTAAAATGCCCACTGGTGTTTCTGATGCCAAGGAAGGAAAAAGTGAAGTCCTACACTGTAACAATGATTTGGGGAACTGGCAGACCTAGTCCAAACCTTGTTTTGGAGGCTCCTCCATTCTAAAGCTCTCTTTTTTTCCTGTTCCTAGGAAAAGAGGTTAGAGACAAAGAACAGCCAGAATCAGTTGGTTAAGGGAAAAAAGACTTCCCTCTATCCTCTTCCAGAAGGACATTCTCTGCAGTCACAGTCATTTTGTTACTTGAGTTCATGACAGGTTTTGCATTACGCTAAATGATGCAACTAGATAACTTGTTCTCTGTTTTTCTAATAGAGATACAGGGAGTAACTCGAGGACACGAACTTCTTTGTTGCTTTCTGTAGGTATATTCATAGGTATGCGTCCTGAGCCAAATTATTGAGAATCAAGTTTGTTTTAAAAGTCTGTGAATATCTAAACCTGTTTAACTGGCTGTGTTTTATGTAGATCCCTGTTCCCATGAATAACTGAAATCAACCCCAAAGTAATATCAAGCAGGATAAATGAACTATGCGGTGTTTGAATACAACACCAATAGACTCTGGAATAAAAAAAGCAGTAAATTAGGTTAAGCTGAATGATGTACATGATCTACAACTTGGAAGCACACTTGCTTTTCTGAAGAATATTAATAATAAGCTTACTGAGAAAGAAAATACTTAAATCAAACATAGGAGAAATTGCCTGTTTCTTCTGCAGTGTTTTTTGGTTGGGGAGATGAGAATTCTTGATGAAACAAGTTCTGGTGAGAGAAAACTAAGACCTAACTACTGACAAGTGGAGAACATGAGCTGTGCATAACAAACTGTGAGTAACTCAGGGTGCATTCTGAAGAATGCATTCTTAAGGGACCAAATTCAAAGAAAAAAATTATTCATGATAGACAATCAAACATTAGAACAAAATATTAGACTAGCCAGAGCATACTGAATGTCTGAAGAGCAAATGAGTTTTCAGCAGCAGTATTCACAAAAAACAAAACGAAGATGTGTGGTCTTTTGAAAGATCTTTTGAAACAGACAAGTGAAAAAAAGAGTGACATAAGTGATACACACGTATTAAAGAGAGAATATAGCGTATCTGCATGTACAAAGGGCACACAGAGATGTGGAGAACATGTAGAAATATTATTTGTGCTGTGCAAAGCAGTGGTAATACTGGTAATTAAGCATTAGTTAAACATTGGAAAAAATCTGTATGAAGTGCAATAAGGAAATGACTTTCCGCAATTATGTTACACAGGTAAATAGGAAATTATAGAAATTATGGTGCAATTAACTATGCAATTGGAGATAATCTTCAAGGAGAAAAATTCTGAACAGCAGTATTTTTGGCTACAATACAGATTAACACTTACTGCATTTGCACCAAAAAGTTAGGATAAGGAGGGCATCCATTTCATAGAGTGGAGACATGCATCATTTAAAATATATTACATGTCAACATTTTGCATTCCTATAAAGTGCACATGGTACCATACACAAAAGTCAAAAAAAAAAAGAACAATTTATGTAATTAAACTTAATAAAAATCTTACTTGTTTGCATCCATATCCCAGTATGACAGGTTAGGAAAGATCTTCTGGAGTGTCTGAAGGCAAAGACTTAGGACACTGTCAAATAAGCTTTATCTGCAAATGCAGTTTCAGTAAATTATGCATCATAACTAACATTATTATTATTCTCCAAAGTGGAGTAAAGTGCATTTGAAAAAAGTTGGTAGGAAAAAATTATGGTTTGTTTACCATGTGTTGTCTTGATAGCCATTTCTGAAGCCATTCGAAGCAAGACAAACCGTGCCAGATTTTGAACATCTGTTTTGGTATTTGCGAGTCACTCCTCTTAAGGGTGCTAGTATAGTTTCAGTGACTTTGGAAAGACTTGGTGCTATTTTGTATTTATTTACTTTGCACTGCAACCCATGCACAGCTCCTATGCATGTCACATGTTTCAAACCTACATGCAAGCTAAATCAATGCTGCAATGCTGGCACGCCTGGGATCCACTTAACTTTCTGTGTATGTTTCCCATAAAATCTACGATGAAATATGGTAATTTCAGTGAGATTCATTCAGCTAGACATTTAAATCTCCAACACGTAAGTCTGGTCTGGTGATGGGAAAACTATAGGACCCTACAGTGCTCCAGTAACGTGTCCCAACCTGCCAATCCACAATCCTATCAGCATCTGCTATACGAGCTGGGACAGAACTGGTATACATCTTGTCTGTATTTACACACTTTTTGGGAAACCTCAGGTTTGCAGTTCAATATCCCTGTGATGACAAACCCGATCCCTTACAACGAAGATTAAGCTGAACCACTGGCTTGCAAAATTAGCTCATTGTAGTTTTCACAGAAATTAATAAAATTACTTTCGTAAAATTATTATTCAATGACTTTAACTGTACCTCTGTAACAACTGCGTAGAATGCATTTAAATATATTTAAATTTGTCTTAATTTTAAAAAAGTCAACACCTACAGTTTATCTCAAGATATGATTCGCAAGAGGTGTAACATATTAACTCTGAAAATTTCTTCAAAAATTTAGCTGTCGATATTGTTCACTATATAAAATACTAGTACTACCTACAAATCTAGTATTACCTTCCTTAACTGTGCTTAGATAAAAAGGTGGATAGTTTAAATAATAAGCTATAAAGCTATGTGAGCTATTTTGGTTTATAAACAAAACCAGAAGGTTTTCCCTTCAGTGGTGATATGCTGATTTAAAAAGAGCATAATAAACACAGTAATCAATTCAAAAAAAAAAAAAACTTCCATTTTCTTTGATTCAAAAATCTCATGTTTAAAAAAGACATGAATTCATAGTCATGTTGTGATGAAGTAACAGGTACATAAATATGGTAAAAACTGGAAAGATGCTTTTCTATGTAGACATAGCATAAACATTTAATTTCTAAAGTTTCGCCTATCTGAATGCTCAAAACAATGTTCTTGTAGGTAAAAGAGTTTCAAGCTTAACTTCAAAACGCAAATGTATTTGAATTTTTGCACAGAAACTATCAATGACAGTACAGTAATTGATGCCTTTAGTTGTTCCATTTACTCATCATTCACTCCCTAAACTCCTTTAAGCCCATGTTTCTCCATTCCATATACAATAAAAGGATTATACATACCATACCTCTTAACTTTCTCTGAAGGATAACAGATTTAATTACTGTTCTTCCATCCATGCCAGCTTTCAAGTCAGCAAATTTTGAGTAGCTCTGTAGCATAATTCTTAATACAGAAGTCTTAGTATCTGCATTCAGGTGATACAAGTCAATCACATGTCCTTCAATGCCTAACGTGAAGCTATTTGCTATTTATATTTCTCCTCATACATTTATTTTTAAAAAATGTATCCCACCTAACAGTTTTAAATGTCTGTTTTTAATATGGATTCTGGCTTATTTTAGAATAAAACAGAAGAAAATTTAATGAAAATCTGATTTAAAATCAAAGTGTTACTTACTATTAATAAGATACAAGAACGAAAGCATAACTGCATATACTGAGCAACTGTCCTGAGAACATATTTGTCCTCCGCGTGTCCTGTGCTCTGTGGCACCAAAATCCTCTGTACTTTGAGATCTACTCCACAGAGAGCAGAATCAGTTCTTTTCTTCCACACCAACTTTGCTGTATCCAGGTTTTGTACAGAATCTATTCATTTCTTCAAGAAAAAAACTGCAATAGTTTAGTTGTTCATGATGAACTCAACCGCAAAGGTGAAGTAGGATTTTCTCTCTTTGGATCTTCTCCTAACATACTGATACATACCAACAGCCTTAACTGCACCTTAGTGAGAAGCTTTCTTTTACTTTACTTTTTTTTTTTTTTTGCCTGGACTTCTTTCAGTAAAGGGAAATACTTTGCTACTTAGAACGGTTATCAAGAAATTAATTATCAAAAGGTTAATGTAATTTCAGCTTTACCACAAATGTTTGAGAATCAAAGACCAAATGAATGCACCACCACCAAGAGAATTAACAGAGAAGATGAACTGCAAAGGAAACAGTACATTTCAACTTCCTTAGATTTCTGTGATTTTGTACGGAAAAGTGCTCCAATCCAAGCAGACAAATCCCAGGTTGCATTTTCATTTATCTGCTGATGAACTGAACGGAACACCTAAGGAATCAGATGCAATGCAGTACACAGAAGATGTGCTTCAGTGTTGATTGTACGATTTTTTTTGTTGTTGTTGTTCTGAAACTTGAAATGGAGAATTGGCAATAATAAACAGTAATGAAAAACAGTAGTAATTCTTTAGGTACTATTAGTTTTCTCCCTCAATTTAGTAGCAGATAATACATGGATAAAAGAGAAGAGCAAAAAATAAAAAATAAAAAAGAACCAATGGGAAGCATGTAAACAAAGAGAACTTAAGAGAGTAGATTTGTGGCCTCCTAAAATCTGAGCACTAACAGAGACGGGGAGTTGATTTTCAAGGTTAAAAAAGCATATATCCATGCTACAATTGTCATACTAGATTTTACACATCCTCTGCATTTACAAATGGTGAACTGTTCTGCTCCATTCCATGTCCTTTGAATGCAAGATAAAGCAGTATTATATCCTCTAACTATTCAGAATAAACTAAGAGTCCTCATAGCTCAATGGTCAACTTCAAAGAAAAAAAAAAAAGCACAAGGCTGAATTGCTTATTGTCTAAAACACATACTTTTTCCCCATAGTAGGAATAAAAATAAGATTTCGTACAAGAGATTTGTAGCTAAATTATCAGATATTCTCTGAAACCTAACAAAAAACAGCTATAATTTTGAGCAGTGTTTTAATACAACATAATAATAGAAAAAGTTACTTTGCCAAGAAGAAATAGGTATTTCTGTTATAAATTCACCTATGCCCATGAGAACAGCAGTTCTAAAACGAATTAAATACATGTTTTCATCCACAAGATGTGTTTATATCAAAACTACAAAAGGAAAACACTAAATTAGCTTCTGGAAAGAAAACTAAAGGCACAAATTAAAGGGAGAACCCTGAAGATTCACAGCTGGAAAGGTCAGTTTGTGGTTTTCATCTTTGTTGATGTAAAAAATGAAAAAAATACATATGATAAAAAGAGCTGCATGATGACCTCCTTAGCTTAAATAACTAACCAAATGATAAGGGCACTTTCTTCACTAGAGAAAGTATGTTAGGTACATTAAATTGCCTCTGCTTTTAAAAGGTCATTTCAGTTCAACAGCAGAGAGTGTGCAAACTAAATACAAACCCTGTGGTCAAACATTTTCCCCGAACACTTACGAAAGGAAGCAAACATCCATGCATATTATACATATTCAACTTGTTACCTATTTTTTATTTGCAGTTAATACAAACTTCATTTTGATTATTATAATTATAGAGAAATATAAAGCAAGATCACAGCTAATATCTGATTTTATACTATATCATAGCACTTCTATCAAATCTTCAAATTTCAATGTGAAAAGTCGTCCTCTGCTAAATAGCTTAACTGCATGTTAGTAAACCACTTTTTTCTTAGACAATATATGAACTTCAAAACTTGAGAATATGATAAATCAACTATCTCAGCCTCCCCGAATACCTACAACCTATGTACAAAGATTTAACTCATAGTGACGTTTAAAATTAATTTAGCCTGGAGTTGTTTTATGGTTTTTTTTTTTTTTCATTTAGTTAACTAAAAATGCATATTGCAGTTCTCTAAAGTATAAGCTGATTTTTTATCTCATTAGCTAAGGATGTTGAACTGGCTTAAATTCCAAATACTGCTAAAATTTTAATCTGGTCAGATGATACATGTATTTACATTTTTCTGCTCTGAAAACACACTTTTCATGTGGAAAAACATTCAAAAGCATTATTTGTCTAATTTAGTTGCAAATTCCTCAACTAACTCCGCTATCAACAAGTTGTGTTACCTCAATGCAATTTGGATTAAGCCCTAAACAATCACATCAAGCTTTTCACAGAGTTTGGGAATGTAAGAACTGGGACTGAATCTCAAAAGTTGTTGATATTTAAGAAAAAAAACCTTTGAAGTAATGTCTATAATGCAAAACCTCCTATGATGCTGAGACAAAAATGGTTTTTGAGAATTGTAGTCTATCCTACACATCAACATATTTATTATATATTTGAATTCTGCTACAATTGTTTTATTTGCAGTAATATTGATTTTACCGTAATAGTGGGCAGAAAATAGAGACAAGTACAGAAGATCACGGATGACCTCAACTGAATTCAAGTCTGTATTTCAGTCAAAGGATTCCGCTGACATTATTATATGAACTATGCAAGTGCAATCCAAGCAGTTAGTGAAGGTCAACTCAACTGGGAGAATAAAATGCATGCTTTGCATTGAATTATCAGTCTCTCAGATGCAATGTCTATGACAAACTTAGGCACTAAGTACAGAGAAGCTGTAGGAAAAGGAAATAGCACTGAAAGTCTATCAAAATCATAGCTGAGTTTTCTTTTCCCAATTTAAAAACTCTTCCATGTTACAAGATGATTGTATATTGCACACTGAGTAACTTTAACCTTACTTTCCTTTACCAAATTTGTTAGTACAATCACAAGCATATACAATTAGAATCATATTTAAATTCCTAAGTAAAGAATGAACTTATATAATAGTGGATTTTTCAGTTTTAGTACACTTTTCACTGATTCAATTTCAGTATCAAATAAATGAATGAGAATGCTGAGCCATATCATAATTTTCAAATAAAGGGGTTTCAGAAAAATTACTTTCTTAATGCAAATTCAAATAACAATTTATTTTATAGCATATATTTTCATAATGTCACTTACATTAAAAACATGAAGTCCAGTTGTGTCACAGGAAGGATTTTAAAACAATCCCCACAGTTTGTACCTACAGAGATTCTCAAATCTAACTGGAGATTTCCATCAGTGTATACAGTATATATGTGCACAAAATTATCTATACAGACCAGGAACAATGGTGGCTAGACAAAATCCTCTATCCTGTACACAGCTCTTTGTCAGACACCACCCAGGGCTATGACATTTTGGGGGTTTGTGCTGTGGATCTTCACTGTTGCTTACACAGCTTGCTTTTCTTGCCTAGCTGTAAAACTCTCCATGATTACTACAGATGACTCAAATGGCCAGACTATACTGGTACACATCCAACAGGAGGGAAAAGCCTCTACTACAATGATCATGTTTTGTTTCTGAAACATGCATGTAGTTTTCTGACTGTCCTGGGATGAAATGTAGCATGAATTAAAACCATACATGAACACATGTGACCACAGGCAACAACAGTCATTGTGTGAAAGACTTCATTTTCTTCAATTCCTTATCTTGCCTGCCTATTCTGATACCCCTATTAAGCCAGAAGTTCCTGTAACTAGCAAAGTAGAGGAGCATAAACGTTTCAAGTTTCTCTCAGAACTTTTTCCTAAGGGGTTCCTATCGTACGAAAGAAAAATACTGGTATGTCCTATTCTAAAGGACTGTGGAGACTTTCTGCTTCCTAGAGCACCAAGTTCCAAAACTGTGTGTATGTGAACAAAATTGGTAAGGGTTTTTTACTGAATGCAATTTAGAAAGCACATGATCCTCCATATATATTAATATGGTACACTTTAAATACTTCACCAGGTACAAAATATACATTACTGTGTAATGTCTTCAAAACCTTTCAGAACTGCACTTTATGAAACTTGTATTCTCAGTACATTGGGATTTTCCCCATAATAAATCTATTTAATATTTTGTGAATGAATATAGTGTTTAGACTGTGATGGACTGATATGTGGCATGATTTAAAAATGGAACAGGAAACATTAATTTCAATATAACTACAGAGCGCAAGTGTTAAGTTCACATTTGGTATTCTTTTTCAATGTCATACTTCCTCATCCATTCAAGTTCTTTCAAAACAACAGAAGCTCACTGAGATCATTTGGGGATCATGAAGCAAAACCGCAATTTTAGTAAATGTTCCATGAAATAATTCTTTTGACTTTTTAATAAAAAAAAAATTATAAAGAAATGGTTTACAGCAAAAGACTTCTGCACTGGCTTTTCTCTTAGATATTAGGTAACCTAATGACACTGGAATGACTACAGTTGTGTTGAAGCAAATGGAATTTCATAATACACTGAAAAAGTTTACAGTACTTGTTATGCTTTACACATACTACAGTTAATGCTCTTGGAAATAAATTGCCTCATAGATTGATGAAAGTGACAGACTTTAGCACACACGACTGTTTGCACCCAACTGAGGCCATTATCATTCATTACAGCGTGTGTTTTTTTTCTTTTCTTAGCTAAGTAGCAATAATTTTCTCTAAACAATTAAGGCTTCCGTGTACTTTTTTACCCTTTAAATGACTTTCAGCATTAAAAGTGTCACAGGATCATTTATCGTCTCTTGAGCAGTACTTACTTCAGTGACAGTTACCACAGAAGTCACAAGGATGTCTTTTCCTGATCCCCTTCAACCTGAAACTTCCTAGAAGGGACTAAATAGCTGTTCTATTGTTTATACACACAGGATGGTGCTAGGCACCAATGCTCAACAAACCTCGTGACTAACTACTCTAGGAATGGGTTTAACAGCCCAAGCACAGTACTCACAGCCCTGCAGTCAGGTAAATTTGGTGCTGCCATTGTCCATCACAGATGGACACCCCAGATACGGGCTGTGTTCTTTATTCCTATCCTCAATAATTTCTAACATTTACTTTGCTTTAGGAATTTAACAGTTAAACAAGGAGCAAACCCCCCAAAGATTCAAAGTAAGAAACAGTTCCTAAAACTTTCATGTTACAGGAACATTAGCCTAGGTATTCATACATAATTTATACAAATCCTTACTTCTTGAATGTATGGGTAACTACATTCACAAGAAGCAGCCAAAGGAGGACCTATACTAAAGGCTATGGGTTTAAGGAATGCTATAATATTATTTCTTAGTTTTTCCATAAATCTTTGCAGTTTACATTATTTTATCTAACTTAGCTGCAAACCTTTTTTTCCAAAGGTCATACATAGCATGTGCTGATGCTGCATAAGGAAAGAAGCCAACTCTCAATGACTGAAAGCAGAATTAAGATGAAATGATAACAGTGGCAACATCACAAGCTCACTAATAATAGCAAAGAAAGACAATATCGCCAGATTAAATAACCCAGTAAGCGTGAATAAGCATTTAATGTTCCTGTGCCATATCCTACTACACATATCTATTAAAAAATGCTGCCTCAACTTCAAATCATTCCAAAGAAGGTCATTGTTATTGTGATCTGGATTGAAGTAGCATTCTTAAAATTATAACTAATATAATAATTATTACTCTTACAAGTACTATTTGCATGAGTAATTTTTCTCTTTGCTGTGTTTTTCTGTACCTTTTCTAATATATATTCAGAGTGTACTGTCTAAAGTGTGTTCTTCCAGTTCTAGACTGTTTCTCATATTATCTTTTTCATAATAAATAGTTTAGTCCCTTGGTCCTTAAAACATGAAAACTGTATGTATAGTTTTAGACTCTATTCTAACAAAGTTCTATAAGCAGAAGCGTCTTTAAGGAGAGAAATAGATTACCAGCTAAACAGCATATTGTAGCATTCGTTTTCACACTACCACAATTACAAAGAGTAAACACCGATAAGAAGATATGATTTAATAAAAAAATGTAAAATCAGAAACCCTGAAAAATTAAAAGTCTGGGTTGTTTGTGAACATTAAAAGCATCTGTGATACCTGACACTACTCAGTCATATTTATAACAGGAACAGAATGACAATAAAAGAAGAGGTTCCAGCACTAAAATATACAACACTTATAAATGTAACTGAGTTTCAGACATGATGCAAAGCTTACATACACTAATATTGACACCTAAGCACAGCTTGAGTTTGAATTAATGTGTTCTGTACAGCCTTGGACCTCTGAGCTAAGTTCAGGAGAGCAAGTCCAATGGCAAACTAAAATGCTGCATATTTTCTGATCATATCCTCCGATTGCTTATGGCATTCCTCTCCATTTCTCAAGCTGAGGCTACCTAGGAATGACACAGTCCTTTGTATTCCAGACCCTTCTAAAGAGTCATCATTCCAGACCCTTCTAAAAACCTAATTTCTTTCCACTGTTAGTCACATGATACCTCTGCAAGGCATTCTGAAACAATATGGTTATGGACTGGATTTAATTCAGCAGGCTTGACCCATCCGCACTGGGGGTAAATACGCATCAGGATAGCACAACCTCCGGGCTTTTCTTTGGTATACCACGCAGTTTTCCCAAAACCCATTCCATCACCTCAGAAGCCATGTAACCTCAGGATCCAGGACCTTCAGAACACCTTCCCCACCCTTCACCTCCCCAGAAAAAAACAGCAGTATGTAGCACTGAGTACTGGAACCTGTACAAAAATCACAAACTTGGAATAATTGCCCACAATTTCCACAAGAGTGGTTTCACTATAAATAAATTGTAAAGATAGATAAGTAGCCTAGCATTTTTTTATCATCCACTGATAAAACTGCATAAAAATGGACTCCTATTTTAGATGAATCCCCCCAAATACCGTACATTTTAGGTACATTTGTCTGTCTGTACTCATAACAGGAATCTGTCTAAGAATCCAAAGAAATTACCAGAAAATCCCTGTCATGGGTGTTCTGATTCACAATCAACAAACTCAACAAGTGCAAACTCATCAAGTGCACAAAAATGCTCTGGAAAGAGTTGAACTTTTTCATTGCATTATTTATTTCATTCTCTAAAACAATGAAGTCCTACATCACTAGCTCCTACCCAGAATCAATCTTCATATGAAAATACTGGATGAAGTTGAGACATAACGCAGATTGACATGCCCAATGTATACAGACAGAATCAAGTCTACAAATACTGTTCTTCCAAAATTATGAAAAATCGACAGTGAAACTTCTCAACCATGGTTGCAGTACACAGAGATTGTATATTACCTGGCAGTAGATACTTAATCAAAAAAACAACATATTTTTCTTTTCTTTAAAGCCTACTCTTTCCACCTCTTCTTTCCTTCACCATCTAAATTCTGTGAGCACTTTCCAGTAGCAGATATAACATTATTCTTTTAAATTATTTAAACACAATATAAATATAAAGTGAGAGAAACCTGTATTAGCAAAATAGGATATACGGAATGTTCATTAAAAAAGGAATTATTATGCATTCCAAAAAGAACTTTAAATTTTTTTTATGAAAAACATTATATATATTTATACTTAATTGATTCTGTTTTTCTAAAAGAATCTATCAGAACACTGAGAAAAAAATCATGTCATTGTTCTAAAAGCTACATGTATCTTCCTGCATTTAGATTCTAAGTCATAAATGTATCAAAAATATATCAAAGATGCAAAAGAGTTTTCATTTAAAGTGTTGTGTCCATAATATAACTATCTCCTACAGTTGGACACTGTAAGCTTTAATTACTGTAATTTTTAATAAATTACCTATGTCATGGCATATGAATTCCTACTGTTTGGTCTGAGTGCATCAAGACTTACCTTTGGGCATTTGGGAAACCAAATCTGGTGACATTCCTCCAGATGCAGCCTCAAAAATGCAGAATCAATGGGAATAATCACTTCCCTTGACCTGGTGGCTATGCTCTCCCAAAGCAGACCAGCATGCAGCTAACCGCAAAGGTGCACTGCTGACTCCCATTCACTTGTTGTCCACCAGAATACTCAGGTCTGGTTTTGCAAACCCATCAGTCTAACCCCAGCCGGTGCTGTTGCTCAGGGTTATTTAATTCCATGTAACTGATTTCCTGTTTGTCCTTATCAGACTTCACAATCTTTCTAACAGTTCACTTCTTCAGCTTACTGAGATCGCTTCGAATGGAAGCCCCCCAGTTTAGTGTCATCTGTCACCACTCAGGTTGTAGTCCTTCCCACTTTTTGGTTGTTGATGAAAATGTTTAATAACACTGGCTGCAGTAATGAGCTTTAAGGAACACACTAGAAAACAGCCAGTTACTTGCCACACACTTTGTGGCAACACCCTGAGTAGTTTACCATCTGGTCCTTCTCTTTCCCATTTGACTAAAAGGGTATCAAAGCCATAGGATACCAAGTCAAAAGCCCTGCTAAAGTCAGGACAAATTAAATTCATTGTTCCCTCCTCAGCCACTCATCCCATCAGAAAACTCAATCAGACTGGTGAAGCATAATTTGCCCTTGCTGAATCTTTGCTGTCTGTTTCCAGTCATGTTCCTGACTTTTACATATCTTGAAATGTCTTCCAAAAGTATTTGCATCATGATCTTCGTGGGAACCAAGGTGAGGCTGACCAGCCTGGAGGGAGCTCTGATCTTCCTTCTGCCCTTCATGAGGATGGGCAGAACATTTGCACTTTTCCAACCACTGGGAACAATGCACAGTCAACCTGAACTTTCAGAAATAACAGAAACTGGTCCTAAAACTACAAAATTTGCTTTTGGTGCTAAGTATCAATATATCTTTACACAATATTCCCCTTTACTTCTGTATATCAAAAGTTGCATTCATACCTACTACATACTGTGTACTGGAGACATATGAGAAGAATGCTGCTTTAAAATTTTGCTCTTTGAAACTGTAATATGCTTTTTTTTTTTTTTACTCTATATTAAAGCTGAATGCATATTAGCTAGTTGAGCTCATGGCAGGTAACTGTCTTTTTGCTATTATTTTATTGCTAGTTTAAGGAAAATGTGTTTTAGACTGGGATTCAGTCATGTTTTCTCAGAACACCCAAAGAAAGAAAAACCCTTCATACCTTTAATTACAGAAGTGGCACAAAAATGGTGTCTGAATTTGTGGTTTTAATGAGGAGTATTGATCAGAGGAATACTGATAAATATTGCTTTGACCAAAAGGATCTGAGTAGGGGATTACAATCAGACTACCAAATAGAAAAAATACAACCACAAAGAAGTATGTCTTAAGTAAAAATGGTTAAGAAATTTATCCGGTAGACTTGGAACTTTCTCTTTTTAAATCAGCTAGTAAAATCCATCTTACCCAGACACTCGGTGTCCAACCTGCACTTTCCTACTTGTTTAGCTCACTTCTATGCTTATCTCTGTGCTGCCTGTTGGAGGAGATCTCTTGAAGTAAAAAAGTATTTCTCCCTATGTAGTTAGATTAATCAGCATGTTATTTTGTATTGCCTGGAAGTGTGTGTTTAGTAATTGGATAATTTGTCTCTTCTTTCACAACTAAGTATAAAACTAGTACCCTTTCCATGTAGGCATTTTCTGATACAGACAGGAGAACGCTTGATTCAGACTATCAGAGAAAGCACCCATTTTCAGTATGCTACAAGATACACTGGAAATATGATTTGGACCCTTTGTTGGGTCAATGAATCAATCTCAATTAATACACTCATGTCAGCGAAACACACGCTATCACTAACATTGTAGCATTAGTAATTTGTTGCTTAGACATGCATGTAATTAAATGGAAGGTGAAATGAAACCTCATGCTCTAGATGTTTTAAACCATTCTGACTTTGAAATGCAATTCAGAAGCTGGCTTAGTTTTTCACTCAGGGATTCTCCTTGTATAGGGACAGCCCTGTGGAGCCTTGGGCTAAACAGTAATTGTTGTTCCATATTGCTGACCAACAACATCAATGATACAGAAAAGCCATTCTTTCCTGTTATTCCTTGGCTATTCCCAGGTGACAAGCAATTCTACAGATTCCCAAGAGCTAAAAGAGCAGGTAACAGACCGCTCTAGAACTATGTCACACAGTCAGTTAATAACAACTTACCATCTCTGTTAGAAACAAACACATTGCCCCCAACCCCCCAAAAATACCCTACCCTATTTCCCCAAAGACCTACAAGAATCAATAGTTTTTAAAAATAAATCACCAAAAGCAACCATTTTTCCTGTTTTAACCTTTTCATACAGTATCTATCCATGTGATACATATGCATTTCCAAAATTCATAATGTAAATGAAAGTCAGTTTTTTCAATGAGATGTGAGGTTGTAATATTCACTTTGTTGCCAAAGATGTAACATCCACTCTGATACAATAGTTCAGATAAAAAAAGTTCTGTCACTGAATTTTCACTCTCTTCTCCCGCAGTTATCTATCTTCCACCTCTTTGACTTCACCAAGAAATTTGAAGATGAGATGTCACTAGGTACATGTTCATAGCCTGTGTTTGCTTTAATGATGACAACATCATATACTTTCTGCAAACAAATTTGGAACTCAGTCTCACTTGGTCCAGTAGTAACAGCACATCCAGGAAATCTCTCCGCAGGGAATTTTTTGGAAAACTTCCACATCCACTCATAAAAGTGACCTGACCAAATGAGACATCTGTTTAAGAATTGTAATTAGGCACTTTGATATACATTTGATCTCCTGCTTGATGTTCAATATTCTTAAGAAATGTCTTGAATGTGTATAAGGAACTCAATCTGTTCTAGTCTTGCAGTAACTTGCTCAAAACATAGTATCTTAAACTGTATTCTGAAATTCTTGACACTACCATGTCTTCATGGTCTTCGCTGTTAAGTGTTTTTTTCCCCCGTAAGCACTTAATCAATGGACAAAAATGTTTTATTCTTCCTGATGGAAAAAAATAAAAATGCAAAATTGAAGATGTTGATATCATCTATAATAAATGGCAGAACTAACGCACAAATTTTAGTAAGTATATTCAGCAATAACTGGAAAACTCTTGAGGACAATCTACGAAGAAAACTTGCTAAAATACACTCCTAAATAAAAAGATTTCATTAGGGAAAAATGACTTTACTGTGGGTGGTTTTGTTTGTTTCTGAAAACATGTAAAACAAAATGGTAAGAAGAAATTTAACAGTGAAGAGTCTCATTGTGGCTTGGGGACAGTCAAATCATACCTCCTCTTGCAGCTCATGTGAAGTAGGCACAGAAAGTGAAAAGAGGACGATTACAGGTCTACCACTAGAAACTTTTCCTAGTCATCCTGCCACAGCATTTCACAGATTCACAGAATTGATTTGCAACACTCACATTAGCTCCTTTAACCTGGTATACTAGTCTGTTTTTATATTGTAGCATGTTAAGACACTAATGAAGTACAATCTAGGCAATTAACTCCATGAATATGAAGAAACACTTAAATTATTCACTTTCATTACAAACCTTATGAAAAAGAAGCATACCAAAAAAGAAAATTCTTTTTGAGTATTAACCATTTATAACGCAACTTGTCATCTTGGTCTCAATATTTTAACTGGTTTGATATATCCCATGATATATTTGGATATATCAAATATAATTTGATATTTAATTTGATTATATTTGATATATCATTGTCTTCTTCCATAAAACTGAATGTAGGAAAAGTATACACACACTTTTAGAGTAATTTATTTCAAATTTGATAGCAATGAAACTAATCCTGTATTGCACAGACAAGCACAGAGGTGCGAAATGCATGATTATTGGAAAAGTTTCACTTCTCATAACTAGTTTTTATGGAGGAATGAAGTTTAGAATCTGAAAAATTATAAAGAATTCATTGGATCCATTGCATTCCAGTGTTATATTTCACTTCCCAAATTCCTATCTCTTTATATTAAATACATATTTTGGGAAATATGGAATACTTTCTCCTCATGCTGTTGTACATATTCCTTCCAATAAAGCCTAAAAATGCACTGACTTTTAGCGTCAGAAGCAAGGTTTGTATACTAACTCAAACACACACACAAAAAAATAGCATTTTGCAAGAGTGATATGAACATAACAGTTATTTGTTCTCTAAATTATACTAATCAATTTCAAAATCTCAAAGCCTGTAGCTGCCTCCTAGTGTAGGCTGTATAATTATTTGGAACTCTTATAAAGATGGTTTATTCTTTATACTTCTGTTAAGATCATGCACATGAGTTGCAAAAAAATGATAATACTGTGTAAACTTACAGAACTGATCCAAATATATTTTCAATTTAGTGTTCCCCCAACTACCTTTCCTAGTTAGGGTTCCCAGGATACTAAGTTTAGCAAACTGGCCTGGTTTTGTTCCATTCAGACTGGTCTAGAATAATCTAGTAATTTTCCATCCTCAGGCTTTAATGACACAACAAGGACCATAGTTTTCAGCAAACTATTTCATCTCCATCACACAGTTAAAGTAAAGCAGGAATCGTATTTATGAATAGCTCAGGACTGACTAATCACTAAAAAAAAAGTAATTCTAGTAATATTATGCAGAACTCACATATATTAATGAATAAAAGGCTTTGTTCCCTAATTTTATATCAAAATATATCCCATGTTGCATTTTAACAAGTGCAAAGATTATTGTCAGTATAGAGAGAAATAACAACAAAAGAAAGCAGAAAATTGTAACAATCAGGCATGGAATTTAATTATTACACTTTAAGAGAAAAAGAAAATATCTGAAACTGGATTAAAATACACTGTATTGTACAGTGAATATTCATTTAAACCTTGAAATAAAGCAACATGAATATCTATTCTTTCTTCAAAACAATTTCCCAAAGACTCTATGGAAATGTGGCATGTATTATGATGACATATGGTCAATTTTACACGAGGAAGACAGGTTATGCTTTACATCAGTGCCTCAAGGAATGTAGACTACTAATACTGCTATTACCAAGCAATTTAAATCATAGTATAATTATACAGACAGATGGATTGCAAACCCTTTTAGTTTCTTTTCAGCATGTAAATTGGAGACAAAGATAACCTGAGACCTCTTCAGTTATAAAATGCCTAAGAACTAATGGATGAAGTTGACAAAATCTCCAAACTAAGCTTACTGAAGACAGCTTAAGGAAATAAAAATACAGTAGTTTAATCTGGGTACAAGGTAGCATAACTTTCATGAAGTAATTAACATGTGTTCAGAAAATCAGGAAAACAAAATCTAAGCATAAAGACAGCTTCAGCTTTGCAGCTGCTTTACTACACGTGCAAATTTTATTTTCAAATAGTCCAAGCTAAAACTATTTTTCATGGAACTTTCTCTTTACTTTCTATAACATGTAACACATTCCTCCAGAGTGGCTGGGGACTACATTCCTGAAAATAATCATGGAGCAGAGGGTTAGAGAGACCTTAAGAGGAAAAAACTACCCTTTAATTGTTCCTGAGCAGTACAAAGGACTTTCATTAAAATCTGACAGTCAAAGAGTTGCTCTACAACCACAAATAGATTCAATAACACTGGCAAGCAACAGTGGCATAACCTTATTAATTCTTTCATTTTTCTTTTGTGATAGATTTCATATACTATCTAGGTTTCTATTGTCCTTTCTTTTTGTAAATATCTTCATTTTGCAACATATTTGTTAAACAATAAATCCAGTGTTGGTTTATTTTGACTTGATCTTTCTTAAGGAAGTTTAAGAGTATGATTGCTCCGGCTATCTGCCTGGCTTTTGCTAGAGATCACTTCTTAACCTCTGTAGAATTTCAACTAATTTGAAAGAAAGACATTGCAAAAATCTAAGTTCCTTGAGCTTTTATAGCTCTGTGTTCAGTTCTTTGGTGTCTACCTTTAACTTTACCATCTTTTCTTCAGTTGAATCAAAACTATGGCCACAGTTCCATTATTTTTAAAAATACTTAACTGTTAATAGTCATTAGTTATAAAAAAATTAGTTAGTTGAAACACTGTAACTATATTCAAATATAGTGATACCACACTATCACTGTTGGACACTATCAGCAGCACACTACAAAGCACTTTATTGATAAACTACAGTGCAATTGGATATGTTCAAGACATTCTTGAGAAGACTAGCTCTAACCAGTGCAGGCCACTTTTTTACCACTTTGCCTGAGGGCCACAAATCTGTGCTGAAAATCTTAAGCAATGTACTTGCAGCCAGACACCAAGTTTTCCTTGCCACAGCTTCACAATATTGGCCCACAGCATGGCACCAGCTAAGAATGCTGCAGGTGTTTTTTGCTGTGACATCAGGAAAGGAGCGAGGAATAGGAAGAAAATGATATGGCCCTGGGTCCCTGTGCCAACTTGGGATCGGGATTATTCCCCAGAAGCACTCCTACATTCCTTAATGTTGCTAAACCCAAATCAGATATCTCAATCCATAAGTACCCAGGAATTTCTGTGCTATTCTGAATGAAAAGCATGCTACCCCTGTGTGTGTAAGTGCAAACATAGAAATGAACTCTAGAGAGAGCCTGTGAACGAATCACCTTAGGGCTGTCACAACATGCAGAAAAGTTGATTTGCGTTGTTGTTGAACTACAGATAAATGACTGACTAGAACGGCGGCGGAAATGAACTCCAGCGTTGTCTCCATGGAAACATACTTGCATGAATAAAATAAACAGGAAAACCTGTGTTGAACATGTTTCAAAAACTACTCACAACCCTTGTGGGAAAGTAAAAAAAAAAAAGAATCGCATCAATTTAAAAACAAAATCTTGTGATGTGAGATGTGATATGATACAATAAGATACACAAGTCACCATGCCTGCAAAAGAACGTAACTATATTACTGGATCTTGACAATAACTCAACATCGTCACAGAAATGAAGTGTTCACCTAATATTCACCTATCCTAAAACCTGTTCTTAAAATCAGTGGGAATATTCCCTGATATCAACACATCTGAAGTTATGCTGCCTCCATTTTGTAATCAGTAAGCCCAGAAACATAAGAAAGTTGTAGGTTCAGAAAGTGTATTACAAATTACATCTTACCCAAAAACTGATAGTATATGTACTCATTATACTTGTATTTCTAAACAAACATAGGTATGAATCCACATAAATAGGTGATAAGGTTCTTAAAGCACCATGTATTTGCATATTTAGAGTCTATAAAAGAATGAAAGACAAGTCAAAGGATTTCAAAATCCCTGAATCGCAGCTCTACAATTTTCAGACTTAAAGGAAAATATTGTAAATTTGCTATTTTCCTAATGCTACTGTTGGACATTGCCTTGGATCGCCTGGCAACTGAAGCAATATACAATTAATACAAATACAAGTAAAACTTGAATATATACACACACAAGAAGTTAACATCACAAAACATCTATTTATTTTTAACGTGCCTATTTATTTATTACACAATCTTAACTAAGACAATTTGTGTTTATCATATCACAGGCTGAATCAATAACAATATCTACAGTTCAGTTTCACCCGTATTTTCCAAAATAAAATCTGCACGTTTTTCAACACTGTCTACAACTAAAACTAATCAGGAAAAGACTTTTGCAGTTACTGCTTCTTCTGTACTGTGAAGTTGGCACGATGTCCCCACTATGAAAAGAAGGAAAGGCTATATCCAAGTTTTACCTCCTTCTTCATAATGGTATAGAGATGGAGTCATTGGTCAGACTAAAATAGACCAAACACTGACAGAGAGAAATACAGACTAAGGTAGAATAAATGTGTATAAAGAAAAAAAGCAGGGACACTCAGGATAGCAGCAAGTGAGTATGACTGCAACTGAGCAAGAACCAGCCTGGAAAAACAGACTGAAAGTTACGGTAAGTTACAGAAAGTTACCTGCAACCGGAAAAAATATAAAGGAAAACATCACTACAAAATGATCTTTGAGAAACAGACTGTCCTGTGCATAGCTTGCTCCATGAATTCCTCCATTCTGTGTTCCAAGCACCCGTTCCTTGTATCTTAATACTCTCTTCTTTCCTTCACAGCTTGTACAAAATACTCAGAGGTCCTCCAGATGTCCTTGATAACCCCAGACTATCAGCTATGACTCATAACTTGTATCTCCCTTTCCTTCAAGCCTTCAGTTTCTCATGTACACAAATAAATTGCCTCACAGATATCTAGCATCCTTAGATACATCCATACTGGCATTTTAATTCTGGTCACTAGTGCGTTTTTGGAACACGTCTCCTAACCACAGCTACTTATTAAGCTTTAGTTTCCTTTACAAAATGTGTTGGAGCATACAAACTCCTTTAGGACGAAACTAAACCAGAAAATGTGCTTGAGAAGAGCATTAAGGCACTCCAAGCGCTACCAGGTATTAAGGCCAAGCTGCTCTGAAGTACAACTGGAATACAGGTGGTGTAGATGTTAGGTCTGGATGTCTGGCCAATCTTCATAAACAGATATTAACTTTTTAAAACCTAAATGAATATAACAACTTTAACACTTCTGTTTCACTGTGCCATGTGGCTGAACAGGTTCAAAAATTACTAGAACAAATAGGAAAACAGAGTCTTTGTTAAACCCTGCTTCCTTAAAAGCCAGGCGAAAAATTCTGAGGTTAGATATTTTTGAAAGGGTTGTAGTAACAAAGCAGTTTAGCCTTTTTGATATAACTCAAAGTTCCAGAGCTCAGGCTACTCCTTTCCCTCCTGTTGATGGCTGGTTTGAGGGTGGTGATCAAGACTGTGTAATGAAATTCAACTGGCCGTGATGCTGGTTACTTCGTTGTAATACAGTGATTATTAAGCACACAGGCCTGATCCATCACATTGGCTTGGGCGCAATTTTGACCTTGGTATATGTCTGAAAGGACTGCACCAAGAGTCCTTTCAGGATTAGAATTTTAAATAGCCTCTAAAGCATCTCAATACCTGAGCTACAGTGATAAAGAGATAATGAAAAACCTGAATAATAGTATCATAAATAATACCTGATATATGGACTAAATTTAAACAAATTGTTATAAGAAAATTAAGTTCCTTTGATAGCTGTAAAACAGATTTGGAAATGAATTATTAGCCAAACTTATTTTAATTTCAAAAGCATCTCCTATATACTTTAGCAAGTATTTTAAACCAAGAGATCCACAGTAAGCCTTTCAACAGCACTAGAGTGATTTGGAAGCTTAAAGTGACTAATTATACTCAAAAAAATAATTCCTGTCTATAATTATTTCAGCATAACCCGCCCCAATTTTAGCATCACAAGCAAAAACATCTGGAACACATGCAAAAAAGCCAAGAAAGCATTTGTAACAAAATTGGGAACAGTTCAGTATTAAAGACAGATATAGCTTCCCCATACTCTCTGTGGCCAGAAAATCCTTTATGATATTTGGGAGTATATTCTACACAGCATTGCAGGATGCAAAGGAAAGATGGTAAGACTCAGGAGGGAGGGTGTAAAGAGGATGGAGCCAGGCTCTTTTCAGTGGTGCCCAGTGCCAGGACAAGAGGCAACGGGCACAAAGCAGAACACGGGAGGTTCCCTCTGAACACCAGTAAACACTCCATCACTGTGGAGTGATGAGCACTGGCACAGCACTGGAGTGATGGAGCACTGGCACAAGCTGCCCAGAGAGGCTGTGGAGTCTCCCTCCTTGGAGATCTTCAAATGCCACCTGGGCATGGTCCTGGGCCACCTACAGCAAGCGGGCTGGACCAGATGACCTCCACAGGTCCCTTCCAACCTCAACCATTCTGTGATTCTGTGACTTAGCAAAGGAAGCATTTATTTCTTTGTGACTAAAGCAACTATTTGGCTAGAAGTTTGTATTTAGAGAAAACGTTGAATTACATGAGGAAATACAGTAGTTTAAGTATTTTACTCAGCTCAACTAAAAATATTTTAGAACACTACTAAAATATTGAGATATTCCATACTCTAAGAAATGAATACCAAATGTAAATATCCACCGATACTTCAAATAAATTGCTTCACATTAATACTTGCAGATGATGGATATATATTTTAAAAGTTTCTGGCAACAGGTTATTATCCAGCTGGGCTTTGAATTACCTCATTATTATTATTATTGTTTGCTGTTTATCCTTGGAGCTAAGGGACTTGTCTGTTCTTCAAATAACTTTTAAATCAGAACCTCATTAATCATTACAAAATACAGTATTATCCTGTCAAAAAAATAAAAGACAAAAGAAACTCTTGACTGAAGGGATTACTACAGGCAAAAATCTGAATGATTGAGCAAATCTCAGGTTTGCTTTGTATGTAAATCAAATAATCTTCTAACATGATCTATGTTCCTAACAGTATAGGATTATGAAGTTGTATAGGTAAGTAACTATGATATAAGCAATAATCTGTGAACTGCATCAGGACCTTTCCATCTCCTTTCTTTTTTTTTTTTTGTATTTTCTTCTGGCATCTATGATCATCTCTTGGACGTTTCTGGGTTATTATTAAGACTTTTAACTGTACTAAAAAACTTCTTCATGTGGAACAGTTAAATATATCATAATAATATATATATTTCTTTACTAAGTAGCAGTTGGTTTAATATCCAGTGGTATTCACCATGCAGAATTTTTATCTTACCAAAGCATAGAATACATATGTATATACAATGCATCCGTAATATTTTCTGCTCCAAACTGCAGTTTATGAAAATTTTGCACAGTATTATCTCTGATACTACAATAGAAGTGCATTGTGAACATTTCTATTTTATAATGATTTCAGGAAACTAAATAGCATGTGACATTGCAGAGTATGACCTAACATGAAAACATATGAGCTAGCTTTAAGCTTCAATACAGTGAGTAGTCTAGTTTATGGCACGAAAAAATAATCAGGGTAATTTACTCTCCTGACACTACAATTCATGCCCAACTAAACAGGCTGTCTTAAAATAGCGCTGTAGTTGTGGATATTTTTGCTGGCCTCTCTGTATTTCTTGAATTTCATCCAGATATCTTCTGGATATAGCTCACTGGGCTAACTAAGGGTACATCAGAAGCACATTCTCTGACTCTGACAAAGCAGAGACTGAATGGCAGTCTGAATCTCAAGATGGGTGCTGTTGCCTAAACAGTAACTGCTATGTGCTGAATCATGAATTATAAAATGGTATCCTGCCTCTAAACACCAGGCAGGGTATACATTCTTCCTGCGAATAAGTGGGAAAGCTCTGCAGTTGCTTGGTCAGTGGAGGATGGTTATTATTCAGACCTCGTAACTCTTGGTCATGCTATAACCAGCATTGCAAACTGGCACATTTAGAGGCAAATACTGCTAGCGGCAGGTGTACAACCAGGACCGAACACTGTTAACAAACTTCTCTCTGCCTACAGTAGTCACACTGGAATTTTTAGTGCATATGGTCCCAAAGGCATAGCTTTGAGTACAGATACCAGAACATGTGAAGGAATTCACAAGCAAAAAAAAGCTAAGAATTAAACATGCAAATGACAATAATCCTCCTCTTTTTTTTTTTCTTTTTGCTAATGGGAAGAACATCAAAACTATTAAATACAAAGGGAAGGTATCTCTTACAATAGCTTTAAGTCATAGAGACAAATGTGGTTTTTTGAATATTAATAAAAGAAAATGTTAGAAGGCTTACATAGTTGGAAATATAAATCAAGATGTTAATATAACCAGCTGTATTTGAATATATAGATCAATGTATTTATATACCAGTATATAATGTGTAGTATAGTATAGTGTGTCAAGAAGAGCAAACTTTGAATACATGAAATCAAATGGGTATGCTGAAAAAAAAAAAGTTATCAAGGATATTATGTAGTTCGTATTTATACAGTTAGGTAAATGGTTTATTGCCTGTCGCATTCAGAATAACTAGATTATGGACATATTTATATTCATAACTTTTAATAATGGATTGAGAATAGCTTTCTTACAATTCAATTTTGTGGGCAAGAGCAGTCAAAGATGTAAGAGACAATATGAATCAGTGGCACTTTCACAATATGAATCCTACTCATTGGAGTTTCTATAAACCAAATTAAGGCAATGTGTAAATCTTGTGGAAACTTAGAACTGGTCCCCCAGAACAAACAAGTTTCTGTTCAATTTCAGCGTAACAGACTGTACAGTTCCATGTGATGAACTTCTAGTGTGAAACATACTGCTTTAGTCCACTAAGCTTTTTCAAATCAAGATGTCAGAGAAGACCTTAAAAGCAAAACCAGAAAGCATCTAAAAGCGCTACAGAGAAATGAACCATGCAAGACAAGCTTAAACTAGATAAGTTTTTTTACAGAAGCAAGTCCAGTTACTTCCTGATTTGCATTCTGTCTTCTCACATCCTCACTCAGTGTGATAAATCTCTCCTTCAGCACCCCCTGTAACTTCCTCCCTCACTGCCATAATGCTTCCGTTTCTCTTCTCTCCCTCCCTGTGCCTCCTCAGATACCATTGGAGTGCCATGTCCCTCACTTGTTCTGATGTCAAACCCTGTGGCAGTCATTATTTATACGAGAGTTTAAAGGTAAAGACTATGTGCATGCTGTTTGACAGACAAAAGAAAAAAGACGACAGTTTAGATATGCTTTCTTCTCGGACCTGTAACATACTCATGCCTTTAGACAAGATGCTTCATCTAAGATCATCTAGCAGAATAGTTTCCTCACTAGCTGTACTGGTTTGGGCAGATACAGAGTTAATTTTCTTCATAATAGCTCATAGGTTGCTATGTTTTGAATTTGTGATGAAAATAGTGTTGATAACACACCCATATTTTAGTTGTTGCTGAGCAGACTTTACACAGAGTCAAGGTCTCTTCTGTTCTTCACACTGCCCCGCCCGCAAGTAGGCTGGGAAAGCACAAGAAGTTAGGAGAAACACAGCCAGGACAGCTGACCCCAACTGACCAAAGTTAACACCTTTTACTCTACCTATTAAACTCTTTTTATCTCAACCCAAAAGTTTTCTCACTTTTACCTTTCTCATTCTCTTCTCCATCCCACTGGAGGATAGTGAGCAAGCAGTTCCTGTGGTGCTTAGTTATCCACCAGGGTTAAACCGTAACACTGTCTTGGAGTCCTCACCTGAAGAACTGTCTGAATGGCACCTGTATGGATGCTCCACTAGTGGGACTTCCCTTAGCAAAATTTTCTTCTGTGTTGATCTGCTGAGTACTTTGCACTAAAGATCCCAAAGGAAACAGTACAGAGACAATTAAAGGACTAACAAAAGCTTACTGTATAGCATGTAAGAAAGCAGATTTCATCCATCAGTATTTTAAAGAATATTTCTGAACCTTCTCTATTAAGTGCTCAACATTATCCAATCTGCCACAGTTCTATTCATACAGGACCTAACGCACCAGTGAGGTTCAGTTTATGCTTATGTATGGCTTTTACCAGCAGAAGCAATACGATTTATATCACAATGATAGTTTAGCATGTGTCTGGCTTCCTAGTTGCAATGTGGCCTCGTAAATGAATTTAGTCAGAAAGACTGAGGCAGACTGTAAAGTTGCTTCCTGCTTCTAGCAGCTCTCTAATGAAGAAGGGGGAAAAGAACAAGAATACATTTAAAATAACACTAAACTATGCTCACGTGCTCCGTAAAAGAGCTTGTAAAAATATACTGAATACTTTTCCATAAATACTTATGTTACGTAGTTAATGTCACATATTTCAGTGCATTCAGCGTACAGTATTTTCTGGCAGTGTGCTTCCCATAATTTGACAAGGTAGTATTCTTCCCACTCTCCACACACACAAACAATCCACGAGGAAAAAAACTTGCAATTTTAACCTGCTTCAAATCAAAGGACTCAAATTCTATATATAGTTATTTCACTCATTCTCATTGTAACTGTTCTGTGCAAGTTGTTGATGTCAAGCAGAAGATAATTTTTCAATTACTTAGGTAACTTACCAAGATAAATGAAACTTTCATAATTATTCTGGTATCAGACTACTATGAAATTATTGCTTTCATTTGTCAGATGGTTCAGTTAAAGAAAAAAATACGTATTTTATTTTATAATCAATAACTGTTGAGTCAATCTTGCACCAGAACTGTTGTTTTCAACAGTGACATATTTTCACTTAAGACTCTTAAGTCGTGATGAAATATGACAAAATAAAAAGATATATCAGTAAAAAGACAAAACATAATGAAATATGACAATGTGCTGAAGTACACCAAATACATACATACTACACAACCCATAATTTATTTCACCGTTTTAAATTCCCAGTTCTATTAGAAGCAGATTCCATTCTTTTAACAGGAACGGTATGTTAGTCTGACTGGAAGCTTTTTTTTCAATATAACAATATGAGTATTGTATTTGTAAATTTTTATTTTTATTGATTTGAGTTTTTTAAAAAAATACTCTTCCAATATTTGAGCAAGTGATAGTTGCTGAAAGAAGAAAAATTGAATTGATATTTAACTTATTGATGTGTATCAATGTTGTGTGAGCAGGATGCAGAAACAGCCCTAGAAGCACTGAAAAGAATCAGACGTTCAGTATTTCATATGGTCCTTGTACCTCTCACGGAAGTGTTGAGGGTTAACAACAGGAATTTAACTTCTCACTCCTTAACACTCCACATGTGCTATTTATTCAGTGGTGTGATGATGCTGTATTAGGTTACATTTGCTTGTATTTAGTTATATTTTATTTTAAATTAGAAAATCATAGTTGTGGGTGATACAAAGCTGTATTATGCCAGTAAAATATGCACGAAAACAATGTATTTACACTAAAAAAAAAGAAAGCAAACTATAAGCAACTTCTTTAGAGACAAGGTGGAGTCAGACCTCACTGACCCAGCAAGATAGGTAAAGTGAAGGTGAATGTACACCAGCAACCATATCTGAAAGATCTTTCACCAGCTGATCTCCTAATTAGTTGCATACAGACAGGTCAACTACTGTTCTGCTTTTAAAGAAGCAGCGTCTAGACTTTTCAAACTGCATATATAATTCTGCCTGTGAAAAACAGGCAGGCATATCTAATTATACAATTTGCACATGCACATACAAATCATATGAAAATATAAAGTGCTCTCCATGATTAAAATGGCATACACAGAACAGTTGGTCCAGTTTTAAAGTACAGATTCTGCTCTTTTGTCTCTCATTTAATTAACCCCAAATACTACAGATAAAAACAGATGACTAGCTACAAACATCTCTCATGTTATTTCTCTTCTCAGAACCATCAGCTTGTAAATAAGCATAACCAATATTTATTTAAGATATTATGTAAATACATAGTAAGTTCAAAACAAGAATTTATCAAGAACAAAACAAGATTCCCTTTTTTCATCTTAAAGATCAAAAGAATGATGTATTTTGATCTAACAGTATCGAAGACTGGGTCATCTCACATGAAAATCACAATCTCCTAGGAAAAAGGTGCTGCAGAATATTTCTTTGATTATTCAAATATCAAACATGCTCTTTGAGAAACTCCTTGAAAAACAGAATAACAGCATTGCACCTAAACTCTGTCATCATTTAACACAAAATGACGAGGAAGTGACAGATAATGAAGAACAACCTGAAGATGCAATCGCTCAACATTAAACCTGCATTTCTGCCATAGGCATGCTTTGAGAAGACCTCAAGAATCCACTCTGCTGGAGGAAGCTCCATGAAGAGCCAGTTTCCTAAACTTAAACATACAGATATGTGATGTGTTTCAGCTACAAAATGGAGTCCAAGAAGTCAGGTAACAGGAGCTCCCTTTAGCAGATGGGCAGGGTTTAAAAAGGCCTGTCGAATTTCTCAGGGAGGGTAACACACTTTGTTTTGTTGCCCCTTAGTAGGTGTACTGGGAGCCACTGTGGATAGGCCACAGAACTTAACTGATACATAACATGCCACAGGAAAGAAACTGCAGTTCAGGAAATGCTATACATAGTAGAGCTGTTAACTTTTCCTGCATTTAAGCAGTAGGTGATCCCAGCTTCAGCATCATCATCATACAGGTCCAAAACAATAATTATGATTCTAGCTTTGACATGAGAGCTGTGTGCATTATTTGTAATGAAACAGCAGTAGTTAAGACTGATTTCAACTATTCCTTGTTCCAACTACTGCTTTTTCTACCAAATTAATTTGCATTATCACTGCAATAAATAAATATCACAAAAAAATTGAAATTCTAAGGTTTTTCAATATAGGTGCCAGACAGGGAAACAAAGGACAAACTTCACTATGTTCTATTGCATTTAACTTCTTTTCCAGCTTAATTCTTGAAACACTTTGAATTCTCTCCAAAAAGCAGACTCTGCGGTTTAATTCCAACAGATTAGAAATCACAACATACTGCAGTCCACTGGGTCATCAAGGTTAGTGCTATAAAAATTTGGTTTGTTTTATGGAATTGTGTTACTACTGCAAATCTGATTCATTCAGTCCCTCTCACCCAAAGTATCTGAAAGTTTATTTCTAGTAATAAAATGTTTATTTGCAACATTTAAAGCAAAAAGTGTAGAT
The DNA here is from genome assembly GCA_013399115.1 of Anseranas semipalmata. Lineage (NCBI taxonomy): Eukaryota > Metazoa > Chordata > Aves > Anseriformes > Anseranatidae > Anseranas > Anseranas semipalmata. The sequence continues at coordinate 177,963 of VXAA01006341.1, forward strand.
AATTTTGTTTAAACTCTTGTTCCCTTCCAAGAAAACTTGATTTTAGGAAGAAAATAGAAAAGAAATATTTGAAGTGCTCAGAAATGAACACAAAGTTGAACTTTTAGTTCATGAAAAAGAATGTGTATCTGGTCAACACAATTCAATTTTATTCTTATGAACTGCAAGTAAACTAAAAGTAGTAAGTCAACAACTTTCATTATCATGTTTTTGGTTTTGCATAGTAAAATATCTTACCTGATGGTTAATTTTTAAAATTTGACTACACACACTGTGGTGTTTTGTTTTCTTTTTCATTGATCTGAATCCTCAAGATACCATGAAAATGAATCATACCATCATTTCATTATATAAACACATTTTGGAAGAGAAGTGATTTATAAATACGTCAAAAAGGAATCACAATAAATGGCTGATAACCACCTTTACCCCAAACTTTTGTAAGGGTTACAACCACAGAGAATTGGTGTTAAAATCTGTAGAGCTAACATGCTGTACAGAGTGGTTTTGAGTGTGGATGAGGTTGTGCTTGACTTATTTTGACAAAATATGCATGAAATTTCTCAAATATATTATATGGGTAGAAAAACATTCTGCGTAAAGTTACATACTGCCTTGTTGATCTTCTGCTTTCGAATGTTGTACCTACCTGCTACGAGATTAAAAATTACTGCTGGCAAATGAATAAATAATTTTTATTATAAAAAACAATTTATTCTCAAATGTAAAGAAGTGATTGAAAACCTCATATTTCTAAGTGTTGTTTGAATATAATTGATTAACCATCTTTCCACCTTTTGGTGGTAAGATGTTTGTCACTTACAAACATTCTCATGCTATTACCCTTCAGTTTGCTGACATTTCCAAATCACTGATTAGAACAAAAATTATTATCCTGTTCCTAATACTTCTTGTTTTGATTTGGCTAATATAGTATGTGTCATAGTATATACCATACAAAACAAATTTCACTATAGCAGTACAAAGAAGTATTTATTCCTTAATAAAATCTAAATGCTTGATCTACCTAGATTAAATTAATCCATTTTTATACTCAGAAATTACCACTTAGTTGCAAAAATTAAAACTTAATGCTTATATTCTTGAAAAGAACATGAAAATGAACGACAGAAAATAGGCCCTAGGGAGTCTTAGGAATTAGGATTAGAATTAGAATTTTGCAGTGCCAATTGCATGGAATCTTTCATATTTAAATAAATTTGATGATTATGATAGATTCTGCATTTGTCTGAAGTCTTATGATTCGAAAAGGCAGAATTCAGAGGTATTTTAATAATTTAATATTTGAGAAATATAAATCCTTCAAAATGATTGAAAGTATCAGAAATTCAAAGAATAGGAGAAAGGAGAAAAAGAGGAATTTTGAAGAACTAAGAATCCACTGGCTATAAAAACTGACCATATTATATACACTGATTGAAGAATTCCTTAGTTGCAAATCAGAGAGGGGAGGAGTACCTTTCATTCTGACTTCACTGGAGAAATATTCTGGAGAAATGTGGGTTGAACTTACAGAATCAGAATTTAAAAATAAAACCATTGGAAGAGTTAGTTTTGGTGGGGACTTCACCAAGAGCAGTTTACCAAGTAGAACGATCAAGGGAAAGCAGTAAGAGTGACATAGATCTGACCCTTACAATACACTATAAAAATTAACAGAATTTATAAAAACTTTGAGGGTGCTACAGCAAATGTAGTGAGAAATTGTACCATTATTTCTCGTAATGAGCTAATATATGATAAATGTCCCAGAGCTGTTATTTGATTACTATGCAAGAGAACAGTCCTACTGAATTCTACTGTATTATATATAGTGTATTATGGAAATGGGTAAATATAAATCAGTGTGATTTACACTTTCAAGGTATCCTGATAATATCAGAATTATATTTTAAATAGCTGTGGTAAAAATGCAGTAAAAACCAAACCAAACAAAATGGAAACAAGTAAGAATGTGTTTCAATCACTTATGGGATTATTAGCTGGAGATGTACAAATACTTTTTGTATTCATGTCCTGTTTACCTTCTAAAAGAAAAACTTAACTGAAATTGTCTAGATATACGTGAAACAGTGTCCATATGTACATGCATTCATATACATACATTCCTGTCTCAGTGTGTGTGTATATATATATATACACATATATATATGCACACGTGTATGCATGTGTTTATCCTTGCTGAGATCACCAGAAACATGAAGACAATAAATAATTCCCCTTATAGTGAGACATACAGGATTATGCAAAAGCAGTGCTTAACTTGTTTATTAAGCACCTTAGCAATAACATGAGAACTTATCTTGCTGCTAACTGAAAAAAATTGCTTGAGAAGACATACAGTGTCAGAGATATCCAAGTAGTTTATATGAAACAGTGACAATGAGAAATAAAATCACAAATATGCACAGTTTCCATGTCCCTACATGATTGTGGGACTGAAGCTAACAGTCTTTCTTGAAGATGACAGGCACATAGAAAAAAAGGTTTTTGGTTTTTTTTTCTTTAGTATGAGTTTCTGAATACTTCACTTTCAAATTTTTGAACTTTATCTTCAGGAAATCAAAACAAATACAGAAGCTTGTGGGGTTAAATTATTCCTGGTTTTGTTTGTTGTGTTAGCAATAATATAACTGACTACCTCAATACTTTCTCACATGATTATGCTATTTCCTACCCACAAAAAAATCCCAACAGGAAGTATTTAATTTTAAATTTATACAGACACATACATGCATATATACAGTATGAAACTAATGTAGCGTTTAGCCTAGAGCATGTTAAGAAACACAGCCTTCTCAACCCTGACATCCACAAAATTCCAATGTTCTGAAATATTTTTCGTATGTTTGTTTAATTTATAAACTTCCAAGTTTTTCTTTATTATGATCTTGCCTCTTTTACTTTATGCAGGTTATGCAGTGTTGATTTATGGATTTGTGTATGCATGCTTTTCATAATTTTCTTGTTTCAAATGAGAGCTACAACATATACCTTTAAACATACACAATGGATTCTGTTGTATTAGTACTGTTGGTAACTTAGAACTCTGAGGTTGGATGAATAACATGAGCTTGCAGACATGTTCAAGGTTGGTTAGCACTGAGTTTGAACTTCTGCTCTTAGTTCCCCTTTTTATTTGCTCACTATCTTCTCAAGACTGCTTGTAGGGAGTTGAAATATTCCACTCCTGACAATAGATGCAAAGCTACTTTACTTTGTAGAGCTTATTTAATCAGTTTCTGTACATATGTTTAACAGTAGACATAAACTTCTGCTCCTATATTGGAAATTAAATATTATTTGTTGTGAGTGGAAGATGGAAGCATATTTTGCTTGTTCAGTGAGTCAGGTTGCACATAGTATTCACAAATGGGAAACAAAATAATTTGGACAAAACTTCCTTAATTTCCTTAAAGAGCTACTTGAACACAAAGTATGTTTCTAACTCAGCTAAAAAACAAGTTTGCTCTTAAAATGAGAAAATATGTTAATCATATTAACTGCCTTTTTCTTTCTCCCTTACATATTTTTAATGGTGTGAAGTCTTTACGGAAATCCAGGTGACAGACATCATCAGAGCTGTCATACACTATTTTTATACTGAATTCTTCATTAGAAACTTTATACAGCAGACTGTCAACTGTAGCAATTTATGACAGATACCCCTACCAACCATTAAATCCAGGATGTCTTTGGCCATAAAGTAGAAATTAGGATTTCTATTTTCTACTAGTTTTCCTATAAACAAATATATTTAGGAGGAAAGGAATGCTTAAGAAAGCAAACTCTATGAATGAACTTCCAAAATGGAAAAAGTAATAATGCTTAAAACCTGTCTGTATGGAAACCAACAAACAGACTAAGGAACCTTTGTCATAGCTAGAAATATTCAGTTCTAAGTTTCTAGCCAGCAGATCTGAGCAGCCTATCCAAATAATTACATATTATCAGCTCAGCAATAAAAATATGATACAACATTGATTTGGCATGATATAGAATTTCATTGACAGAAAGAAATTTTATCTTGGATTAATGTCATCCCTGGAAGGCCATCACTACACAGGTGAATTATTTTTCAAGAATTTAAAACGATGAGGCGGAGTTCAGGAGACTGAAAGGAAATTACATTCTTTCAGTCTCTTTTTTTGAGTCACTTATGATGCTGATTGGGTTCTTCATTCTGTTTTGTTTTGCTTTTCAGAGCAGAAGAATCCATCAATCCTTCTGTCTGCAGTAGGAGACAATCCAAGAAGAGTCAGAAACAAAGTTTCTGTTTTAAAGCAATGGTAATCGCAGGAAAGTTATGTCAGAGCTTTTTCATTCCCAGGTTTTTGTCTTCTCTTTTAAAAATGGATGGATATTAATATTGCTAATATATATTACGTGGGCACTAATACTAGTATTAGTATTTAATTAAGGTTTCTACTCCTGAAAAAAAATTACAGAGACAGTAGAAAAATACAGGATTTAGGAAAACTACAACTGCTCTCTCCTGTCCAGAAAAATGTGCAGCCTCATCAGTACTCTTGTGGAAAATGTAGGATCAAATCCTCTTAGACAGAAGAGAGAAGTGAAGCCTGTTTTCCTCAGTCATTTGCTATAGAATAAATCTACTAAAATAGAAAGTGGCTATCAGGGAGATCAGGTAATTCACCTAGTACAGAATCTTGTGAATCTAAAACTACTTTCTTTAACAGAATTTGTGCAAATTCTATCATGTTGTAAGAAGTAGAATGTTACTTATTAAAAAAGGCTAATTTTATTCATTTCAGAATTAAAAAGGCTATATTTTTCATTTTAATCAAAGCTATTTTTTCATTCTTTCCTTCCTGCCCTCCTCCCTAAGTAATTTAAAAAAAAAAAAAAACTATGTATTTATTCAACATAGCTTTACCTGGTGCAGTAGATAAAAGGGAAAAAATGTGAGGTATTCTAGCCTACTAAACAAGCACTTACACTGCAAAGGGACTATCAGAAGTCTATTGCTCAAATATAATGGTGAACTGCAATTGTGAAGAGGAAAGCTTTATTAAAATTTTGGCAGAGAAAGTTCAGCTGAAAATGAAAGCAGGTAATGGAACTCAGTTACCAACGATATGTACAATACCTGATAAAACACCCATCTACAGAAATAGATGTATATACACATACATATAGATGGACATAAAAATACATACATCTATATATTTAATTGTATTTGTAGATATTTTTAGCAAAATTATGTTATTTCTGCAACTGTTACTACCAAATGATGCATGCAATCTAGATTTACTAGACTTTAAATACATACTCTCTAGTACAATATTCCTAAGCCAGTTTTTTCATCTTTCCATTTTCTAATTTCCATCCCTTTCAGGTGGAAATCGCTTCAGTAAAATAGATAATTGCTTCTGCTTTGCAATGTCAAACAGTTTGCCTCAGGTTATGGCAGTCTCTAAAATTAAGATGGGAAAAAAAATCTCTCATTATCTTTCTCTCTTTCAAGCATTCTTTCATCTCACCCTCTTCAATGGTGTCCAAAGTCGTATTTTTCCCATTGTTTATTCTTTTCTACCATATTTTGTCTTTAGTTACAATTTATTTCCTGTCTCCTCTGTAATCCTTCACCTTCAGCCTCAGTTTTGAATGTCAAAATTTTACAATGGCTAAAGAGGAAACTTAGAATATGTGGCAATCCAAACGCTTTCAGTACCAGTCATAAATTTATTTTTTTCTATTCCCTCTTCCAAAAAGCCACTTTGGTAAAAATTCTGCTATAGCTCAAAATGGAAAACAAAGGACTGTTTGAGAGTACTAAATATATATATGTTTATATATTTTTTTTGAGATTTCAAGATACATATATATATCTTGAAATATGTATGTGTATATATATGTATATTTGAAACCTCAAAAAGTCTTAAGATAATGCTATCACTTATTTACATATCTATATTTTCCATAGTATTGCCTTGACTTTCAGTCCGTATTTGGCCATCAAGTTCTAAAACTGTAGCCTGCGTATGAAAAAAGACAAAGCACAGACTGACAAATGGGAGAGAATGACAGCTTCTGGTAGTTCCTGCTGCTGGGCTATCAAATTTTGAGAGCATCAGTGAAGTAACAAATCCTTATGAGTCTCCTTTCATTGTTACCATAAAATTATACTTCTGTGTCAGAAGGACTGGAGAACAGTTTTCAGCCTTTTGCTCAAGGAGAGCTCTCTTATAGATTGATGTGTAAATTTTAAGCCCCTTCCAGCTGGACAGCATTGTATGACTAGGATCTTTTGCTGAATATATGGTTTTTATTTCTTCTGTTTAATCAAACAACAAGATCTAAAAATCAGATTTTAAAAACCACGCACACTATGCAAAAGCAGATACATACACAGATTCATATTTGTGGCTCCGAGTGATACTTAATGCAAATAACCAAATAAATAAGTTATCCAATAAAACTTTCAAACAGGTTGTCTAAGTATATGCTTTTCCTCCCCCCACCCTTTTGCCATTCTTTCTTTTGACACCACTTACGAAGATTGGATTTTTGGTTCAGTCTGAAAGCTTTCATAAAAGCAAAATTCTAAATGTGTTCCGTAAAAGCTGAAGAGAGGCCAAGCCTCCTGGAACTGGCTCATAAGACTTTTCTAATTTTTCTACTTGAGAAATCCACAAGCATTTGATTTTGTTAACATTTTGGTTAATCCAAATAATTATTTTTGTAAAAATATTGTCACTGCAATAAATTACAAATTACAACAGCTTTAACTATTTGATTACTGGAAATACACATTAATAAAACATTATCATATAATATAAAACAGTACTATATAAAGTAAAATATTACCATTTTAATCTTCTACTCTCCTGGCACATTTATACAGCAGAACTCAGCTCATACAACTGTCATTCAATATTGTTTAAACATGTTTTCAGCTCTTTAAAAATAATAGCTGAAATAGATGAGTCTTATAGCACATCCTTATTGCATTATGCAAAGAGATTCTTTAAATAAAAAGAAACAACATTCAAGAGATTTTAATTTTTTTTGCAATTAATGGAGTCATAAATTCAGATACATATAGCTGACCAAGGCATTAGACTTAAAATTAGACTTCTAACTATTTATAATTACCAGTCAGCTCTAACTCAGAAGTAAATGAAAAAAAGAAAGCTAATGATGTCTACTATTAAGCTTAGATAGCAATTACTCAAGTACTCTAGTACAACCAAGGAGTGAGTTGATTTTAAAATATAATGACAGCACAGTAGAACTCTCAACCTACCATACACAGGCATTGACATTTTAATTTTCTTTAGTATGATTTTTCTGTGGTGATTTGACTTAAAATGGTTGAAAATCATTTCTCAGTTGTTTATATAGATGTCACTGTATTTAATTTATTATTTACACTAAGCAGAAGTAATGAGGCAATGAAACATTTATGTTTCAGTAAGCTTTCTGATTAGCCAAAGAAGTTCAGAAAGTCATTTCAAAGGATTTTTTTCAAAGTACTAGAAGCAATGACATTATATTGTAAATTATTAACCTGTGGTTAATTGTTTTCTTACAAATAAAAAGTTATTAAGTGTTTACTTATATAGTGTGTGTTAGTCTATATTTATAGACATGCACATAGAGTGTATACTTGGTGTATGTTTAAGTACTATATTTATATAGTCCATACAGTGTATAATTATGTGCCTATGAAGTATATACTTAGAATTAGTGAATAATGTTAACCATTAAAGCATCAAATAAATTTAGTCTTTTAAAATAGAAATAAAATGTAATGTACTCAGTTGTATTTAATACAGAAACACCACTTGTATTCCCTATTCCCAAAAAGCTCCCTGTAATCTGAAAATTCTTCTACAGATGCAATGACTTGTGTATAAAAAATAGAAAATATCTGAGCTCCCTTATTTCTTCCCAATAACTTGTGATCCTAATATAGACACACATTTTTCTACCCCACACTCCTAAATTACTTAGTGTCTGTTCAGACAAGGCTTGTGGAATAATTATACGATTTTTTTTTCATCTTTATTCTGGGAGGTGTGGCTTGATGCCTACTAACTACACACTTAAATCCACCATCTGAATGCAGATTTATTCCACTTCAAAAATTTTTATATGGTTCTCTTATTTTTAAAAACAGTCTTTGTTCTTTAAAAACACACATTAAAAGAAAATCTGAAATAAGACCGAAGCAAATTCTGACTTCTAATTCAGTACTTTGTATATCTTATGATTTATAGTCATACAATTAAGGACACCAGTAAAAGCCTGGTTTCCAGTGATTTTCATACTGGAACACACAGGATCATATAGGAGTGACCTTAGAAGGAGAGATGCAATTTGATTTCAGATGCAGACATCTCCGATCTCAGTTACTGTGTTTGGCATCATGGAAGCTCTAAGTAGTTGAAAGAAAAAGGCTGGTTTGGTTCTTCCATTCTGGGGTATAAGAATGTCCAAAAGAGACATATTTTTAGGAGGCTTGTATAGAATATGTGGAAGAGACTGTAATTTTTTTTTTTTTAAAGATACAGCACATGGTCCAATTTTGCTGATCTGTCATGGAAACAGCAAATCACCTTCCCGAGATCATGGCAGATCACCTCTGACAAATACAATCTGGTGATGACAAAACATGATACTGCCATACCTTCTTAGAACTATTTTTTCCAAACTTGTTCTTCAAAATGGTAGAATTACCTCTCCCTAAACTCCCTTAACTGCTATAAGATTCAACTTCAGGCAGGTACTGTACTTTGTAAAATTGCAATGAGCTTAGAGGAAATGAAACAAACTCTATTGAGTCCAGGCCAAGCTGATACAGCACCATAAGGCCTTCCCAGTGAAGGCACTCTATTTTATTATAATCACAATATAAAATACACGGAGAAAATGCTTTTCCAGGAACTGCCTGCCATTCTAGTCCAAGGAATTCATCTCCTTCACACATTTTCTCTTTGGGAAATGCAATTTTGTAACACCCTCCCCAGTTCACAAATACTAGCTTACTCATTACCTGCTGTGAACACCCAATATCATCTGGAAAACTCTTTACCACTATCATTAGAAGCAGATACAGCATGGTAAAGACAACGTTCCTTCCTTCCTTCATACCTTCCTTCCTTCTTTCTCTCTGTTCTTAGTGTCAACATGGTTTTAGATGTTTTCCCTTTCTTCAAAACATTTCAGATCGACCAGACAGGCAATGCAGTTTTTAAAAAACCTGTGGCATCTGGTGTAAGAGGGATTATAGAACATTTGAGAACAGAAGATAAAACCAAGGAAAGAGAGCAAATCTTAAGCCATTACGTGCACAAGAAACTCTTCATTCTTATGTAACTGACTACTTGGTTGCAACTTTATTGTGTTGCAGACAGAAGGAAATAAAATAGTTTAAAGACCTGTCTTAATTTAAGGAGGCTTGGCTAATAGAATCTAAATATATTTCCTGGACTTACAAACTCTTTATTACATCTGAAGTCTGGCTATGCGAGTAGGCTGTTACAGTCATCGAATATTGCCTAAATACTCTCTTAAAATCTCTTTGCTCTCCTTCCCACACTGACATTATATTCACATCCTACAGTCTTGAACCTACCGCTGATCTACATAAAAATAACCTCTTGATAAATTAGGTTGCTAAAATGGTAGTAGATTTGAATTGCAACAGTGAGAAGGCATGGCAGAAAGTACACAGGAATGAACTTCAGTATTCTTTTAAGAAATCAGAGAACTGAGGATGAATATTCCCTAACTCAAGGCAAAGCAATAAAGAAACAAATTAGCAAGCACAATAGCCAGGGGAACAATAAATACGTCCAGTAAGTCAGACATAGTGCATATGTGGCTGATAATTTAATACCATGAAAGGGGATTACAAACTGCATTGGTGCAGTGAAACTCAAAGTTCCTAAGAGATTTAGTGCAAGCAACACAAGGTAGCTTTAACAGTTGACAAAAGATAACAAAGAAAAAGCACAAATAGTGTCACAGATTTCAGAATACTAGAAGACACGAGGCAGTATGGAATCTAACCATGTAGACACTGCTTTTAGTGTTGCTTAATCGCTACCCTTTCCAGCAGTAGTCTGGCTGGCAGATAGGCAAAAAAATCATTAAGGACAGGCGATCTTAAAAAAAAAAGAAAAAGCTTTAAAGTAAGCTTTGACAATTTGAAAAAAAAAAAAAAATCAATTCATGTGTCTAGATTCATACTTTAAAGAAATATAAATCCCTAACCTAATCTATTACAAAGTAGGATAAGAGATAAATCAAGTGGTTTTGATAGTCTCCTGAACTACTTGAAAGCTGATTTCTGTTGAAGAGTTGTGTTATTATCGAAATGTGAATCTCACACAGATTAATATTTTATACTTCTACGAGTAGCAGGCTAGGCCTGAGACAAATGGCCTAGAAATAAAAATATAAGATGTCCTAAAAATTATTTGCCACTGCTTACTTGGTTTCATTAACTTCTTCTGCCCTTTTAGTATAAAAATTATAGATCTGATAGTCTTCCATGCTATCATGGGAAAAAAAGAAAAAAATTGAAACTAACTTGGTAAATTAAGTAACGGACGCAAATAAACACAATAGTGACATTTATCATGGCTAATAATGATATGATAAATATTTACCAAATAATGTTCAAAAAAAAAAAGTTTGTTCATGAAAAGAGTCGCACATACATTTTCCACCAGGAGTTCCCATCATAGCAAGTGAATTTTCTTAAATGTTTCAAATGACAGTTTTCTAAATTCCAAAAGGTTCTTCTACACACCTAATCATCGTCAAAGAAAACAAACAAGAAAACCAACCTCCCAGACTTTAACACATTGGCAATAAAGCTTTGTAAGAACAAAGTTATTTAAATGGCATTATCTGCTATTTGTCTTATTCTATATTGCCATTTTTTCCCCACTGAGTGCTAATAAGCGGTTGCTATTGAAGAGGTTTACATTTAACATCTGTCACTTGTATCCAGAAGTAGCACCTACAGGGAACTGTCAAATATATTGTTATTCTCCTCCGTAGCACCAGCAAATCTGTCTCACATCATTTACATAGAGATAGTTATAGGCATTCATCATTTCATTATGCTGACTGCCTCACTATTCTAATGTATAATGTCTCTTTAATGAGCCTCAAAAAATACAATATTCCTTGATTTATGACTGCTTAACTGAAAAATTATACAGATTGACAAAAACTCATCATAAAGCATTTTTTTGTGTTCCCACTACCTTGCACTTTAAATTTAACAATGACTCTAGAGTTAATCTCATGATTTGTTTCTTTGACAAAAGAAATGATCAAATTTTAACTCACCAGACCTCACAATCACTGCTGTTTTAATATGTATACTTTCAGTTCAATGAGAGAATAGTACAGAATTTGACAAATTAAAATCGATCACTTTTTGTCAAATAAATAAATGTATTGGACAATCTGTTTCAATATTATTATATGTCAATTACTGTAAGCTTCCTAACTTATCATGTGGAATACTGCTGTACCAGTCATGCACAAGTGACTCATAAATGAGCCAATTTACATGTTCAAGTAAATTGAACTACGCTTTATTGTGTGAACTTCAATTATTTCATACGCACAAATGGTTACTGCTGAAAAACAGCTTTGCCATTAAAAACTACTGCATGCTGAAGAATTACAAATGTACGGAGGACAACAAACAAAGTCGAGAACGGAAGAGGCAAACACTTCATTCACTTGACTGCACTCAGGAATTTTATGGAGTTCAGTTCCTCCCACTGCATCTCCACATATCTATAAAGAGTATCAGCATTCAGCCAGGGTCATCAGTTTTGGACTATCCAAGATGAAAAGGTTTGCAAACAATGCTTATCAAAACACATACATTAGCCATTATAAATCAAGAATTTTCACTAAGCATGATACTTTGTTTCTGACAAATTTACAACTGGTGCTTGAATGCTTTTAGTATGTAGAAAAGTGTTAAGACGTCTGAAGTTTTTCCCGTAACAGAGGCAACCGTAACATTTTACTCTCCTCTGCATTCTCCATTGTCTAATATAGTTTGAACTTACAGTGTAGACATTCAGATCAACTCTCTCCTCCACTCAACCATTCATTTCCATAAAAGTTGTAGAAACATACTACTGAGACCTTCCCTTCTCTTTCAAAACCTGCCCCCTTCAAGAAGGTTCAAATAAAATGAGTGCAGATATAAACAAATGAACACTGATATATCCTTACACTGCCTGATCTCATAAGCATCGCTTCCTACTTCCAAATCACGAAGCCAGGCTGAAAAGCCTATCCACACAATCTAGTAAAAATGCACAGAGAGTTAAAGCAACAGATGGCAAACTACAATCCCTAGATTCCTCTGAAAAGTCAACTGTAAGCGAAAAATAATACAAAATGACTTACAATACTACCGCATATTTAAGAGCCTTTTCAGTAGATGCAGATATTTTATGACAGAAAATAAAGTGCAGAAATTAAACTGATCTATTTGACTCTAAGTGTCAAATGCCCAATACAATAAGAATTCTTATTTCTTATTTATAACTCTGAATCCAGAAAACCAATACGCCAACTCAAACACCTTTTACAAGTAACTGAAGACCCAAATTTATATGCCTGAATACTTTGTGTATTTGAAGTATTTCAAAATATCCAGTCATTCCTACAACAATAATGACATTTATATCTCAGCTGGGACTGCTGTGATAAAGTTCAATTTTAAAAATACTCAATAGCCATTTTACCAATCACAGCAGATTCTCTGTCGTTCTGACCATCTCGGAATTATCTTTCTGTGTCCCTTGATTTAACTGTCAGGCACATAACTAAGAGTAGCCATGGACAGTAAGTGTTTCCTACACCTGTTAGTATTGATGTTGTAGATCTGTGCTAACATTAATAATTTAATACATGGAAGGGATTATGATTGGTTGTTATTCTTGGTGAAACAGAGACAGGGTCATAAGCACAAAGTAAATACTGCTCCTCCTATAGCCCCTTCATGTTGTAATTGTATTTCTTCCTTTTCTTGCCTTGTGATGTCATTGATACATCTCCCATATATAGTGTACAGAGTTACCACGTCTGAAACACTGGTTAATAGCACCCAACTCTCTATTTTCCTTTATCAGTCTGAATTTCAGAAAAGACGGTGGGGAAACATCTGTCAGAAGATGTTTTAACCCTTCTCACTTTTCTTTCAATACTTTGGGCGCATATAAATATATGGCAGTGTTTCTTCGGTAGAATAGTGAATTAGCCATTTTCTTCATTGAGTACTGAATTATACAGGAACCCGACAAAATTTTAGAAAATGTGTTTCACACTGACAGATTCTACTTACAGGAAGGTGTTGCTGCCAGTGGATTCAACACTTCAGTCAGCGTAGTCTGCACATGGGAAGAAAATCCAGAGGGTATTCTGATCCTGTGATTAATTTTCTCTTTCTGGAGATACACCTAGGAAATAACAAGTAGAGAATAACTACAATCAAATACAGAAAATACCATAAACCAAATAATTAGAAGCAAACAAACAACAAAAAAATAAGGATATGCTGAGTAGTAATTTTTTGCACCATTATTTATCAATACGTTAATTATTGCATTATAAAAGACAAAAGTTTAAATTTTGTCCTCATGTAATTCTGTTGTACCCAAATGATCCCAGAGTTCTTCAATCTCATGGCTGGCAAGTAGAATTAAACAGCTGTTATTGTTACACCTAAAGAGCCATTTGGTGACCTAAGAGCAGAAATGTAATGAACACAGAGGAAAATGATCCGGCCTTCCAAAACAATGCAACTAGGTTTTCATTCAACATGAAGAACAACTGTAGTATATAGGATATGTAAAATAAATAGTTGTCTTCATTTTAACAGTAGAGTTAATTCATAATTCTCATTTGGTCTTTCAGCAGAAACAGAAGAAGAACCTTCTATTCCTTTTCCTGGTTCCTAGTTACATACTTGGCAGAATTCTCTCTCATTGGAAATGACTTAAGAAGTAATAGGAACAAGGCATAAATATAGCATGTTGACATGTCCTAGCACTTCTTACAGGAAGCAGGGTTCAGCTGGACCTTGCTTCAGACCTAAACCTGTACTCACAAATGCCTGTTCAATCTCTCTTTAAATAGACATAGTCAATGCTTGAGGTTTCAAAGCTGGAATGACCTCCAGATAAACCCAGTCCTGCACTTAATCATTCTTACTTTTCAAAGACCTTTTTCTCATCTCTTGCACCCAAGCTTTGCTGCAAATTAAACCCACTACTTCTTGTCATGTCTAAACTGTAGATAGCAGTTTATGCTGATCTCCTTGGCAACAATTTTATATATACCTACAGTCATTCTGATTTCACAGGCTAAAGAAACCTGTTTCTAAGTCTTCATCCTATACCTTTAATAATTTGATGAACTATTCATATGTACGTACACTGTATTGTGTTTTTGTTTGTTTGTTTTTTAAACATAGACAATTTTAGTCTACAAGCTGTGCAACTGGATGCTTATACATTAGGCTCCTCAAGATCTGCGGATATAGGTTTAGCAGTTTCAGATAATTTATCCCTTGTGCATCTGCTACAGATTATCAACCCTGTAAGTGGGTAGAAATTAGTATGCTATGCCTCAATTCATGAAGGGTGATGGAGGCATGAAATGTTTTCAGATTTGCCAAAGGATGTCTGCCAGGCATTTTAACACCTCTTGAGCTCTGCTGCAGATGATAGGAAAGGCAGGCAAACGCCTGTGTAAGGAAGCAGAAAGTCTGGAACTGGCCACACGTGTAACAGGACGGCATAGCAAATACACTGTCCCCATATTCTTTCCCGAAGCATTAGAGGCCTCATCCTGTATTTGTGCAGTTAAGTACTCCTACTTAGTGCCTGTGCTTGTTCTTACCAAACTACAAGTTTATTATTTTCTATTGTTTCTGGAATTTATTGTAATTATTTTGAACTTGAATCCTGTATTCTGACTGCAGCAAGAGTAGTCTATTCTGTTACATAAGCTATCAATGAAGTTATTGAACGGTGCTAGACCTAATACAGGCTCTTACGGAATTCCATTTTATTTTTTTTGCCCAGTTACTGGAAAAAGAGTGACTGTGAGTAGATAATGAACACTTTTTTTTTTCCAGAACTTGTACACTAGCTCTAGACTGGTCCTATCTAGACAACAGGTTCCTAACTTGCTTAAGAGAATGCTGTGTGAGATTATCAAAAATGCAGTTTAATACATTCAAGTTATATCAAAGCTCTTCTATGCCTTAAGCCATGTTGTAATATTTTTGAGAAAGATAGAGCGAGTCTGATTTGTTCCCTTAAAATGTCTGCTAGTTGTTCATTCTCACCATTTCTTACAGATGCTTAGAAAGAACAGTCTGATAATTTAAGGTTCCTCATGGAAATTCACTTAAGAGAAATATGTACAATTCTTTGGATGTTTCTTCAGAGCATTCTGTCAGCCACTTTCTAAGCTTTTGAAATTTCACCATCCTTAAGTTCGCAAATATGTTGTTATTATACATCTTCTAAAGATCTATGTTGTTTTTCCATGTGTGCATATCTTTTGGCTTCCTAATTCATACAGACAATTGTCTCTGCACAAAATCAAGACCTGAACAAAGACAATTCTTTGTTTCTAGTTGATATAGCCTTGCAGTTAAACAATTTGTCCTGATTTTTCTAACAGAAGCCATGACTTTCTGTGCAATTAATTTGTTTTGATAGCTGAAGTCACTGCGTAAAGTTCTAACGTACTGCTCATCCTAGATTCCAACAGCAGGCTCTGAATTTTCTACTTTCTATACAGTACTTACCTCACACAGACACTAATGGAACATGGAATAGGTTATTAACCGTTTAGGTTTTATTTTTAAGATCTGATGCAACTGCACATGGATTTGTCCCACCATTTTTTCTGATCTTTCAGTTAAGATTTCTTCTATGAGTAAAAGTATCTTTAGTTCTTTAGCTTACAGTAATTTTCATGCACAGAATAGGTTTTCCTATTTTTTCAGTATACCTAAAAAAGAAAATGCTGGTTTTTTTTGTTTGTCTCTTAATACAAATGATTTTCAAAATGGATTCTCCTATTTCGGGAAATCTGCAACAGTTACCGGGCCAAGCTGTCTAAATAGAGAGGTACGGTGTATTCATCAGCTCACTGGAAATCTACTTGAAGGTTAGAACACAGAAGGCAAAAACAGGTGAATCTAAGGCCACTCAGAGCAAGTGTCACATTTGCCCAGGTTCAGCTGTGGCACCTCACTGGGGAGATAACTCAGGCAGGTCTCAGTTAACCACGTGTTTGTGTACATGTGTATACAAAGACTTCCCTGACAGCCTCTCTCTCACTTGATCCACTTAAACTGAGCTTCCTAGGATCACGTTATTTGGTGTTCCTTTAACCTTGTCACAGAAATTGGTGGAGGATATGGGACTGATCTGACTACCTCTTGTGAATTACAATGTCCACAGAAACAAATGATTTTGTATGCCTTTGTCTTCTGTATTTTTCCAGCTACTTTGCTACCCTAGCTCAGTTTTGACTTTCCATTTCCTGGTTACTCTTTGGCCTACTGGCTGTATTTGCTTTCTTTAATATTAGGGTAGAAATTAGGAACTACAACTTTCCATAAACCTTAGTGTGTACTGCATACTTCTAGTGAGTGCAGGATTATGAGCAAAATTATAGTTCACTGCATAAGGGAAGTTTAACACAAGAAGAATGCAATGAATTCCACCCCCTCCCCCCAGTCTTCTGCTTAAAAGAGGTCTTGGGACAGTCTTCTTGACATATAAAAACAATGTGAAATACCAGCTATCCCTGGCAAAAAGACTATGTTAACATCTGTATCTCATTGTAAGCAGTAAATTAATTTTTTTCTTAAGACTTTCTCTGTCATCTCTACTGTTATATTCCACCCTTAACATATAAAATGACCCTAAGAAAAGTAGTTCAGCCCCGTAATTCTACTACTGCCATGATAATAGCATCCCAGATAAGGTATATCTATCAAAACAGTGTCATAAAATTATCTGCTCATTCTGGTCTCCCTTTTTGCTTTATTCTTCTTATCTTCCAGCAGCACATCCCTGGGCTTCTACCCAACACCCCTCACAAAGCTCACAGTTAAATTAATAAATAACGAAGAACTTCAAAACAAAAAAAATAAAAAAAACACCTCTTTCCTTTCCCAAAGTGGGCTTTTTTAACCTCTCCTTTCTTTCTCTTTCCACAATAAAATGTTAACCTGCCTAAAGCCCTTTGCTATTTCCTAAAACCTTTCCAGCGAGGACTCACCTCTCGCACTTCTTCCGCGCACGCTGCACTTTGCTCCCCCAGCCTGGCTCCCCTTCCTGCAGGCAGTGCTGGCCGGCCCCACACGGCCTCTCACAACCCCTTCCCCCCGATGCACAAGTTATGCCTGAGCACAGGCTGAGCCTTTTAAACTACGCAGTTTATGACTGAAATTTTCTTTCAGGGACGAAACGAATCCGTTCCAGGGCCTACAAAACATTTCTGAAAACGCCCCTGCTTCTTAAGAGAGTGCTAAACCCCAACACAAAAAAGCAAGGTGCACAAACAGCCCTCACTGTGCGCCGACTAACCCCGTGCACAAGGCGGCCAGGCCCAAGCCCCTTCGCAGGCCTCCCAGGCAGCCCCACGCGCCGCCATCAGCCGCCGGCCGCCACGTGCCGGGCAGGTCAGCGCGGCGCCGCCCGCGCCACCCCCGCACTTCTGCCCGCGGG
>VXAA01006341.1:195771-244768 GCA_013399115.1 Anseranas semipalmata
GGCGTCGCGCAGCGGCGGCCAGGGCGGAGAGAGTGCGGCTATGGCTGCGAGGGAAAAGGGGCCTAGTGGCAAAAAAGCTGAGGTACTTCAGGCCTTTTTTCCCCTCCGCTTTCACTGGTAAGGCTTGTCCTGCGTCCCTGAGCCTCCTGTGGGAGTCTGTGGTACCCACAGGAAAGGAAGCTGGCAGCTGTTACTGCGAGGCTACTGTCTGTCGTCTTCAAAAGGTCATGGCCATCAGGGCAGGTTCCTGATGACTTGAAGAAGGCAGCCACCCCACCCATCCTTAAGACAAGCAAGAAGCAAGATCCAGAGAACTACAGGACAGTCAGCCTTGACTCAGTCTTTGCAAAGGTTATGGACCAGATCTTGTGATCTTCCTCCTAAGAAGCCATTTCTTACCCAAGCTGCAAGCATGGGCAGATCATGCCTGACCAATTGCACTGCTCTCTGCAATGAGGTGACACGTGCTGCAGACATGGGGAAGGCAGTAGATGCTGTGTATCTTCATTTTAGCAAGGCCTTTGGCACAGTCTCCCATAGTCTCCTTATCACCAAACTGGTGAGAAATGGGCTGGACAAGTGGATGAAAAGGTAGATGGAAAATCAGCTGGACTGCCAGGCTCAAAGAGTTGTTATCAGTGGTGCAAAGTCCGGCTGGCAGCCAGTCCTTTAATGTCCTCCTTAACAACCTGGATGACAGCACTCCCAGCAAGTTTGCGGGTGACACCAAACTGGGGGAGCAGTCAGCACACTGGATGGCAGGGCAGCTATTTAGAGGAACCTGAGCAGGCCAGAGGCTGACCTTGCAGAGTGCAACAAGAGCAAGCACAAGGTCTTACATCTGGGATGGAAACACCCCATGCTGGGAGGCAACTGTGCCCCAGTTGCTTGCTGGGGGAAAGCAGCTCTGCAGTGAAGGCATTGGAGCTCCCAGTGGACAAGCTGAACATGATCCAGCAGTCATGCCTATGCAGCATAAGCCAACTGCTTCCTGGTCAATATTACTCAAAGGATAGGCAGCCAGAAAAGTGACTCCTCCCTTCTACTTGGCAATTGTAAGACAACATCTGGAGTACTATGCCCAGTTCTGAACTCCCTAGGATATGAAGGATATTGACATACTGAGTGACTCCAGAAGGCGGCCAACAGGATGATCAGGGGACTAGAAAGCATGGTATATAAGGAGAGGCTGAGAGAACAGGGTCTGTTCAGCTTGGAGAAAAGAAAGCTAAGGTACAACTACTTGATTGGAAGACAGAAGATGGTGCTAGACTTCTATCATGGTGCACAGCAATAAGACAAGAGGTAACAGTCACAAATGGAAACATGAGAAATTCCAGTTAGATATTGGGGCTGGGTGGAGGGGAACTACCATGATGGTGAATACTGGAACAGGTTGCCCTGAGAGCTGTGCAGTCTCCATTCTGGGGATGTTCCAGACTCAGCGGAACAAAGCCCATAGCACTCTCACCTCATACCTGTTTTGAGCAGGATGTTTGACTAGATGGCCTCTGGAGGTCCTTTCCAACCTAAATTATAATTCTGTGATAAAACCTAAAATTCTAGTAAGTGTCTATTTAGAGTATTTTTGAACATTTGAAGTAGAAAGGAAATGGCATAACACTATGCCATTTGCATATGGGTATTTATCATATATTTTAAATATATGTAAAGCTAAATTCCTTTTCAAATAGATATTGCTATCTGTAGTAGGCACATGCAACAAATGGATGACTGATGTTTTGGGAAAAGTGGATGCAAAGTATAAGAAACTTTGTGTCATTAGTAAGTTGCTATCTATTGCCTAGCATAATGCTGAAAAAATTTGCTTAGATTTCTTAGAAGTACCTGTGTTGATGGTCTCTCACAATTGTTTCAATTATTTTCCATGCAGATAATTAAGATAAGCCTTGATGCATTTGGTTTGGATATATCATCTACAGCGTAAGTAACACATTTTCACATTTTTATATAATGAGATGATCATATTTATTGTTGCTAGCATTTTTTTGCCTTTTAATATATGGAAAACATTATATCATTTTTTACAAGTCAGGTCTCTTGTAGAAAACATGGTCTCTGTAGAAAAATTATGTCCAATGACTATCTTAATAATATGAAGCTCATTCCCAATAAAATCTCCAAGAAAATGACTGTGAAGAAGCATGAAACTGCAAAAAATGGTACTCTTAACACGAAAAGTAGCATGTATCCTTGCTGTTTGAAAATATCAAACTACTTTCCTTATGAAGAATATAATCATAAGTCTTTATTGCTGCATAACTGAAAGTCACATTTTCTGAAAATGTGGCTTTAATAGCAGGAAGGTTTAAAAACTCGGCTCTGAAATTGCTAGAAGAAAAAGTGCATCAGATTTGATACTTAAATTATTGTTACATGTTTTCTTTGGAAGCCCATGTATATCACACTCGGATACTATGAAAATATTATATAGATAATTCTTTAAAAAGTATGTAAGTTGTTATGAAGCCATAAAGAGTTCATGATGCAATTCATGCTGCCTGAGAGAGTTAGAGCAATAGCAATTTAATCAATATCTTGTTATAAGCATGATATGAGAAAAGAACATACTAAAAAGGCCTGCTACCCAGCACCCACAGAAGTTCAGGCAATACTTACTTGTAAACACTCAGAGCTTACCAAAGCTAAAAATGTTTTCCTATTTTTTTTCAATGAAAAAAAAAAAAGGAAGTTTCTAGCCACTGCTTTCCTTTGTAGCCTGTAGCTTTCTTACAAAATGTAGATGTTACTGGATGAACCCAAAATAGTACTCTGGAGAGTGTATTTCACATATGGTATTCTGAGTTGTCTTTTAGCTATTGAACCTATAATATGTATTAAAATGAAATTAATTTTTAAAAAGTGAAGTTCTTGGTTACTGGAAGTTGCAAAGAAGAACAAAATTAAAAGACAGCAACTTAAAATATGCTTGAATCTAATAGCACCTTTATATTATGAAATAAGGCTTTGCTTTAATCTTACTTTAAGATTTGTTCTGATTTTTACCATGGCTTTCATGTTCAAGGAACTTCAAGGTACTCCAGCAGAAGGAGAAACTATCCCGTAATATATAGGAAGAATTAAGTGCTGCAAATGATGATAGCACAGGAATTATAGTTTAGGTACAAATGTGTATAGAAACTGGCTAAATGTGTAGCTTTCATGTTTTAATATTCATTATACTGTTTCGACTGAATGTCATTTATACTTTCAATATACTTACTATAACATAACTGAACTATGCAAGCACTTTAACACAGTAATACTGTGTTTCACTAACTTTTCCTTTCCTCTAAAATTTTTGGGTGAATTAATAATATCCAGGATACTAAGCATAAACATCCTGATCTCACTAGAGCTACAATTATTTCACCTTTACTACCCAAGACCTTTACATACCAGCAGCAGTACCTCATGATTTAGTCCACTGAGAGTGACAGGCCGCTATTTGTACTTGACAGGATGTCACTGTAGTAGGTATGCTGACTATTTAATGTCTCTAGACAGTCTCTTATGGCCTTCACTAACTCAAAAAATTAAATTTAATTGTCCTTTTGCAAGAGTACTGATGACAAAATGTAATCTTATTACAACAGAGAAAATGCCTAATGGTAGCTTCTTTAGTAAAACATTTTTCTTCAGTGATTTAATTTATAAAGCTTAATCTTGCATGAATTATATTCAGTGCTTCAAAGCACATAGTAACCTTTCAGTATTTCAATGGTCCTCTTTTCGTGTACTGTATAAACCCTCAGAAGTGACATATCGTCAAACTGTCAAGAATTTACTTGATGAATGTCAAAGCCTTGCTATTCGGAACTAGTGAACCCAGACACCTGAGAAGTAAAAAACAGCAAATTTTTACTCTGTACCTTTACTATAATGTATCCATGTATGACTACCTCAGCAAAGTAGTAATAGCTTTTGGCAAACGGCATTCATCTGGGCTGAAAAGCTGTCAGCAGCAATATGGTGGATGTCAATTAGAATAAAGTATGAGATGCAAACACATTTGCCAATTACATGCATTAGACCTCATAATGACTGATGTCACAAATGTAGTTTGGTGATAAATTATCTTAAGGACAGTAATTATATTTTTCCATCAGTTGAATGTACCCATGTTGAAGTTACAAAACGAGACCTATAGGAAAAGTCTCCCTTTAGACAAAGAAGCAACAGGAGTGTCAAGGGGTGGGGTTGCTTGCTTTTTTTTTTTCCCAGCTAGACCAAGCTTGGACTTCTGAGAAGAAAATAAATTACTCAATTCTTTTGATTATATACTATTTGTAAGGAAAACAAATGTATGTGACGTCTTTATAAAGCAAACACAGATTATTTTAAAGGACAGTTTTGAAATGTGTTGAAGAGATTATGGCAATATAGGTTGGAGAATAAATAGGTGACTACCAAAAGAATTGCATGAATCCAGAGAAGGAAAACAGGAACTAGAACACTTAAGATAGGGAGGATGACATCCAGTATAGTGTAAAAAGAAATGAGAATAGTGATAGAGACAGTAACTGGTGCATACAAAGCTACTTAGCAGTACCCAATATTGGCAATTTTTGGATTAAGATCGAGTATTGTCCTGAATGTTCAAGACTGCTGTCAGTGCTAGCTGACACTTCACTGATCTTTATTAAAAGATGCGAGATTTTATGGACCAGTACATTAAAACAAGGTAGAATGGTTCAATACTCCTGCAACTATTGGAGAGCAAAACCCAGGTACATTTTGTTTAAATTCGAAAGGGGTAGCAAGACTAGAGGGAAAGATAGGATGTAGTTGAGTTAGCAGCCTTCCAGTATTTGAATAATATATAAATAGGTGGGTATCTAGCCATCTGAATATAAAATCCTTTGTCCCAACTCTATTTAAAATGCAGCATTGATTCATTCAGTCACACTTCATCATTCACAACATGAACTTTATGTGAACTGTTTCCCACTGACTTGTCTATTCTGCTTCAAAGAATCAGTCAATAATAATCTAACATTTTCTTCTAATTATTGGTATATTTCTCCATTGATAACACTTTTTTTTTTTTTTTTTTTTACTAATATCTGAAAGAAAGTTTTTATTAAAACACAAAAGACACTGTTTTGGTCAAGTGCCAGAACAGATACACTGCTGTGTTTGTATTGACATAACCTCCTCAAACTCCCTTGCTTAAACTGAATCTAGAGAATAAAGCAAAGAGATTGTATCTGATGTTCTGTTCCTGAGTGATAAATAACATTACTCCATATGGACATATCAACATAGATAAGTTTGGGGAACCAGTCCAGTGTTTTGGTGGGTTTTAGATGACTGTTCACTGTAGATTTTTATCTTAATGTTAATGCTCAAAGTACATGGGTAAGGCTTTGGCAAAACGTGATTGAAATACACCAAACTAAAATTTGTCAATGTGACAAGTAAGAAAGATAATACTGTATCAATGAGAATGGGAAGGAGACAGCTATTATTTCCCCCCAAAATCTAGAATTCAGTTGCTGAAAATAACAGATTCATTGTGCTCAGAGCTGTCATGTGATGAGAGGAAAAGGAGATGAGATGATGAAAATCTAAACGATCAAGTTAGGAAATATTATGTTGAGAAGAGGAAAAGAGAAGTCAAGCTGATTAATGGAAGGTGGATGTGTCTGCACATGCATTAGAGCCTGTGCTTTGAACATCCATGTTATCTCCAGGACTGGAAAAAATACTTGTGTCAGGTGCTCTGCTTATGCTAATAAAACCTTTTGAGGCTAAATTGCATTATACAGCCAAACTGATGTATCGGTGCAGCACTCTACCTTATCACAACTTCTTGTAATCACACAGGGCATTAGTAACTCATGGCCATTTGACTCTTCTTCTGTCATGTGCTTTAATACATTCCATAGACTCCAGAGTCACATATACGACACTATGTGGGTGAAGAAATCCATTTTAGCCACTCTTAAAACTCCTTTATCATTCTTTTTCAAAATGCCATTAAGATATAGTCTGCTGGTGGCTATAAAAATGAGAAATCTGAAAATGACTGTATGTGTTATGTCTTGAAGCTATACTAAAATTCATTAAAGTTATCCAATAAAGTATGGAGTTAATCATTAGTTTCAGGTGTGATATATTAGTGCAATGTTCTGTCATCACAAGAATCTTTGTTCTTTTTATAATCTATCCCTATGAAGTTTTTACATTAGCTACAAAATTAGTTGTCTCAGTGACAGAAGGTAGGATCTTTAAGAACAGGAAATTTTGACCTTTCAAGTAGACTTGCCTGATCAGAATTATGCAGAGAAAATATGTACACTGGGGCTATGTATAGCTGCAAGGAAAGTCTGAGTCAACACAATCACTCTAAAATTAAAAATAAATATATTTTGGCAATTAGTGCTCAGACTATGAGAAAATCTCTATCTTCACTCAAGGCATTACATTCTTGCCTAAAATGTTATCGTTGGTTGACTCATAAGATCACACATACTTTTTGTGTTAGTACCTTGACTTTACATTAATCTGAGGAAGAATACTTGTATATAAACACTGTAAAGAAAATACAAATCACAACAAAACCAAATTTATCTGCAGGTAACACTCTCTATAAAGTATTTTAGAAAGTATCTTTCTATATGTATTTTTTATTTTTATTTTTTCACTGACTGAGAAGTAGGTGTATTCATTTTCAATTAATTCTACCTTAGAATTTGCTTGTATACAGCAAGTCTGTAAGAACACTGTGGAAACACTTCAGCAGAAATGATGTTCAAAGTATTCACTTTTTGAAGGCCAGCTAAATCTAAATATTTTCAGAAAAAAAAAAAGATTCAGTCTTAGTACGAGAAAACGCAACCTTCGTTCCCAGAGGAAAAAGAAATAGTCCAATAGAGCTAAATAAATGATCTGTACTTATTAACATGGCTCTCAAGCATCCTAGTATTAACATAGAATCAAAGAACCATTGAATGGTTTGGGTTGGAAGAGACCTTAAAGACCATCTCTAGTTCCAGCCCCCCTGCCATAGGCAGGGACACCTCCACTAGACAAGGTTGCCCAAAGCCCCATCCAACCTGGCCTTGAACACTTCCAGGGATGGGGCATCCACAATTCTCTGGGCAACCATGTTCACCCTCATCATGAAGAATTTCTGCCTTATATCCAACATATATCTATCCTCTTTTAGTTTAAAGCTGTTATCCCTTGTCTTATCACTACACACCCCCAGAGTCTCTCCCCATCTTTCCTGCAGGCCCCTCTTAAGTATTGGAAGCCCACAATAAGGTCTTCCCAGAGCTTTTTCTTCTCTAGGATAAACAATCCCCACTCTCTCAGCCTTTCTTCATAGGAGGGGTGCTCCAGCTCTCTGATCACCTTCATGGCCCTCCTCTGAACCCACTCTAACGGGTCCATGTCTCTCTTGTGCTGGGGGCTGAATGCAGTACTCCAGGTGGAGTCTCATGAGGGTGGAGCAAAGCAGAAGAATCACCTTCCTCAACCTGCTGGCCACACTTCTTTTCATACAATTGGTTTTCTGGGCAGCAAGTGCACATTGCCAGCTCATGTTCAGTGTCTTGTCCACCAGTACCTCCAAGTCCTTCTCTGCAGGGCTGCTGTCAATCCATTCATCACCCAGTCTGTATTGATGTTTGGGATTGCCCTGACCTTGCACTTGGCCTTGCTGAACTTCATGAGGTTTGCATGGAACCACCTCTCAAGTCTGTTAAGGTGCCTCTGGACGGCATCCCTTCCATTGTATCAACTGCACCACTCAGCTTGGTGTCATCCGCAAACTTGCCGAGGCTGCACTCAATTCCATTGTCCGTGTCATTAATGAAGATATTAAACAGTACCAGTCCCAGTACAGGCCCCTGAGGGACATCACTCATCACAGGTCTCCCCTGGCCATTGAGCCATTGACCACAACTCTGGATGTGGCCATCCAGCCAATTCCTTATCCACCAAATGGTTCTTCCATCAAATCCACGTCTCTCCAATTTAGAGACAAAGATGTTGTGTGGGACCATATCAGATATCTTCAGGCATATCATATATTGGTTCACAGAAGTCAGATAGTTGTGATTTCCAAATGATGATGTAGCTAAGTGTATTTTAGGTAGGTAATCGACACGAAAAGTAACACTAAACATTCAGTACCATATTATTTTACCAACAGTGATCTCAAGATGTGCTCATTTCTCAAAGAAAGAATATCAGTGATTTTTAAATAGGGATGCTATTCATTATAAATTAAAAACTAAAAACCTGAATGGATTTTATCAGAGGATATGAAAGGCAAGCATATATTTGGCAGCACCCAATAGAGTATTTTTTTGAGAAATAACATCTTCATCTTATCCTTTTTTCTGGGATACTGATTACCTTTTGATTTATTTAAAATGCTCGTAGTATGACATAGAGTTGCACAGCACACACAGATCAGAGAAGCCATCATGCTGCTTCTGGAATTTCCCCCAAATTGATGATGTCAGTTCAGAGTTAAATGCAAATATTTTGTGATAAAATCATAGACAGTGATGCAAAGTCTACTGAAAAAATAATGGAGGAAAAGTTTAGATTGTTCACACATTTCAAAGGCATCTAAATTAGCTGATAGTTTAGTTTTTTAATTGTCTTGTGTGTGAATATGATTAAGAAAGCAACCAGCATATTAAAATGCATGAAGAATGGCATGAAAAATTATACAGAAAATGTCAATGTTGCACTTATGGATCACAGATACAACCCAGTCTTAAAATGTTAAGATAGACAACCATGAAGTTCTCATAACTGACATTAAAACTGTGTTAGAGGCAACCTTAGACCCAGAAGATATCCAAATAATGTGTAGTTGGTTTAAGTTTCACTTAACATGAAACATTAGCAATCATCACTCCAGTCAGGTTATTAACCAAGACAAAACCAGAATCAGTTTTTCCTTCTCTTACACTTTGATAGTATAAAATAATTGATGTGAAAAAGTCATAAATCTGTAAACCTCAGACAGTAAATGATTGCTTTTAAAAAAAAAAAAAAAGTATGTCTGACTGTCCTATTAATCCACATTAATAGAAAAGGTAGGCAGAGATGAATCTATGTTTTGCCAGGACGTGTATACCATTTACTGAATGGACTCATCTGCTTGTGGACCTGAAATAGCTTTGTCTCTGCTCATGAGTTTTCTTAAGTAAATATACTGGAGTTTCCTCTTAAAACAATGACATTTTAAAATGCAATAAGAAAGGTTGTTTTTTGATCTGTCACTATTCAGCCGTGTAAGAGTACTTAAGATTCTGGCACTTAATCATTCAGAGTGGAGTTGGGGAGAGAAGGGAATAGCCTCTGTTACTGACATTACCTGCTCTCTGCATTCATTCTCTCAAGGATCTCTGATATCTTTCCTGTGTTTTGGCCTCATTTTCAACATATATACACATTATATACATCCAGGTATGCACAAATTGAAAATACATATTTATACTTGAAAAGGATGAAATCTTTATATATATAAGAAAACTCCCCTTGTAAATGCTCACTTCCTACCTCAACCTGCTAATAAAAATCATGACATGAATGTCCCAGAAAACATGGGATTTTGGAATACTTCCTTAGAATGCCACTTTTAATATTTCTCACAAAGCATTCAAGCTCATTGATAATTCAATGCTGTCAAATTACACCTCCTCTCTGCTGACTCTAGTCTTCTAAAGGCAAAATATTAATGTTTCCAAATGTTTCACTACGCAGGTTTCTTTGTCAAATCACATTATAACCTTCTTTGTTTTTCTGAAATGTGCAACTTGAACAGATGAGTATCCTGCACATATCTTCTGATCTCTTATCTCACAGAACGTAATTTCTTCAAGAACCAAGCAGCATTTTTTAATTATTACTTCTATTTTTTTGCATACTGGTTTTGGTCTAATTGCTCTATAATTTCAACACTCATTTCTTTCCATTGAGGAATCTTGTATTTCAATCAGAAGCTAAATGCTTTACATGAAACAAAAGATTTTGAAGTGAACAAACATAATTGAGATTAACAGTGAGAACACAGAATATTTTCATGTGAAAAATATAACACCATTTCTTGTCAGTTATTCCAGAGGTATCAGTACAGCAGAGCATACAACATAAATTTCTGTCCTTGGCTAATAATCAGTCCCAGTCCTTTGTGACAATGCCATTAACAGTAGCCATGTGATTACAATTCAATTGTAATTCAATTGTAATTCACTGACTGCCTAACTACCTTTTAAACATATTTTGCTCTATATCTGCTTCAATTAAAAAGAAAGCAATGAGACTGAAATAAAGTTTCCAAAAAAACGAACAAAGAACAAAGTTCTGTGAAATCCCACAAAGTGAGATAATTTAGTTTTTCAGTCCTTATTACCACAAAGATGAGCACTAAAGAAAATATAAAACAGATTTTTTTTTTAAATTACTTCAGGGTCCTTTAACATTTTTTGTACTAAGGCAAATAGCATTACTATAAACTACTTTCTTGAATAGTGCTGTGCCTAGAATTCTCCTCTTTGTCATGATAGCAAGACAGTGTTCAAATTAGTTTCTGCAGGAGAGGAATCTTCAAAACATTGGTTCAAGATAACTACTACTTCAACTTTCTACTTCTAAGTGAAAAAAGAATAGACTGTTGGGAGGAGCCGTGAAAAAAAGCTTCAGAGAACTCTTCATATGAAAAGATAAGTCTGTCTGCTTGTCAATGTACAGCATGAACAGAAAAGCTGTACAGTAAATCAACCCATGTAAAGAAATCGCTACAGTCAAAGCATAGTGAAAATTTCAGACTGAAATTATATCCTTCCTTTAAAACCAAATAAAGCTTTAATTGTCATTATTTTCTTATTTGACTGTACTTCCAAAATCAGCCACCCGTAATAATAAATTCTTATCTAACATTTGAAGACATTTGATAAGAAGGTGAGGTGTGTTTCTTGTACCTTATTTTTTCATTTATGTACAGTAATTTCTTATTTAGAATCACTTTAGTCATCAACTACACATATGACCTGCAAGACCATATAGATAGAAACTTAGATATATGCTAATGGCTTCCCTCTTAGCAATGTGCAACTAAGAGGCCAGACTAATAAACCAGTAATTTTTGTAATATTTTGAAGAAACCATTAGTTCAGAGAGAGTATACACATTCATACATATATTGTAGTAGAGAACTTCACTTACATTAAATATAAAACATGAATATATATTAGCAGATTAACAAAATATTTTTAAAGGAAAAAAAAATACGTCTACTACATATCTAACTACAATTTCTAAAACCATAGGAAATTCTTAGTTACAACCATAAGTGACTAAAGAGAAGCAATTGCCTGATATATTTTTCCTTCAATTCCAATATGCTGAATGACACCTTTGTGAATTTTATTTCTATGCTGATAAACAAAAGCCCCATATATTGTATAAATTACACTTTTGTGTAACAAAGCCTAACTTTCTATGGCAATCATAACGTTTAAAGTTATAACAAAAACTTTATGTAACTTGTCAAAAGCATTGTAATGACTTTTTATTCCACATTTTGGTGTATTTATTTTTGTTCCAGTATATATACTTTTCCTTGCCTAAATTACAAAAACTAGAAATCTAAATATTTAACATTCAAATCTAAATATTAGTTTGTGTTAATTTTTATGTTGTGTCTATTAATCTAAACATTAACAGGTCATGTTTATCCATTTTTCCTACTCACTTGCTGAATATAAAACAAATTATAAAAGACTGTTACTGTTATAAAAGACCGTAACTGTTTACTCATCATATTTTAGTTAATTGTATACAGTTGCAGTAGATCAATGTACCCGAAGTAAAAGTACTTCAATCTCTAGGTAAATATTAAATCTCTGGTTGATGTTTGAAACAAGAGAACTGGCTGTACTCAAGATGTACTTCATCTATTCTGAAGTTGTTTCCTGGCCTTCTACCTTTGAACCTGCAATAAATCTCTCTGCCCTCAGTCCTCTTTCAGCCCTACAATAGCTCGTGTACTTTTGGTCAGACCATTGTTGAGCATGGTCTCATAGATATCTTAGGAAGAGATGTGATTTACATTATCAGAGAGAGAGAGTTACTGCAAGATTTGATATTTCTACTATTAGCAAATCTTTTTGAAAGAGGCAATTTTTCTTTTTTGCCTTTTTTTTTTTTTAAGAGTTGGCAGGAGATCTTGCAAAATGAAAAAGGAGATCATAAATTGGATGCTCTTTACATCAAAGTGCTTTTGCTTTGACATCACAATCAAGTAGTTTCTACAGTATGTGCCACAGTTGGCAGGTTAAGTAGGAAAGAACATTTTGCACACCAGATGTCCAAATTTTCTGATGGAAGTGTAATGTATGGTTTTGGAAAAAAAAGGTACTACCCCATTCTGAGGCATTTCTATATTCCTTTTTTATATTTCTATATTCTTTCAGAGTCAGGATTCTTTTAGGACATTTTTCCTCTAAAATCTTTACAAATAGGGAGATGAAAATTAGTTTTAAAGAGTTGTATAACCCAGAGCCATCTAAAACAATTCATATTTCTTACAGTGGTCTCACAACCTTAATTTCCCCCCTGCTTCTTTTTTAATTTGGCTTTTGGTTTGAGAAGGAGTGTACATGTTGTTATTGGTTTCGATAATCTGAGGTACGGTAATTTCTATACTAGTTTTATTTTTCTTTCGTGTCAGTGCTTTTTGTATAACCAGTGATTTTTAAGACAAGAATGACAGAACTGCTTTTAATGTCACTTAGAAAACAATTCATTAGGTTAACTTTCTATGTTCAGAAAGAATTGTTTGCCAGATACAAAGTTTGTCCAAGTTGAGCTACAGGATCAAGTCAGTTTTATAAACTCACTATGGAATATTTTGTTTCATGAACATATTCTTAGATCTAGTTCCAATTTCTCCATGGTATGATTGAGACAGCATTCCTAAAAAAATGCAGTTTATCTGCTGTTAATAAATTACTTCAGTAAATGGCTTTCCTCTGTTAAATAATCAGTGATATAGGAAGACAATTGGTTATACTCAAAATTATAGGAAAAACATTCCACTCTGAATTTGTAATTTTTATTAGTTATTGTAGACAGAACATGAAGTTTTTAGGGTCTAGTCACTAACATGACACAATGAAATCAATATGAATGTTTCTGTACTGTAGGGTGCAATATCAATAGATGATGTAATGCTACTGGGTCATTTATTAATCATTACCCTTAATTACTAGTATATTTTTAAGTAGTGAACCAGGCTTCTGATCCCAGAAAAATCAGCTTCTTGTAAAGGTTTGGTGTGATCTATTGAGAAGCTCTTTTCACAGGTGTCCAAAATAAAGTGTGCTGTCCATACGAGAATTTGTTGCAGTATGTGCAAATCAGCATCACTCAAATCTCCCTTGATGAGTGACTTAGAATATATAATAGATCACAGTTCTGTTTCTATGGAGTATGCCATGAACTGGATACGTAATGGGATGCCAGCATGAACAGGGAAGCATTCTCTTCTGTAGTTTCTCCCTTTGCTGATTGCTATTGCAATCAAAGAGAATTAATTCCTAGCAGCCTCATTGCCATATTATGACCGCAATATGGAGTACATAAAAGTTAATCTATAGCTAGAAAGATACTTTAAACATGCATACATAATACAAAGGCTTCAGGATTATTCAATTTATGAATAGTGTCAGAAGACACAGTTGCTCGTTACAATGAAGCTTTAGATGAAGTGACTTACAGCCCCGGTTTCAGTACTATATCCTGAAAATAAAGGCAAGAATTTGTCTGTTTCTAAAACACTATTTTCAGTTGAAGTTAACATGGCAGGAGCAAACAGACTCGCCCTGTGTTTTTTAGCACATTTCTCCTTATTTCATACTGTAATTCATCATACTCTGGGTGCAGTGATTTAAGAGTCCTGTAATGCGCTAATGCATTACTGATAGCTATTTTCATTTATTAAAAGCAGTATCAGAATTCTTAGAGCATATCAAAGCCTTGTTCCTCTATAGCAACTTTGGCAGAGGCCCTGACATAGCTGAAACACTTTTAAAAAACGCATTCACATAAAATGGACTCTGCCCTTTCTGTTCTTAGGTTACACTATGGAGAAAGTATTATCTGTTCTTGCTAATTAACAGGAACAGACCTCCTTATATATGTGATAAATATACAATGGAAAGGTAAGCACCCTGCTACACAGCGCCCTCACACGGGAAGATGACCACGCTAATCATCCATCCTTTATCCTGCAGTATAAGGGAGAACAATTGTACTGAAGGGAAAAAAAGATATCAAGGAGCTGCAGTTGCTAGCTTTCTCTCGCTACATAAAGAAATTGTATGGCAGCATTTAAGTTTCAGGAAGCACATTACAATGGATTCATTCCTTTATGAACATGAAAATTACTGGTGAACTTGAATTAAAGATCTGTATGTTGCAAATCCCAAAAAACATTTGGTGTTCTGACACTAACTAATGCTAGGCTGAAAAGGTTATAGGGTGTAACTAACCATAGAGCTTTGTAGTAAGGACAGGAGGCCCAATTAAATTTGAATAGAAACCAACTATTTTCATATCTATTGATCTGGTACAGAATTGCAGATAAGATATTCATCAAATAGAAATTTATATATCACAGTCCTAAATTGCAAGGATTCGGGGTAAAAGTCACAGCCCTGTGATCACTGAACAAGTCCGTAGTGATGAGGCCCATCTCAGGTCAAGTCAGCAAGGTGAGGTCAGGATCAGCAAAGTAAAGGCTGAGCAATCCTACTGACAACATAGCTCAGGCAAGAACCAGGGGCAAGGGGATGAGCTTAAATGCAGCTTATGAGCAGAGGTGGGCAATCCCCAAAATTTCTCGCAGCTCTCTCACACAACGCAGCTGCTTTCACACTGTCTAGCCCAAGCCAGCTGTGCCTGTTCACGGGCAGCTGTACCCACATCAGAGCTGACCAGTGGACCTCAGGGCACATGGGCAGGAGGGTGCAGACCCCAGGGGAGCACTCAGGGCCCTGACAACTGCTCCAACATCAAACAACAAGTAGCTTTGCAATTCCTTCATGGGTTTCTCAAAGGTGAGAAAAATAGCCTTTCAGAAGTGTCTCTTCCCATGGAAGAACTCAAGTTAGACTTGCAAGCTTTAGATGACTTAACATTAGCTGAGATGAATCTCAACCTAGGTAGCACCATACCAAGCACTGATGCATCAGTATATTTTTAACTTTACTTCTCAGAAAGTGTTTTTTAAAGTGTTTTTACTACCCAAGTACTGCAGTATTTCCAATGTTTCTTATTTTTGGATATTTTCTTTACTATAGATCGCAAAAACAGAGAAATATTTCAGGAAAAGGCCCAGTGATTTAGCAAAGGGTCTTAGACTCCCATTACTCCTAAATCTGAAATGGTCAGTAAATAGCAAATGCACTCTTCTCAATTTCTCGTATATTAACATGTTCTACTGGCAAAAGTTTAAACAATGACACAACAGAATAAAAAGAGAAGTGATCTACAATCTCGCATTCCCTTTATCAGTCTGTAGTTTCTTTAGGGTCTTATAATTAAATAATTCATCTTTTCAAAATAACTTCAAAACAGTAGTATTGTTAGTAAATACTTTCAGCTATGTTTAGACTCAATTGTATATCTGCTTAATCAAAATGCTGTAAAAAATTAAGGAAATATTTACACTTTAGGACAGTGTTCTCATTTTGGTTTAGAATATACATTTAATTCCAAATTTTAAAAGCATTACTAAATTGAGCAAGGTATCAGTCACTGCAAGTTTCTGCCTAAATCTCAACAGTACTATGAACTACGAAGTCTAAAATATGTTTTTCTTATTTTAAGCATGGCTGTGGTTTCAAAAACTGATTATTGATTTTGGTGTTTCAAGCTGAAATAACACAGACCAAATTTTCAGGAAACAGGCCGTAAGAGTTCTGCACTGCAAATCAGTTTAGAATACTTAATTTTTTATTAATAGCGATTTCTTTGGACTCTTGGTCATAATACTTAGAAAATACAGCAAACCTCTTATTTGAGTTATTTCAATTGTGTATTCATTGTCCAATAATCAGGAAATATCTTTTGAAATGTTTTGTTTGATTGGATAATCATTTGAAACAAGATGGGATATTTAGGAATATAGTTTAAAGCATATTGTTTAAAACAACTTACTGCTACTTCTTTACAGGAAATCCATGCTTTTTCTATTGTAGAAGACGGCTTTATGCAGATTTTACGAATTGAAAAAAAATCCTTTTTTTTTCTTAAGAAGTTGAATAAACTAAAGCATGCCAATTGGCAGAAACAGATGCCCACAATTCACTTGCCAGTATTTATAAAGCATTTTACAATTCTACAAAAAATCAAGGAAGTTTACAATACATTTAAATTTTGCGTTCATGATCAGTGATATATTCTAAACAGATAAGGAAGACTTGTTTTACCTGCAGAATAAATGTAGGATAGGGGCACGTACTCTTGCAATGTAGATAACAGGAAAAAAATTACTCAAAAAAAATTTATAAGAAACCTCACGTTACATTACACCATGTATTATTATTTTGCTTTCTAAGTACCCTATATATTTAGTTTCAATACACAGTATATTTTGTTTGTAATATGCAATCAGTTTCCACATTCAAAGGCAGCACATGGAGCTCTATGAATGGCTGAAGCTGTTTTAATCCACCATGAAAGACAAATGTTCTTCCCCAGGCTGCAACATTTGTATCCAAGTTCCTAATTGCTTTCCATGCCCTAACAGTTTTTCTTTTTACACTGATGTACTTTCCTGGACTCCTGATCACTCCCCTAGGCCCAAAAATCATTATGGAGTTTTACATATTCTGTCCAAAATCTTTCTTTTCCGACTAATTATTTCCCTACCTTATTCTTTAGTATGTTTCTAAAACTAAACTGAAATAGATAAACTGCTAATTTTATCAGTAGAAAATAGGCATTCTTTTTTTTTTTGCTTTGTTTTTCAAAATGTTCCATAGCAGAAAGTATATTGCCATGTTGCATTTCAATCCATTTATTGCAATGTATAGGTATCTATGCATCATATAGATTGGATGCACTTTTTTTTTTTAGGCAGGAAGCAATAACAACAACAACAGAATTTGTCACTGTTACAGTCTAGCTCTTAAAAAATTCAGGGAACACCATTTAATGTTAATTATACTAGAAGTATAGCGACGCTACAGTATAGAAAGGCATTAAAGTTTATTCACTAAAATCAACACTCACTGAATTAAATGCAACAGAAAGCTTATATTTGAAGGAACCAAAAGGGTCAGAAAATCACAAAATGCAGCTGTTTGCTGCTTGTAATTATGTACATCTATTTGAACAAAGATTTAGGTTGAATGTATAAAGAAGTATTCCACTAAAAATGAGCAAGCAACCTATAAAAATACTGGGAAGTAAAAGAAATTATTACAAATATAAATTCTCAAAAATGTTAAAAATGCCAAGGAGATAATTTCTCTTTGTAGAGTATTAGCACAATACCTCAGAATTTTTATTATGACATAGCAACTATTTATCAAATAGTACAATTTTGAAAACCATTTAATCCAAACAATAAAAACCTACTGGGAACAATGGCACTTTTCCCATTGATGTTTATAATTTTTATTGGAGGTCTTGGATGATTAAATTTTCCTAGATACTGTTATTTTATTAGTTGATATGTACTTTTCTGGTTTCCATTTCACTTATAATATTTGTAAGCACCAAACATATTCAACATAGGTACCTGACAGCAGACAAATATCTGCGTGGTAGTACTCAAAGTAAAACAACCCTCCATTAACCACCACAAATCCTAAATAAAAAACACACAGGCTTACATCTTCTCAGTA
This sequence comes from Anseranas semipalmata, assembly GCA_013399115.1. NCBI lineage: Eukaryota > Metazoa > Chordata > Aves > Anseriformes > Anseranatidae > Anseranas > Anseranas semipalmata. The sequence continues at coordinate 213,681 of VXAA01006341.1, forward strand.
GCGTATTATGCCCCCAGCAATACTGAGTTCTGTAGAAGTTTAGTTAACTTCAATAAAATGTCAGTTTGGATTCAGATGTATGAAAACCAGAAATATGAAGAGGTAGGATATTTCAAGCTCAAATTCCTGAAATTCAGGCACACAAGCCACAATGGGAATTTTTTAAAAACAGAAGACAATATCCTTTGAAGTGCACAATGGAAGACTTGCAGAAGCAACTTCATGAAGTTTGTGCTAGAAAGCCTGAACAAACAAGACTGTTTAAGTTGGTTCAGTTCCTTCACCAGACTCCCATGAGTCTGATCACAGGACAGATGCAGCTGTACTTCAAGAATACCAAAGTATTCTCACCTCCTTTCAACATTGTGTTGTATATGTCAAAGATTACACAGCTTACCCTGAGGATTATCACCAGTCAAATTATAAATTAATAATTTTGGATGACACTAAATGTACAGAAGTGAAAGACTGTACACAGTACACAACACACTAGTTATGAAATTTAGCGGCCTATAATTTGACACTGCATCATTTGTATGTTGCTTTGATTTTGTACAAGCTAAAGACAAGAGATGTGCTTTGTGTGCAGCAAGTCTTATTCACAGAGAGTTGAATGAGTGTTGTGGGGTCATTCACTGAATTTTGTATTACCTGAAGTGTCAGTTTTGCTAAAGATTGATGTCTTAGAAGAGTTCAAGATCTCACTAGTAAACCTCAATCCTGTTGGGTTTTTTTACTTGTTTGTTTCAAACAACAGCAAGAAGTATACTTTTGCTGTTGAATACTATATTTGAGCTGCATGAAATCTCAACTAGATTTCTGAGCTGTATGAAATATGGTTAACTTGTGTAGCAACAATTATCTATTGCCACACTAATATTTTTTAATAAGGCTAAGGTAGGAGTCTGCCTCTTAAGTGTTCCTCTCTCCTATAGTTTTTATTGCAGAGGAATGGAGATAACAGTTGAAAATTAAATGTTTTTTGTAGTTTAATACAGCAATATTACAGAAGCATCCCTTGCCTCATTTCCAGGTCACTCTTTCATCCTGTCTTGTTCGTTATCTTTAGCCATTATGAAACCTTAACATGCAAAAAGGGAGGTTTCAGTGCAACTACACAGCCCTTGGGGTCATTCCACCTACTAAAATAAACAGATTAGAAAGTCTAAAAATTCTTTGTAGGCATATTTTCAGCCAAGTCTTATTTTCTTCTGAATAAGTACAGATTTATCTAGATAACTTCCTCCCTCATCTCCACCACCCCCCCTTCAACTTCTACAAAATATTACAATCCCTTACTGTGCACAAACACAATAAATGCATCATTTCAGGACATCTGAAGAAGCATGAAGATTTTTAGAAACATTCAGAATTCCCCATTCAACATAAACAGACTCTTAAATACAGCACAGCAGATGCTTCACTATTTTATTTCCTTAACATTACTATGCGGTTCTAATTTTACATTATTATAATTTACATTATTTTTGAAATGTAAGTAATCAAGGAATCCAATTGCTTCCAGAAACTCCCCAAATTCATTGTGTATTGGTTTGGTCACTCCGTGATGGCCTTAAATACTGGTTTGGCCACTTTTTGAGTGAATGCATAATTCCCTACATAAGTATACCAAGGATTTGTAGTAAGAACAATAAATCTCAGACCTAAAATACAGTTCAAAATTTCAGTTGCAAAGGAAACAAATTACCTTGACAAATTTTGATCACTTAACACAGTCAGTAATTGTCTCAACGTTCTTCTGTTACTGATATAACAGATTTTGCAATTGGTGTTTTCTTCTCTGAACTAAGGCATTTACGAATTACAAATGATTAAGAAAACAATTAATACAATCTACAGAATCAGTAAAATTTGGAGTCCTGAGGCACATTACCATGTGACAAAAAACACTTCCTCCTCCTCCAAAAAAGAAAACCTTAAATGATATGGGAAGACACTGTTACTTTTACACTATAAAATATCACTTATTTGACTCAGTCATAACTTAACTTGAGAAAAAGAAATTCAATTTATTATGACTTCAAGAAATATCAATCTTGAATACACAGTTTTACACTGTTCAGAGGTTCTGGTTTAAAATCATTCTACATCCTGCTGTGTCCGAATATATCAAAATGACATGGGTTCTGCTTATTTTACCTTTTTATTCCCTAAAAAGAGGGATATTTACATGCTTAAAAATAATTCTGGCTTTCATTTTTTCATCACTTCTTAAGCATAGTGGGGGTGAAGGGTATGGAGGGATACAGATCAAATATGACTGATCACATAGAAGTAACCTAAAATCAGCAAACAACTCGTCTACTCAACAGCAGTGTAGCACAGCCAGACTTCTTCAGAAATAGTATCGTACTTTAGAACAGAAAGTCAGGGCAGGACAGAACCTTACTTGCCTTTCCTCAGTCCCAGTTGTTACTTAAATTCTTCTAGTTCTCCTCTAAATGAACTGTAGAAGACCCTCATCTCTCCCAGACTCGTATAGGCATTCCCTTACAGCGTCAGCAAATGAGCAACAAGTGCTTGTTATATTTTAATTTCTGTGGCCTAAAAGAGGTATGGTAGATACATAGCTAATGATTTTCCCGAGTCCTGTGTTATATAGGTTGAACCAAAACAAGCCTATTCCTGTTCTAGGAACTCATATGCAAGTGTTTCAATCCAGTATGTACTGTTAAATTTGGTAATAGCAATCTGTGATAACATAAATACTGTTACATGTTGGATTCTATGCTGATTGGGTTGGATTCTGCCATCTCTGTAAAATGCCACAGTGAGAAAAGTTCTTTATCCCTCTGAGGAAAGATCATAATATGTAAATTGATATACAGTGAAGCTTTATTACAAAAGGTCATAAAGGATTAATACAGGTGTCTCATTATTTATCCAGTACTGGGATTTGTCACACTAATGCCTCTAGAGATACTTTTATTATTCCCTATCATGTAATGGGCCCAGTATGTGACTACTTGCCAAGGGGAAAATATACAGCACTGAAAATACTGGCATGACAACAGTTTTGTTACTTGCTATATTTATCGATTCATTATCTCTGATTCTTCAGGTTCCAGTTGTCCCAGTGTTACAAAATCCCTGGCTCAGATGTATCTTTTTACTTGCCAAAGCCAAAAGAGCCAAGGAGAGGAGGTACAGATAGTGGCTAGAAGTGCCATTCTGTTTATATGCATCTGCCAGAGAAAAGTAGAATTTTACAGAGGCATGCAGAGAAAATGAATATTCCCTCAAGCATTTAATCAAGAATATCTTTCAGCTAAATTTGTCCATTTCAGGCTCTTTATACGGTTTATGGTACACCTTTTCTCTTATTTTGTGTAAATTTAAAACCTGTAATATCATACATTATTCAGAATATTTATGAGAAAAAGTATTAATGCAAACATACCACCTAAATGATATTCCTATATGTTATGTACATCAACCATGTTAAGAAAACATCTTACACATCTCAACACATAACAGAAGCAACTAGTTACAAAACCGGTTCCGGGACTTCACCAAGGAAGGACTCACTTCAAGTCTTACGAAACCATCATCTACTCAAAATCAGCCTCTCGGACATGAGATAATTTAAGACTCGTTCATGCTTACTATTCCAGGCGTCTCGAATGTATCAAAACTTGACCAGTAAGATTGCCAGTCACATACAAAGTACCACTGGTGCAGATAATGGCAGGGGCTGTCTGGAGAGTCTCACTTGACTCGGCCTAAGAGGTCTCCACAAGGATGCTTGCTGAGGGGATTCCTCCCATCAACACCCTTCAGGTGGTGACTGGTCATCCTGATTTTTTTCATCAAAAGACCTCTAAGACCAACAAGTCCAACTGTTAATCATTTGGGTGACAAATCTTATCTTTGTTTTCCTTAATGAGCTCTCACTTTTATTCTTCTCACTGTTCACATCAGGTTTAAATGCCATTTTTTTTAAAAAGTAAAAGCAATCCTAATCCCAGTTATCTCCTGTATTAATAATCCACTTTCCTCTCATAGCTAAAATTACTAAAGTTTTACAGTTACTGTAGCAAGCTTATTTATTCTGACCCTCAGCTACTTCTGATTTGTCTTTTGTCCCATGCACTTCGTTGAAAATATCCTACTCACCATCTTCAGTGATGTATTTATTATAAACTCTGGAGAAAAAAAAAAATCTACTACTCAATCTCTTCTTTTTTTTTTTTTTTTTAAGTATTAGATTCCTTCAAATATACAGCCAAACTTTTCTTGTTTGCTTTGAAATTCAGCCCTCTTTTAGATCTCCTGAAACTCTCTAATCTCCTCCGTATTGTTCTCCATACGAGTATGCTTATCCTCTTCAACATTCTGGCCAGGTTCTCTAGTGCATCCAACAGAAACTTCATTTTCATAATCAACCCACATTTCCATATGAGAAGCTGAGTCACACACTGGCTAGTTACACCAGCCTTCCAGGCTGCCCTTTTCATTTGAGGAGTCCCCAGAGGCTGACAGAAACAGCCCTGTTTTCTCATTCAAAGTCCTCCTTAGAAGTCCCTTGACAGGTAACACCGTGTTAACGTGGGCACAAATCCCAGCCGCTGTAGCCATACACCTTTGGGCCTGCACCAAATTCACAGCCAGCCACCTTAAAGCCTATGTAAACAAGCTTGCATCTGTCTGTCTGCACCTGTCTCTAGAAGCAACAGAGGTTTTAATCGCAAGGTGAGAGCAAATGGGTTTCTGAAAACTTCCTTCACTGCAGCTTGAAAATTGTAAAGTATTTATATGACTTGGGAAATATTACAGACCCTCTTCAGAATCTCACTTCTAGCCTCACATAAAGGCTTGAAAATAGAAAAAAGTTAACAAATATTGTGATTTTCCTAGTCTTCAGGAAAAAAAAAAAACTAAAATACTACTAGGAAATACATCCTTGTGGCTTTTCCATATGAGTTCTGCAAACTCTTGTACATTCTTTTTGTTCAAATGAGGTTTCGAGCATATTTCTCATTAAAAATTACAGTCAGTTTCAAGCTGCCCAATTGCCATCTATATATAATTGCTTGGGTTTTATATTATGTTTATTATACAGCTGTAAACAAACCTAAATCTTTTAAAGTAAAAAAAAAAAAGTAGGATGATTTAATAATCACTGGCAGAACACAAAGATGTTTTTACTTCATCATCCTAATTACTGTCAAGTTATACAACAAGCAGTGCATATTGACTTGATAGAGTACTCTTTCATGGAATGATATAAAAAATTTCAACTGAATTCTCATTTACCCGTAAGAAAAAAAATCCAGATAGGACAGCCCATTAATATGTGGCAACTAGTTAATATCCTGAAAGCTACTTCAATATTCCATACACCTTAGCAGGTTGAAATTTAGCAAATATGAAAAAGTTTTACCAAGATAACATGATGCCCATAAGCTTTACAGATAACTTCCTACTTACTCTACTTTCTATTAGGATTTGCTATATACTTTCCAGTATAGGTTTGTGTTTCATTGCTTTCTACCTTTAAAAATATTAAGCTTTTGATTCTGTTTTGGATTTCATGCCTTCTTCCTTCAAAATTCTGAAGTGTATGATTGCAGTTCAGCAATGATATCTTTGTGTCATAGTCAGACACTGTTTAAATTCTTCTCCCCTCTTTCTGAAAAATATGTTAGATATACTGAGAGTGAAAGTACAGTTCTGAAAATAGTAACTGAAGGGGAAAAAAATGTGTTCAACAAATTATATGAAGATGATTGTACTTTCAGATATTTATTATGCTGCAGTACAGATCTCCTGGAAATGACTAGTGCTGACATGGTCTAAACTCTCAGAGATAAATGATTGCAGGTCAGTGAAATAAATGAAAATTGAAGCAGAAGGACCTCTGCATCTCTGAAAATCTAAGCATATGGAATATTGTTCAGGGGGTGTATATAAGTAGACATTGGCTATATATTAACATGGATGACTAGAGAAAACAAATCTCTGAGAATGGAAGAAGAAACTATTCCAACTTCTTTATAACTGTGGAACAGGAGAGTGCATGAACAATTATGACATGCAACTGAGAAGTTGCTTGCTAGATATAGACTCTAGAAAAAATTTATTATAAATACTGTTTCACAGAAATATCGGTAAGCCACTTTCCTTTTACTTCTCATGATTTCTACACTACTGAAGCTTTCTCTTTTAAGTCATTTCTTGGAGATAGAAAATAAACCCGAAGATTGGACAAAGATTGGGAAAGAAGACACAGATTACCTTGCTAGAGTACATTTTCCATCACTGTAGCTGTACATGCTGTTAGGGCTTCCAGGACTGTTATCTTATCTCGATAGAAATGTTAACTCCCATAGCGTAACCACTCACATCTGAAAAGCAGCCCAGTCAGAACTCCAAAGTGCTTTTAATGCATCCATAATTTCTAGAGAAAGAGTGGCCTTTTGGTTGAAAACAGATGATTTTAAGGGATGGATTGCAGATCAGTCAAGGAAGCTATAATCAATCAATCAACTTGAAGATCAGAGCCCTAAGTAGAACCTTCTATTCCCATAGAGAGAAGTAAATTTAGCAACAAGTGACAAGGACAAAAAAATATCCACCTTAATTTAAGAAAAAGTAATAAACAATTGTATTAGTAATTGGTAAGATTGAGACTTTTCCTAGCATATCAGAGTAATCTGTACCATGAAAATTAGTCAACCTAAGTTGTCTGAGCTATACTATTTTTTCCCTGTTTCCATACTTAAGACTCCACTGCTTTCTTCTTGCTGAGGAGACAGTATACATTCCCGTTTGACTGAGTGTTAAGGAAAATAGTCTTTCAAGAAAAAATGGACCTTTAAAAGGACCATTAAACCTTGAGAGTGAAAATATCTTCTGATTTCTCCTATGGTTCTAGAAATCTCTAGCTTGAAATGAGATTAAACATTTTACGTGGGGACGGCATTGGTGCCCCTATAAGCTCTATTTAAGATTTCACACAAAGCAGCAGAGAAGATCAATATACTTGTCATATGGAATTTTTCATTCCCAGTTTAGTAAAAAAATTATTACATTCCAGCTGTTTACATTACAACCAGTACTTACTAGTCTTCGTTCACTGATTTCTTTTACTGAATATTTATTCAAAAAATGTTTAATTTATTCACTTCATCTGCTTTTCTGTTATTCTTTGCTGTTCATTTTTGAGCAGTTGCCATGAAGAAATTTAACAGTTAATATTGTAAATATTACTAGTTTATGAGCAAGCTTTGGAGAAATCAAGCCAGAACACGTTGCTTTTCTCCATTTTAGTTGAGCTAAGAAAAGGAAACAGCAAAAGGCCAGGAGAACACATAGACTTTGGTAATTTTTCTCAGAAGAGGCCAAAATATCACCAAGATACATAGAAGCTTTGTAGTCAGCTTGATGCTGAATGTCAAAAAATACTCGAGAAAGATTATAGAGAATTGAGATTAACGCATTCCAGCAGTTCTCCATTTAAAAGCTTTTTAGCTTCATAGAGAAGAATGGACATGGAAAAGAAAAGAAAGATTCTGAAGCAAAAAGAACATGCATCTATTTTCTTATGTAAGAAAAATAGCTTTCTTAAACATAACACTTGCTTTAAAATCAAGCAAAGCCTAACAAAAGTTGCTCAAGACCTGGCACAAAGCTTGATGCCGCTAAGAGAGAGAAAACCACTAGCAGTGCTGTCACATTACTCAGCAAGTAGAAGTAGAATATATTTTAAGAAAAAAGTGATAATGAAATTGAGGAGGTTTTCTTAAATCCCCCCCGAAAACAAACATTCTGTGAACAGGTCCTAAGGGAATGTCATTGTAATGAGCTAACATGAACGATGGCACTAAAAGTCAAAGAAATGCTTATGAAGTTTACGTAAAATCTTTTTTTTTTTTTTTGCTTTGTCTCAGTTACAGTAAAAAAAAAAAAGAGTGACTTGGTTTCTCAGATTCTAAGATTTGATCACACAGTTTCCATGGGTCACAGCGTGTATCAGCTCCTGGATTGTTTTAAGTTGCAAATAAACTGATTTAGGAAGGTATTAATGTAATAACTATGTAATATTTTTAACAAACAGATGTGCTTTATAACAAGCAAAAATAGTATTTGTGACTAAAAAAAAATGTTTCCTTGTCTTTGTTTACCACAAAGTACAAAACCCCAAATATTTGGGGAATAATTAAGATAAAACATTAACTGAAATTTTCACTTTCCTTTCAAATCTTAATAAAGGCTGTTTATAGGATAGTTTGCTTAAGCATATAAAAAATCCCAATAAAGAAATAAAATTTCAAGTTAAAACATTCTAACTTTTCTCTCAATTCGTATGAACAGAAAACAGGCAGCCTATTCCATTTAAGAAAACCCAATTTAATTGTGTAGTAGTTAGGTGGAGACCACCTAAAGATGGACTTCACTACATTCAAACAATAAATCTGTCACAAATAGTAATTTTATCTACTGTTATTATATGGTCTTAACTTCACATTAGAAAAGTCTAAAATGCTTTCATCTTTCAAGAAAAATAAAATGCCCTTTGAAATCAAAGGCACCTTCTAAAGACATCACTTCATTGAGAAAATATTACAACCTTGTCACTGGATCCCAGGAGATTCCTGTCAGTCTGCAGTCTGATGGCACTACAGAATTACAGTTTACAGTACATTACCAATGCCCGTTACATCTTCTGAGAAAGTAAGCTCTGCTGGTTGAACTTTCCAATTTACTCCCAGAGGCAGAAGAACAAAAGCTTCCAAAGCTCCATTGCACATATTTTTTAAAAACTCTATAGAGACAAGATTGCATTTATTAGCAATGTTATCTTGTATTATAGATTATAGTGAATACTAAGCAAAGTTCCTTTGCATACAATTAATAGGCAAGAGAAGCACAATCCACTAAGAAATGCATCAAAATTATGGACAATACATTTAAAACAAAACAGGTAAAAAAACAAAGCTGTCTAGAAGTAACTCAGACTTCAGAGTTAAGGAAATATATATCCTCCCAGCAGGACTAAATATGATATCAGCCATGTTTCATTTCTAATGTTTACAGCATTAGACATCAACTAATTAGATATATCTATGAGTTTAAAATTCTTTGTTCAAGTCTGAAAGTAATCCCACATTTGCTGTTAGAAAGACAAATATGAGAAACTTCTCTGTCTTTTTGTTTTGTTTAAAGCCTTTATCATAGAAAGATTTGCAGGAGGGTAAACCAGATAAAAATGGAAAATGTACATGTGCATCATTTGCTGGCTTTTTTGAGTGGAGGAAAAAGGTTTTTTGACATGTCCTTTTAGATAAATGATTGTTCTGACCAGAATCTGTAAGTATATTCACTACGAAGTTCTAACTTTACTTCCCATTTCCCAAATTTTTTAATGGAATGGATGTGGGTGGGGAGAAGAGGTGCAAGAAGGTGAAAAACCAGGAGCACACAAGAAAATTGTGGGAGTTTTACTGGTATGTGATAAGGAGGATTCCATCACCCCAGAAAGTGTGGCTTTGCCTACAAGCCATGATACAGACTGTGAAACAGACCTTCCTCACAGTCAACTGAGCCTTAAGCATCTTGCCTTCTGGAGTAGCTTTTTGCAAAATGTTTAGGTTTTCTAACAGTTCCATACATTTTTGCATTCTTCAGTCTTCTTTCTTGGGATAGCAATGGCCTTTCATAGGATTTCAATCTTGATTTTGTATCAGATAGCTCTGGGAAGAATACCTGCAAGAGTGATGTCAATTCAGAACTCAAACATCTCTCCGCAGATCAAAAACTTTGAAAATATTAGGCACCTCCCATTCTTCTCTACAGAATATAAACCTACAAAAGGCTGATCAAATTTGTCACCTGTCTTTCTCCTTCAGTGAGAAAAGTTTTACTCCTATAAGGTATATAAAAAAACTTCAGTGTGCTTCCTAAACTCTTTTATTAGACAAAAGTATCCATCATTTGTCATAAGTGTCATCTCTTCTCCTTTAATGGATAAACCGATAAGACTTCTTCCTACTCAGTTAACTTGTAAAAAAAATTAGGCAAAATAACTCTTCTGTAAGGAAAAAATAATAATTTCCAAGCTCCCAGGAAACTTATAATGATATTCCACGCCCTTTATTTTTTTCCTATAGAAAACAATAGAAAGAAAACAACAATATGCGTTTGTGTTATTAGCAGAACAGAATCTGGAGTGGAAATGAAGCACTGTGGCAGCAAAAACTGGCAACTGCTGATTGATCTCTCTGCCTGAATGCATGAAAAATAATCCCAGATGTCTGGGTTGACATTATCGAGTGAACAGACAATATTATTTCCTTTGATTTGTCCTAACTTTATTGTCATTTGTCTGAGCAAGCCAACACTCTGGTAAAGAAAGAGGAAGGAAGGGAAGGAAGAACTGGAGAGGATGAAGGGAAATAAATAAGTTGGAGGATAGAGGCATATTACTCACTGTAACTGCCACTTAGCTTACCACAATCAAACATCCTACAATTCAGCAGTGTCTGTTGTAACTTTAATATGAATAGATCAAAATAGTCCAGCTGTGCTCCGTATTGAGTCCATTATGTAACTCTACAGCATTTTCTATCGTCGTATTTTGATAATTTTTTGTGAGAGCACACCAGATACGAGGAGAAAGAAAGTTAGTACATGAGTCAAACTTCAAAGAAGTTATTATGAATCTTCCTGCGGGCTTCATTAGGCCCATGCACTTACATTTTTTCCCCCAAAAACACATGAGATTAGGAGCAAGAATAGCAAAAAAGGCATTAGCTGCTACTAAAGACTGGATTGATATACCAGGTCAGTACAGCCACATCCCTGGCAATTTCAGAGTTAGCGAAGCATAAGCACTGTTAGCATATGCCACAGTTTAAACTGTTTGTTTCTGGAGTACAGGCTACCAGACATCTCAGCAGGTTAACTGGAATGCAAGTTATAAAGTTCTCAGAGAATTTCCTTGTGTAAAAGAAAGCTAATAATCAAACAAGTTTTGTATAAGCATCTGATTATTCTATAATTATTCACATCACACTTACATCTATGATGCTCGAAGCCACCATTAAACTCAGTGGGACAAACTGCAGGAGCTAAGCCCTGTCTAATGCTCTCTGAGGTTAATTCATCAAGCAGTAATTCCAGACACATCTGGAAACATCAAGTTAGCAATTCTCAAGAATGATTATGTTCACTGATTTATTGATTATTTACTTCATCAGTGCTGTTGCAAGCTTATGTTTTTGAAGTTCTTTATATAGCTTCCCTGTATTTAAATACAGAATTATCCAAAAACATCACTAGTTCTTCATTTCAAGCCCTCAGATGCTGTAGATAGTTATTATCTGTTACTCTTTAGAGAATGTAGTGTTTCATTCAACTTTTAAGTAGCCCTTCAGATCTGCCTGCCAGTCTACCTTGCTCCTGATATATTTATAGAATTTCTTCTCTTTGCTTAAAAATTATTAATAAATACTTTTTTATTTTCTTATTATATCCAGAATAGTCACTCTTTCATATAAACCTACTTGCTCTACAACTTACAACAATATTAAGCACTAAACAACAGAAGTTTTACAGTTGCCTACCTTTTAATAACTAGCTGAGATATTACTACTAATTTGGATCCCATGACAGCTAAGCTTTTAGCTCAGTTGCTCAAGACCAGGTTTTTCTTTTTAATTGCTGAGCCTATCAAGACTGGATGTGCAGCCTGTCTTCTTCAGGCTTTCCTCCAATAACCATAATGCACAGCTCTCAAAAATCTGACATCTGAGTTCCTGAAGATACAGAGAGGCAGGAATTGAGGGACATTAATGCAGTCCATACTGATCACAATCTCTCAAGAAACAGTTACTCCACTTTCTCACTGCAATGGATTAAGTGTGCATCCCCAGGATGTTTCTGTCAAAAAGAAATTATAGTATCTTTTTCCTGAACTTGGCCAGCAAAGATGCATGATATCAGACAAAAGACATTGGATCACTCCACTCTGCTTTACAGATTTACGATAGTAAGTTGTAGGAGGCAGCAGAAGAAAACTGAGTTCTGATGGAGGCATATACAGTGATAGTTTATCATAGGAATCACTCAAGTTGGCTTTATGCAAGAACCACTCAGTGGCCATTGATTATATGCCCATGAAGTATGTAACTTGTTACTGACTAAAGGGTCTCAGTGTCAGAATTATGAACAGGCTGGTGAAAGCATATGGCAGGATTTTACTAGTTTTGACCGCTTGCAGAAGCTGTTGACATCTTTTAGGAATAATCACAGATTATATAAAACTGTATATTGCAGTTTTAGTTTAAGCACATACAGATATACACACACACACCAGCATACATATATAACAGCATATATATAAGCATAACAGATTAATGCATCACAGTAACTTTGTATGTCTGTATGCCATTATATACTGTAGTCATAACTTTTTTTTTCCACTAGGCAACCTGAAACTGCTGTACTAGGCAATGAAATCAACATGGCTAGTAAATATTTAAGCCTTTCTTAATGTAAGATGACCTAGAATATTTACATAAGAAATAACCAGCCGAAGCATGAATTTCAGTCAACCACTCAGTAATAATTTCAGAGCAAAGAAATGAAAGGACCATACCTTCTCATCATTTATTACATCCAAACACTATCATGCATAATTACATCCTAACTTAACCCATTAAAGGAACAGTGGATAAATCAGATTTCACCAGTTCTTCAGTCTGAATACAAAAAAGCAAGTGCCCCAATTCACTTGAATCGTTTATTAAATGAAATACAGAACAGATAAAAGGAAATTGAAATACTGATTATTTGAACACCCAAAAAATAAATGTGCTCATTTTAGATCTTTGTTTAATCCTACAGAGAATTTTGGAGCCACTTTTTGATCATTTCTTCAGTGTATTAACATTGAATTGCTTGTGAAGACACATACTGTTTCTTTAAAAAAAAAAAAGAGCTCATCAGGCCTACTCTGATTCTTCAGATGTTCACATGTAGCTGCACAGCAGTCGGACCTCAATGGTTAGTCCAGATTTACTTCCCAAAGTATGCAACATGCACCTGTAACATTTTTAGTACATTTGAAATTTAGGATGTCAAAGAAAAGGTCTGCTCTGCTGATATGTTGTGGTAGAATGACCTTCACGTTCATAGAATTTCATTACTTCTTTTAGTTCTAATTTGAATTCAGATAGTGAGATATTCTTGCAGTAATTTTTAATCACACTGTAGATCCCAGGTACTTTCTATTACCCTCTGTCTCTGTAACCCCCTCTATAACCTCCCCACCCCACACACCGCCACGACCCTCAGGTTCAGCTGTCTGTATTCCAAGGATCCAAGACCTAGCTTGGATATGGCCAAGCTGCATAACGTTGACTCAGACTTTTGCAGAAATTACAAAGCTGTGACAAAGAGCTGTGAGAAAGTCTGTAGAAATATAAACTAAAATTACAATGGTAGAATTGCTGAGGTGGAATTGTTAGCAGTTCAAGGACTCAAGATAAAAGACACCAAGATGCAAATGTGTGAAATCTTAAAGGAAAACACCAGCTAATCTAGCTGGGAGTCCTTGGGAGGGTCGATAGTAGGATTGTCAATGTGACTGGTTTCAAAGGAGTCAGTGGAAAATAGCAGTTTGTCAACACTAAGGATCTACTCTAGGCAGCTGTTAAGAGTGATCTGCTCTTGACTGTGGTCTGCCTGCTAGGAGGGACTTCTGGGGTACTTATCGGGCATGGCAAGCATAGTAATGCTTAGCCTAATAGCTTGTTAAATCCTAGCTACCTTTGTGAATGCCAGCACAATTGGTTTACTTTTAATTTGCGTACATATCGCTTGCAGTCTCTGTGCACAAGGTTGAAAATGACTAAACAAGAGGAAGGGTGGTAACACCCCCAAATAATTCTGTCTGCATGGTCAGGCTGGTTCACTCCCTACTCCGTTCCAGTGCCTGCTCAGTAGGTCAGTTCACTTGTGGCTTCCCTTCTACTGTGAAGTATTTATTACCTCCTAAGAGGAAATCCAGCCCCATTACCAAGAGTTTTCTCCAAAGTCCGCTGTAGACCTACAGCATAGATACACGCCACACCAAGCACAGCATGCACCACCCTAGACAGCCAGTGCAACATAGAACCCTGGTAGTCTCTGCAGTCCTTTCTCCTCCAAATACCCTCACACTTTTTCACAAAAACAAACATCAAGAAAAAGCACCCACAAAGGCACACCTCAGAACCACTCAAAACAAAACAACAACAATATAAGAACGTTTTTGCTATCACAGGAATGTCAGTCCACACCAATTTGCGTGGGGACCTTGTTCTTTCCTTACAATACTCCAGTGTAAACAGTAGTCTTTACAAGGTATGTATTCTGTGTACCTGTAAACTGAGTTACGAATCAGTCTTGAACCAAAGGCTAAATATAATGACTCCTAAACACTATATGCAGCTGCTTAATTCTTCCAGCTATAGGATAAAATGAACATATAGTTTTCTCTGTGGATAAGAAAATACAGGATTATAAAACCTATCTGCTTCCTCTTCTGCATCTGGTACTTGACATGATCAATGCTGTCTCCTTCCACCCCCCACAATATGCTCATATAAAGAGTATCCAAATAATGGTAATGATAAAAGTGTGTATGATAGGTTATTGACATATACTGCATAATTATCGACTACATCCAGCATCTATTTTTATTTTTTACTATCATGAAACGTACCACATACAGACTTAGCAATGATGAAGATGAAAAGTGAATAAAAGAAACTCAGCTACAGTTCAGTATTTTCTTTGTTTTATACACATATAGTTTCATAACTTCCTCCATTCCCTTTAGGCAGCAACATGAAGGAACACACTAGGCTCTTACTGTAACGTTGAATCACAAAAAGCTGGTGTTGGAAGGGACCTCTGGTCCAACCTTCTGTTGAAAGCAGGACTTCATACTGGGTTATCCAGGGTCCCGTCAGACTAAGAGCTAAGTCTTGAATTTCATTTACATTAAGGGGAATCCCATCAGTTCTCTGGGCAACGTACAGTTTCTTCTCATGGTATCACATTTAAATAGTATTTCTCCTGAAGCATAATGTGCCTGTGTCCTTGTCCTGTCACCATGTATCACCATGAGAAGAGCACTTCCATTTTCTCTGTAAATACCTTGTATGTATTGGAAGACTGTCTAGCTCCCCTTTGTTGGCATCTGAGCCTAGGCTGGAAAATAAAAAAAATTCCAGCAACACTTTCTTCAAATGTTGAGTTCTGCAGCTTTGTTGAAACAATGTCACGCTCCAGCCTTGTCTCTTTTTGTAGATGCTCGAGTCAGAACCACTAAGTTTTCGCTCAATTCCTCTCTTCCCCCATCTCACCAAAACACACAGACCAACCAACCAACCAACAAAACCCTTTGAGAATAAGCGAAGTGAGTGGTATCCAGCAAGGTTTTCCCTTCTCTTCTTTTGTTTTCCTGACCTTTCAACATCACCAGCTCTGTGCAGACTGAAAGTCTAGAGTACTAGCAAGTTAGTACACGTTTTTGTACATATTTGTCCTGTCTTACTGCACTCCAATTCACCACTGGTGCACAGAGTGGAATGTAGATATGCTGTCCTAGAACCTTAAAAGATAACAAATGAAACTCCAGTCCTTTCTTCTTTTGCACCCAGTCTGCAATTTCCTTGAAATTTGCTCAGCTGTAGACCATTGTACTGAATAGCTTTCCAAAACGGTATGCATGATGCTGGATGAGACAAGTATTTGCAAGTACAAATTTACAGAGGTAGTCCAAATGGCTTGTATTCAAACAGTAAAATTATAGGCATATACCAAAATTGTTGTGGATTCTGCTAATATCTTAGAAATCCACGCTAAATGCCACTAGCTACTTCTATAACGTGACTACATTTTTCAGACACTAACTCCTTTATTGGTGCTCATGAGATACAAAACAAGTTGAGACCTAAATGTTATGTGGCAATCCTGACCTAATGTGTTTTGCCATTTTTGTACATTTAGTATAGCACGATTTCCAATAACTTAATACTATGAATCTAAGTGTAAAATGCCAATTAGATAATACACAATAATCCTGTGTGTTATTAATTATAACTATTAATGTTATACATTATTTAGGCCCTAACAATAGAAATAGAAGCAATATTGTAAAAATAATTCTAACATGCAATTGAAACAAGAAACAATATTGCTCTGGATCCTCATGTCCTCAGTGTGATTACTACAAATACTGTCATACTATGTAAAAATCTATGGCAAAAATGAACCTAATAATACAAGGGTGTTTACCCTGCACCTGTACACACTTTGTCAATTCCAAAGTAGATGCCTACAAATATATCAGAACTTCCCAAAATTCTAGATTTATTACTTGGATTCTACCCTACAACAGACTCAACAGTGTTTTGTCTCACGGTGTAATAGAACTTCACTTACATTCTCCATTTATTAAATCTCACAACTAACTTGTGACAGAGGCAGAAGTACCTTGGGATCACTTTAGAAACGCTGCTGAAAAAGCCACCTCTGAGTAATAACCAGTCTCATTAATATTCATGATACTTTGTAGTTGATCCTTTTCTTGATTATAAGCAATGATCACCATATCTTCTGTTCTCACTCATCATTTGTGAAATGTACATTAGTTTCTAGTAAACTGGCTGGCACACTTTTGGTGTTAATATTTTAAGGCTCCCTATGTTTCAGGATTTTTTTTCCCACTTAGCGAAACCCTTCTGTAAAGAGCAATGTTCATGTAAGAAAAGTGCATAATCTGAAACACTAAGAAGAAACCCTTTTCCAGACTTCCAAATTTGATTGTTTAAAGTTCTTTTCCACTGTCCTTATGAATACTTACAATTCTGGTGATAGCATAGCGATGCCTCAAAAGCCTTCTTTAATACCTGTTCCCTACACAAACGCAAGTCATCATTTTACTTTACACAAATACAGCTGTAGTGAGACAGATGAATTTTCTGAAGACTGCGCTCATTCATCTTAAAAGCACAGTTCAGCCCATTTTTGTTACAAAGAGAAATAAACAGTACTTAGCATTTTTGTTACGGCTTATGAGCTGAACTTCTTTCTTGTTTTGGTAATTAGACAAAATCATCTTGCTTTATATTTGAAGCTTAAGCACGTACAAATGTCTAGATTTTTATATCACAAAAAAATGCAGCACGATTAGCATTCCGATCTTTTGCCATGCCACCTCTCTTTTCAAATAACAAATATAAATAAGTTTTTAGTGAACTAAAAAAAATCTGTAGTTTCAGGTTAAACGGTTGGATAAAGAATGAATCTAGGAGTTTGATGAATATTCATAATATTTAATAAGGAAAAAATGTACAGAAAAAGACAGCTGGCCATTTAATTTACTCTGTTCCACACTGGGATAATATTGACAACTATGTTGGCACCATGAGAAAAAACAGTAAAGCCTGATGCAGAAAGCCAAGGAGCTTACAGTTTAATAAAAATATATTAGTGGTAACTGGGCAGTCAGTCATATTAAATATGCACGATATTCTTGCTTCCGCTTTACTGTGTGTGTGATGACTGAACAAATTGACAACGGATATATTTCCCCCACCCATGAACCATTTTAAAATATAACAGACTCATTAGTTACTGTATTTTAGTGAGGGCGAAACACATTACCACCATGGAGTTTAGATTTACACTTTCATTTCAATTTTGGGTGGATTTTCGTTGTTTTCCTGTTTGTTTGTTTTCATTTTTGGCTTGAAGAAAGGTAATTGTCTGGATAAATTAGAGGCCTTTGATGGGACTGCCACCATGCAGGCTCTCTAACAGTTTTTATTTTCTTACTTTTTATTAGCAGATTGCTAAATGTTATCATTCAACAATAAAACAGTACAGAAAAATTTCCCCAATATTTCTCGTAGTCAGATATGGTTCTTCAATCTACATGGTTGTTTGAACCCTGAAATTCCACACTAACTTTGTGATCCAATTTAAGTTCTCTGCTAGTCAAAATTGTAATTGTGACACTCCCTAACTTATATTAAAAAAAAAAAAAAAAAGATTCTGTATCTATAAAGCATGTAAAATGTTGTGGTAATAGAAAGGTAGCTCAAATACTTCAGTAAACTTTTTTCTAAAGCTATACATTCTTCATGTACAATAGCTGATATTTGCTAGCAATGACTAAATGTCAGATCTTTTATATCGGGTTCTGACACTGAATACCTGCGTGTCTATGACCTTAACAATCCACAGCTTTAGTTTCCTGACTTGAGACCTGGATTCTAGTTCCTACTCACAAGATAGAATCTGTTTAGCCAGTAACATCCCAATGAAAAAAAAATGCAGAAGTAATCTAGCAGAATACGAGAGTGAACTCCTCTCGCACTCACTACATCTCAGAGTAATGCTCTTTATTTCCACTTCTCTCTCAAAATTACTTGTTGCACAGTAATAAAACTACATAACCTGCTGTTTCTGTAGGACAGAAGTTATTAACTGAAGTCCCTTCAAAAGATGGCAGATTGAAAGATTGGTGTTTCCACTGTCTGTGCAGGTGCCCTAAGTGCCAAGCTACATCTGCAGTCGCTATTACTACCCTCTTAAAGAGAAGAAGCTCCTCTCACTTAGTTGTTTAACCCTAGAAAAAGAACACCAGATTTCTGGCACCTGAATGAATAAAGCCTTCTAATGTACAGCCTTGACATTTCTGCATTTCAAGCCCTGAAGAGATGTGAGTTTTCAGACAAACACTGTACATCTTGCATTATTTTCGACTGACCGGCTTGGTGCAGCCTCTCAATGAACGTGTAGTCCTCTAACCATACCTCAAAAGACAGTTTCTCCATGAAGCACAGAGAGCTGGAGTGCTCTAACTAGGCAGGCTGGATTGTTCTGCATAATTGCACTGAATTAAAATGTGTGCCTGACCATACTCGGTAAATACAGAAACATTCAGACCATACACAGCAAAAATATGAAATACACAGTGACAAAATATGTAATCATTGGGAATGGGCATCTTCAGCTCAAGTTCACACACTAGCTTTAGCGTAATATCGGATAAGAAAAGCAAAGGACAGGAAGAAAAATGTCTTGTAAAACAATATTAAGAGTGACACTACAAAGGGCACCTAGTAAACGAGAGACAAAGCCATTCAGATTGTAAAGCAGATTAAATTAGCTTCCCAAACCAATGCAGTAACACTCTTACCATTAATCCATAGAGCAAACCTCAGTGACAGACTGAAAGGGCTATAGAGCCAGTCACCACCTAACTACAGTCTATTTTTTTTTTTATATGGGTATCACAAAATTGATTCCATATGTTGCTGGATTTCAACCAAACAACTGGCCTACCTAAGAAAATTCCTCACAATAAAGCACCTTTGTATGATAATTGAGCTACAAGATAAGATACATGTCTATTACATAAAGTGATTATTGACTATGAGAAGCTTTCAATTTAGTAGAAAATTACTTTGTGTAAGAGCTCTCCAGAGCCAGTGACAAAGGTTACATTTAGCTCTTTTAACACACAGTAAAAGAGAATGAGGCTTCCACTGGCCTCCTGTATATCAAATCATCAAACAATGGAAAGAAAATTAAGTAATGATAAAACTCTTTCCATAGCTTTTCATATTCTGTCCAGAAGGTAATTTCCCCAAGAAGTGTACTGGAAAGAAAATTAGTTGAATCTGAAATTCATTGACAGTATTACTTTTCTCACCAGCTACATATATACTTTAAAGTGTAAAGATTTAACATTAGCGAAGACCCAAAATTCACTAAAGTAATAAGAAATGAATACTCTAATTTCTGCTGTTAACTGTAAAAATAAATCAAAAATAAAATCCTTTCAAATAAAACTATAAAATAAAAAGAGGAGATACTCTTCTCTACCAATTTAATGGTCATTACGAATTATTTACTTAAAAATTTTACCAACTTATTACAGGAAATTAAAATATGGAGGATAAACAGGACAATAAGACAATCAGCTAATTGAATCTAAGAACAGGTTTCAAGGTACTTGTCACCTTGAAACTATACAAAGGTTTTGAATTTAAATCCAAATTGGAAAAAGCAATAGCAAATTATAGATACACTTCACAAAAAAAAAGCAGACAATACTAAGGTGTCATAGTCCTCTCATAAAAGAACAGTGAATTTTTCAGCATTTGAGAACACCTACGCTAACAAAGTAAGAAATTCGGTTAAGTTCAGCAACATTCACGTTTTACCAGCTATTCTTGCACTGTAAGTTCTCATGTCAATTTTATAATTTTTTGTAGTTGTAAAGAATGGAGATATAACCCTTCAGTATACAGTGGCTTATGTACTAAATAGTGCACACCTCAGAGCCCCTGTTTGATGGAGAACTACAGTGCTATTTTCCAAGTTGTTCTTTATAGAAAAGGTCTTCGAGTGATTTTCACTTTTTCTTTTTTGCCAGCTAGTATTTTCAAAAGTCAAAACATTTGTTTGCACAAACAGAGCAAATAAATCTGAAGGATCTAAAATTAAATTTATTCAAATGTGTCATAAGAAATATTTTGCACTGGGAAAGAACTGCATGATCATCTTAGCTTTAACAGCAAAAGTGTATGTACTACCAGAATAGGTGAGAATGAATGGATGTAAAAGAAAACAAGTTATTATCATCACAGTACTTCTTCCAAATACCTGATTTTTCAGGCTTCTGAAAGTAATGTTTTTAGATTTATATTGGCATTACAGTGTTGAAAGTTTTTCTATGTCTACTCTTATTTACATGTTTTTAACTCTGGCTTGAACATGCATGAGTATTAGCAAGATTAGGTCCCAGGATTTTTTTTATTTTTTATTTTTTTTTACTGACAGATGATACAAAACAAACAAATTGAAGAATGCCCATTTTGTGACCACAACATACAACTAAAAATAGCAGATCTTTGTTTCAAAAGCATAGAGAGTGCTTTTTGTGCAAAAGAAACTGATGTATTGCACAGCTCTTTGAACTTGTACAGTTGATTCAACTGGGAGTTTAGCTTTAAAGTTTACAAAAATTTACATAAAAGTTTCATGCAAGACAAAGTATTTACCCCACCCTCCACCCAGAGAAAAGAAGAGGGATAAAGATTTGCCAAATGTAGACAGCATTTTCAACATGGAATGTGTTTTTTTCCTCCAATTTGCCTAATCCTCCTCTGAGATCCAGAACAAGAACTCATTAGAAATTAACATAAAAAACGATCTAGCCTATTCTTATTGTCTAAATGGACACAAATATAAAACAAACAAAACATGAGATGACTCAAAGCAAAATCACTGTTAGAAGTTGAATGACACCTTTAGAACAATGAAGTCATGATTACTAATTTGAGAGTCAACGTTACATGTTTCCTTCAGTTTCATAGCAGTTTATTTAGAAAATTTATACGGGAATGGTTGAGTAGAGCCTATTACACTGGAATATGTGTAACCCCACTTAGATTTTTTTATTATTATTTATTTATGTTTCAATACCTTCAGGGAAAATTCAGAAAAAGTAAAAGATAACAGGGTTGAAATAACTGAAAAAAATCACTCATCCAGCAGAAAACTAAAATTGTAGCTTCTAGTTCCATATAGTTTATCATTCATCATTTTCATAGTGGATTCCTGTTCCAATAGGCTAATAAAATATGTACATATACATAATTAAAAAGAAACAAATAGAGCTTTTTGTTTGGTGGGCTTTTGATGTTTGTTTATTTTGCTTTGTTTTAAATTATGAGATACGATTAGAAGAGAAGGATTATCGCTCTGGAGTAAATGTCGTGCTTTTTTTTTTTTAAACTAGAGATAGTTTTATGAAGAAAAGTCCTGAGATAAGGAAACTGAAAAGAGCAAGACATACGACATGTTTGTCAAGTATGAAAAGGATGTTAACAATCCTCAAATCATGTAAACTCTTCAGTTATCAGTCAGAATTAAATCTCATAACAAGCTACTTGTGTTTAGCCATTTTCACAGCAGTGATTAACAAAATATTAAATATAGGGGACCTATCATCTATAATATACAGTATGTCTGGTAGTGTTTGTCAGAAGAAAATTTTTGAGGAACAGAGAACAAGATGGAAGTAGCAAAATCACAGAAAGCAAAGTAGATACAATTTTTACTTTGCAATGTCACACATTGTTCTTGTATTTCTTTGCAATAATGATTATATTGGAAAACAGAGTGATTCTTGATTTTGAGAAAGTGCAGGTATAATACTGTATATTACTTTTACACATAACATAACATAAAACCTTTAAACAGTTAGAAGATAGAGTTAATCCAGAATTTAGCCACCAGGGTTTGGTATTGTTCTCTGAGATGGCGCAAAGTATTGGCTTCACTGAATGATGAAAGGCTTTATTTTATTTTATTTTTTATTTTAAATCGAGTTTATGATAGTGGTTTGAATGCTAAGTGGTGAAATATTTTGCAAATGACACATTTTTCTCCCCATGAACCAATATTTCTGCTGTGGTTACTGAGGGCATCTAAACAAAAAATTTCCTAATGATAGTTGAACTTCTGTTGTTGGTTGCCTCAGAGTCCAGACTTGGCGAGCTTTAAACACATAGAGGTGCTCATTCATTCATCATCTTGGAATACTGAAGGAAAGTCTGGGAAACATAGGATAATGTCAAGTCTGTTTTTTGTTTTACTAGGGCTGAAATAACTGTTAGTTCATGTTAGTTCAATATGCATTGTTTTCAATTTTACGTTTTCCTGAATATGTTTTGTTACTGTAGATATTTTACAAACATGATAGGCATTTCACAAATACTGTCATCTAGTAAGTAAGGATACCTTCACTGCAGTGAAGAAATAGAAACAAGGTATTCACTGAAATGTAAATTGACATAAACTTAGAAGTAGCCTCCCAGAAGTAAGATTGAGATGGATTACCATGACAATGATGAAATAGAGCCTTATACCTATGTACCCAGTTTGCATCTTTTCCCTGGGTAAGTTGACAAGCTTTTCAAGCAGCTAACACTTCTCTTTCACTGGCTTCCAAAAAAACAAAACAAAACAAAAAAACAAGCAATATGCTTCTTCTGTAACTCTGAGCAAATATGACCGCTGAGCCCAACTCTTAAGCAGATTACAGTTTGTGCACTAATGAAGAAATTCAATTTTAGGCAATAGATTGTATTTTTAAGATTAAAAAAATACTATATAGTTACTGCATCTCTTCCTCATGCTTTCCTCTTTCTATGCAAAACATAAGATGGGCTGCTGTACAGATTTGACAATAAATCTTTTTCCAGGCTACAGGTTATTCACAAAATGGATTGTTTGAGACTCAGATTTGGCTCTCAAAACACCAACTTAGGAGCGTTTATGTGGGGAGGTGCAGAGCAAGGAGGCAGAGTCAGACAAATAGTCAGAGAAAAGGGTAGTTACTCACAAAGCTCAGGAGGCAGCAGTCAGGGCTGACCACAGTGAAATCAATCACAAGCTGTAAATGCAGCTAAATACAATAATAGCAGAAATACAGTTGCACCTGAGAAACAGATGAAACCAAAATAGAAGAGCACGAAGAAGACCTGGGGGAAGTGATTGTTGTTCTGAGTAAACAAGAGCAGCAATAGAAAATTTCCTTAGCAAAGAATTTTTTCCAGTAGATAGCTGCACACTATTTATGCTATATTCGGGAGTTATCGGTACATAACTAACAGTATGGAATCTTCAGTGTGTGTGATCCAAAGGCTGTGAAATTCCCAAAAGGGATAGATGGTTGAATGGTGGATGGGTGAAAGAAAAGAACAGAAAGATGAATACACTTCAAGTTTAACTACTTTTTCCAAAGTTGTAAATGGGAACATATATTCTTACATGTTATATTAGATGCAGTGCATATGCGAGTGCATACATCTTGATGAGACAGTGGAATATTATGTCCTAACAAGTATAAAACAGGATCTGTACTTATTGCATTGAATGTACCCTGCACATGCCATCTAGCACAAGAGTCCTGTCCCACTCTCTAAGTGGGTCTCTAGCTGTTACAGCATAAAACAAAAGATTAATGCTAATAATGAAAACATACAAAACCTTCTGATTACAGAGTACAGGTGATACAAAGCATGAGACAGAAGTTCTCCATAGCTTGCTTCTGGTAGCAAGGCTGGCTAAAGCAGATCCCACCTCCTCTTCCCTCCTAAGAGGTTTAATGCTGCCCTTACTCTATGCCCTCAGTATCAACAGCAAAACTATTTGGGGGCATTGAGATGATTCAATATAAGGTCTTCCTTATTTTTTTTGCCACAGAATTACAGTTTAGATTGGTTATCTATATAGTCCTCTAAATAGTACAACTGAAAAGGCTGTTAGAGAGTAGAAATGAATAGCCAAAGAGTTGGAACAATTTAAGTTAACTTTTCCATCAAGAAAAATGCGTATGGAACCAAGACTTCAAATGTCATGTACAGTTTTTGAAAATCAGCTGCAGATATTCAGTCAGGAAATGAAAAGATTCTATGTGAGAGCTTTATAATGAGGAAAAAAAGAAAGCTTCAGAGAAAATACCAGTTTTCCTTTCTCTAATAAAGTTTCTCATTCACTGACTGAAGATACTGAACCTCCCTGTGATTCTTTACCATTATGACAACTAGCAGCCGAACCAAAAATTGACAGAATCCTTCACAATATTACTCTACATGACACTAGCAGCAGTGTGAAATTGAGTGTGATCACAGCCCCAGTCAATTCTACTGGTTCAGGGAGTTTTCAGTTTAGGTCAATTTTATCTTCAGATCCTCATGCTCTTGAATCACAGAAGTAAAGAAAACAAAGATAGAGAAAAAGACAGTAGGATGAAAGTCTATTAAAAGGAAACAAGGGCAGAGAGATTTTAGAAATTGCTCAAAGTTCTTCCTGTCCTCCAAGAACACAAGTCCACACAGCACGACATAAACCCTGTGCATATAAAGAGCAGTTCTCCCCCACCTGGCTTAAACCCAAAGAATCCACATACTATTTGAGATTCAGACACTCACTCCATGTCCTCTAACAGTACATCACAAGCTCTTCAAGAGACAAACTTCATATCTCCATAGATACAAAGATACCTCTTACTCAAAGTAATTTTTTTTTTTTTTAATAATTTTCTCCCCCTTGTTGACTAATCTCTGTCCCAAGAACTTCTGACAAGGTAGTACTTCAAATCCTTCTTTAACCACATTCCCTCTTCTCATCACTCGCCCTTTTTCTTCTTCATGTTAAATCCAGTCCTAACTCTTTCTGTTCCTACTGAAGAATAACTGCTCATCATCCCCCTTGATTGTTCTAACAGCTGGTGCTAGTTTGCCAATCAGTTCCATGCAATCTCCTCTCATTCTTTTCCTGTGGTTTCTTCCCCAGTTTTTGCATGAGAAATCAAAGAGCATATTGGAGTGAATACTCACTAAGCTACGGAAGTATTTTCTAGCAAGTCTAAGGAAGGGTGGTAAAACCTAACCCTTATCCCACTTGTGCCTCAGTGTTGCTAATCCTAGCTATCGCTGAAGTAAGCCCTAACAATCCATTCTTTACTTAAAAAGAAATCCTCATTCCAGAACATTTTACAACAATCTACTATTCCTTTTCCCAGGGACACATAAGCCACAATAAATCTTTTGCAATGTGAAGTAAAATTAATTAGTTTAGTCTTGGAGTTGCAAATGAGCACATTTTACTTCCTACTGCAATAGACTAGGAATACATACACAGTTCAATCTAAAAGGCAGCTAAAAATGCAATTAAATTAACTGTAGTTTTTAAGTGAATGGACAGTACCTTCTTACCCACTGTACCTAATTCACAGGCTATCCTCTGCCCACACCCTAAATTAGCAGCAGATTTGCTGAAACACGAAATAAAAGATGAATCTGTATCAGCTAGCATATCCTTTCTCCAAAGCTCGATTTCCCCTTGGACTATCAGCTCATCCATTTTGATTCTCATCCCTGTATTTCATCCCCTTTGCTGCAGCAAATAGTTAAAAATATTTTAAAATTACTTTGACAAGACTTGTATGTTACTTGAATGTGGTCTTTTATTTCAGTATAACATAAAATTAGGTTTAGTAATCTCTCCTGTCCAAGAGTAAGTTCTACCCCAATGATTTACAGGGGGTAGCGTATCACTTAAACTGTGTTATACAGTTGCTGAGGTACTCATTGCCAGTAACAGATCCTCCAAAATGAAAATTAAAGTTGTTAGTTTCCAGAAAAAAAAGTATTAAGCAGACTTTACTTCGAATAAAAGACTAGACTTCATATCTCGTTATATCAAGTTGTAGTCCTAAAAATATGAGCAGAACTCATCATCAGATTAAACAGGTATGTAGTGTCTGCAAGAACGGGGCCTAAAATCAGTTTTACCAGTCATAATGTTAGATGGTTGTCACTGCATAAATCAGTGCAATTTCAGATAATGTTGTTAACAGTTCAAATGCTTTCATCTGAAATCATACATATAATGGTCAGTCTGCCATAAAGTGGAATTAGCTGCCAAGCTCATGTCTCTCAGAGCTGAGATGGAGATGGTTCAGACGAAACTTCAACAATCTTCACTCCTGCTGTGACCTTGAGGCCACTGCCCACTGTCAATTAGCAAATGCTTCATCCTTCTTTCTTCCTCACCCCACTTGCTCAGGAAGTAGATAAATCTGAGCTCAATCCTTGCTGGCTGGCTGCCTTCCCCTGACTGTGCCCTGCTCCCTGCCCTTGAAAATGGCTGATGTTCTTTTGAACATCATTATGGCTACATCTCAATGTTACCCTGTCCCAAGGGAGAAGAGGTTTAAAATAAAAAGGCAGAGATCAATGTGGGAACAGTACTTCAGCCAGAATGATCTGTCACATACTTCTTCAGAGATTAAACCAACGTGATTTTTAACACTATTTTAAAGGCAAAATGGTTCCTGAATAAACAGAAGAACTGTCAATGCATAGGTGTCTATCAGAAGGGAAGACCAACCTGACTGCTTCCCTTTTTATATTCAAAATGCCTCTATTCCAAATATTCCATATGGGTCAAGATCATATGCAGTGGGACAGCAGCAAATCTGCCCTCTGCAGTTCTGCACTGCCAAACAGTCATGACAGCATCTTCTGGAATAGAGCTACCTTGCATGCTTTCTCTTCCCCCTGGAGGAAGTAACAACTTGAGCTAGCAGAAGTCCTGTGCATCGGTGCAGACAAGGACTGGAGCAGAGAGCCACCATGTGTGTGACCCTACAGATTTCTGGAAACTGGCTCTGCATTCAACAAATGAAGGCAAAGCAACGCTGCTCTCATTAGAGTACTACAACAGAAGCATGATAAAAAGATTCCTCTGTGGGGGATTATTTAAGTTTTTTGCAGAAACAGTTCCTATTGAACTGACAGTGCTGAAATATGCTTGTTTTCTGAAAGTGTGTCTGCTAAGCCATGGAACTTATATTCAACAGGAGACCATTACGCTGTCATAACATTCGATTCCACTTACATTACCTCTTAATTAACACTGGAACATTTAGCAGCTATTAGAAGAGACATTCTCAAGAGTTCTAGATTTCAGCAGTGCTCATAGGCAGACTGCCTTTAGGTATTATACTGCAATAGTTTAAGATTAGAGATGCAATTTGAATTAATAAAACTGACATCATCTTTGACTTATTCATGTTTCTAGAGGAAAAGTATTTGCAAATACTCCATGCTGATCTTTCTGCCTGCTACAGTTAAAACACTTCTTATGCTTAAAAAGAATCTCTGCAGATTCTTTCTTACTACATAGTACAGTGTATTGTTGGGATACCACATACTAGGTGAATTAAATTTCTAAAGAAATTTACAAAGCGGATAGATTATTTCACTTGCTAAGACTTATTTAACAAAAATAATGATGTTCACACAGTCTATATAGGCATACATTTATATACGTATCAGCGCACGTGCTAAACTAACATCAGTCTTCTCTGTGTGACAAACTTGTTAGTCGTCAAAAAAGCTAGTCCTAGAGAATCCATCATTAAACTGCTAAATCAGTAGTCCAAAAGTAACAAGTCCACCTGTAAAACTTAGTTTCTTTACAGACCTGAATGAAAGGATGCAATTTCAGAAGTACGAATGTATTCGCAACATAACAGAGCTGCAAGTCATCTTGTATGAAATTATCTTTATTGCACAAATACAAGTGTAATTTAATGCTTTGGTCATTCTGATAATTTGCAAACTGTGACTCTGCTAAGTCCACAGAATTTATTAATCTGTAACTTCAATTGCTATCATTAATACAGTAATGTGCTACTATAATGTAAAAAAAAAAAAGAAAAAAGAAAAAAGAAATCTCAACATCTGTGAAACCAACGTGCTGTTTTTTTAAAAGCAGTATTGGTTTCTTGAAGTCCAGTTCCAATATCTATTACCAGTGATAATTATTACTTTACTAGCCACAGTAGAAATGTTTTCATATAGTGTATTAAAAATATTTTGCATTTCTGTTTCCTAAATATTTGTTTTACCCAAAATGATTTGTAACATATCCTGTAGCTTCAAAGGCACCTATAGAGTATTTTACCATTATGACAGAGGCAATTGCCTTGAAGTTGAAATTCATTCATTTAACAAGCAATACGAATATGGTAATTATACAGCATTTAAGAATGTTTCCCTTTCCCTCCCCCAGTTGTAAAATTGCATTTTCCAAGATTAAAGTTTTTGTTTTATCCATATTGAGCTGTGATTTTAGTAACATTTCTAGATCTAGTATGTGTAAAGCTCTAGTCCATATAAAGATACGTATTAATGGCAGATTCAGAAGAGCAGAAAGGTGCTATCAACCTAGTAAGGACATTGAGTTTAACGTTACTACTGCAAACGTTAGGATGAAAGAAAGACTTCAACTGGTCCGACTTGGAAGCAACACAGAAGAACATGCTTAATAATATTGGGGAATCTTCCTGCATAGATTCACAAATAAGAGTTGGGAAAAGTTAGGGGGAAAAAATGCAGATGTTATAGAAGATAGGTATCTGTGTTTCATTAGGAGGATTTTTCAAGCAGCTCGTTTTCTTGTAAAACTTGTGCTTGAAATGTTATAATAAAATATATGGAAAATATGCACACAACTTTCCAAAGCAGCTTTATACAATACAGTATGTTACGGAAAGCATTTTTTTAATATTCTTTCTGTTGCTGTTTTTTTCCCCTCCAAAAAGAAATCTCTTTGGCATTTTCTCACAATCAATGTTGTATCAGAGACACTCCACAAATCCAGATGTCAAGACATCAGTGTTTTGTAAAGCTTTGATAACACATTCAGCTAGATATTTATCAGCTGTGTGGAAAGTCATACTTTTGTTTTGGAGGAAATCCAACCTTAACAGTAAACTCCATCTCATTCAAGGTAACATTTTTGCAGGAACTGAGGGGGGAAAAAAAAAAAAGAAAAAAAAAAGCTCCATTATTCTGATTTTTAGAAACCCTTATTTGGGAACGTGTAGAATGGAATTCAGGTTCAGAAGAAATATTGGAATAGTTTGGCATGCAAGAATAAAGTATTTGAGAAATGTATCTACAATGGTGAAAAGAGCAAGGTTGGGATACAACGCACAAAGACTCCCAAGTGAAAACTGCAGTGTCTGACACAAGATGAAAATAGACGGGTTTTACAATTGTGAATATAACTTTTGTGAAGCTCAGCATTTTCGCTGACCTGGGAGACACACACTCCAAGCGCTTTCAGTATTTAGACTGGTGTTTTGGGAGTTTATTTATTTCTGCATGTTTTTACCTCAAAAGAAGACAAAACTATGTCGAAGACAAAACCTAAGACTGAGGGAATAAAGAAGTGTAAAAGCCCATATGTACATAACAATTTTACTAATGTGTCAATCTCTACACAAGTTCTGAAAACAGAATATCCTATTTAATTTGTTAAATCTCTTAATTCAATTTCTGGCATTTTCCTTCACTACATGTCTTTGATGCAGACAGCAGGAATCACTCCTCTGTGAAAAAATACAGCAGCAGCCATAAGATTACGCTGTGCTGCTTCTTGTTATGCCAACTTTATTACACATTATACCGAGAAAACTTTTCAAACAAAATGCAACAAGTTTATGCAGCTATTGTCTGAGTTTCTTATGGAACATTTTCAAGTTAGGCAAGAAATATGAGAGATTTGGAGAACAACGAGTTCAGAAAATAAAGTTTAACCATGCAGAAATTGATTTATTCATCGCTGTTATTGAACAGCATTTAAATTGGTATGCTATTACTATGAAAAAGACTACAGTCACTGTTTATTTCGTAAAGGATGACAAGAGAAGTGTTGTTAACCATCTCTGATCCAGCCTTCACAACACCGAACAGTGACTATTTCTAATCAGCGTAAGTGGCATAAAGTGACATAAAACTCAAGCAGTAAGTGGCAAGTGACATACAACTCAAGTTCAATTATCAGTCCAGTCAACTGATGCCAGTAAAAGATGGAAGAGGATTTCACTGGACAAAATGCAAAAATTTGCTTCCCTTTCGATTTGACTTCACAAATTCTGTGGCGTTCAGCTGTATTTCCCTATCGAAGGAAAAGCGATGAACATTCAGCCTGCTGTTAGCCGATGCTTGAAAACTGTGCAAGGTACGTCCCAGTGCTAGTGGCCAAGCTAACAACTTAATTACCGCGGTCCTTTTAGGAGTGTTAGCGTCATTGCAATATAGTTATTAAATATTCTAACACCCTATTCACTTCCCTGGAAGAGTGGAGCTTACTATTTTAAGAAAGCCTGCCTATTTAAATGTCATTAACTATCCAATTAGTACAGTCTGCTCCTTGCTAGCTGCAGAGTACTGGGATAATCTTTTAATTGTTAACTGCTATTGAATAATTTTAGCAATTACGCTTTTATACATTCTGTGATAATTAAGACAGACTACGCCTAGAATCTCATCTTTTTCCAGTACGCGGTGAACACCACAAAGCCACGGGGAGAAAACCCACACCCACACGTGTGACCACGGCTAACTGCAACACAGAAGCCTGCCGGCCCCACCTGACTCCCGCAGCCCCGGCACGAAGGCGCACGCCCG
>VXAA01006341.1:246130-307773 GCA_013399115.1 Anseranas semipalmata
CCCGGAGGGGCCCCGGAGGGCATGCCGCTGCCCCGGGGCGCACGGGGCGCACGGGGCGCGGGCGTGTGCGTGCAAGTGCCCGTGTCTGAATGCGCGCCTACGTGCTCGCCGGCAGCGCTGCGCGACGCTTGTTTTCAAGGAGACTCCAGGCTCACCAGCCGCAGTGTACTTTGTGTGCAGCGCTTTCACGTTTTGCTAGAGCTTCTGTGTGACCAGTGCAGAGCAGGCTTTATTTCACCTCTTACGGGCTACTGAACCTTTCTATTGATTCTCTTTTTTAATTCCGCACCCCCACCCCCCCAGATCCACAGGCAACTCGAGCAGCACAGCAGGTCTCACCTGTCCGTTCCTTAGGGCCAAGTGCACCACTACGATTATCACAAGGAAAGGGACCGTAAGTTAAGAGCTGCGGAGGTGAGACCGCATGAAGGATTCCCTTCACCGCTCCTGCAGTATGCGTCCTAGTTCAGCTTCTCATTGCAGCTGTCTGTGGAAAAAAACGTTTCTGTCCCACAGTGGCTGTTTTTATTCCGCTGTACACACACGTGACAGGCAGAATATTGACACTCTCATCTTCTCTCCCATCCCTCCCCCTTTGGAAATTAAGGTTCGAATTAGATGTCCCAGTGGTAGAAGACAGAAATGTAAAATCTGCAAAGTTGGTACAAACTCTTCTAGATATTCTGATGTGGGTGCATTTTTCTGTTTGGTTTTCCTGGATAGAATTCCCACCCTTCTCTCCTGGCAGTAAATAATCATTCTGGTTATTCTTTTTCACTTCCAGGGAAAAAAATATTCACAGCACTACAAGAAGCAAGCAAATCACAAATGTGCTTAGAGAATAAACAGTTATTCAACAATATTACTATGCAATAAAGCATAAATTATATCCCTGTTTCTCTTCAGGTGACAAGATGTAGAGATGTAAAGATTGCTTTTATCCTAAGTCAGTCAATGAATTTATGTAGATTTGCCATTTCAAACAGAGGGTACAAATCTTTCTTTGTGCAGCAACTCTGTAATTCTGCCTTTGTCAACCGAAGACAATAAACTAGAAAGATTAATGTACATTTTTTCTTCAGTAGTAAATCCTATTGTCAAATGGGGAGAACTTTTTATTCAAGGAATTGGATCAATAGTTGACTTTGTTTTGAAGCATTTATTTAAGAAGCTGCTTAAAAAGAGTGAGGTTCATGCTCTTAACATCCTTAAAGAAATCTCTCAAAGGCAATTATTCTGTTTGCCAATCTAGCGGTCACTGCCATGTAACAACAAAAAGCATGAAAGCTAAACGTGGCAATCCCTTTGGGTTCAGACAGTGCTTTCTCAATGGAAGAAGAACAGTAGGAAATCAAAAACTGAAATGCACTTAAAAAAAAAAATCTCTATTTGAATGTTTTAAACAGCTTTCTTTGAATAGGTGAGGTTTCATCTCTAACCAGTCAGCTTCAAGGTCAACTAACTGCAAATGACAGATGTGATCCACGCCTGAAACAATGCCACCAACTTCATGTAATGTTTAGTAAACTACGTAAAAAGTTGGCTGTCTGACTGTTATTTTAATCTGTAAACTTTCAGGGTTCAGCAAGCATTTGTTCAGAAGAGCACAATGTGTCCTTCATTGGAATAAACTACTGTATTTTCGAAGTATGGGAGATTATTGAAGACAGTGTTTTCCTAATGATGGCCCATTTCAACACCTGTCAAACTCAGTGAAAAGACCCCAAGTGATTTCAGTTAAATTTAGTTTGACACTTATACTGTACTTTACTATTTGAAATTTCAACTGTTTCAAATATCTTAAGCAATTTATTTACGATTGGTCTGAGACTCTCATTATTATGTGGATACTAAGAAAAGGAAGCACTATCTAAAAGCAAAAAAGCCCCCAAGAAGACCAGTATCTTACACTGACATAGATACCTGCTTCCATCAAAATGAATTCCTTAGGCAGAAAGATCCACCTCAACAGGACTTTGACTTGACTAAGTCAGGCTATTAATGAATTTGGTGGTTACTTAGTATATTGACTGTTCACCTGAGTTATGCAAGCAGAATATTATTCCGTGTTCTGGAGTCATAGCTGAGAAATACACAAGAAGGCTAAGAATAAATAGCAACAATAAAGGAAACCAGGGAAAAAGGGGCATAAAAACACGGACTAAAAGGAAAAAGAAAGACAAGGCAAAGCTATAATGTTTTTTTAAACTTCATCTTGTGTTATTTACTTGCTTTCATTTGGCCTCTTTCATCATTTAAATCCCTGTGATCTTATGTTTGGCATTTTGGTTTCTTAAAGTGTTTCAGATTGAGATTGCTAAATAAATAAATAAAAAATGCAGCCCCCACTGCCACCCTCCAACCTTAATACTAGCTTTCTTCTACTGTCTTTTAACTCCCTATTTTCTGTCTGGACTCTTAAAAGCCTACTTCTAAGGGCTTTAAAGAGCTGGTAATATTACATGTAACTGCTGATGCACATCCTGTGCAATATGTTATACTTCACAAATGCATCTAATAATCTCAGCAGAAAATGGAACGTATGCATTAATATTTTCAAATGCTGATTCAAATCAGTCAAATCTGAGCAAGTTCTGTTTAAATAGCAAGAGACACAGCTCATCAGTAAGAAGTTTCTGCAAAACAAATGATGTTTTCTATCCCCAGCCATTTTATCTGTGCAGGAGGAGTTTTTTTACAAAAAAAAAAAAAAAAGATGGATTTTTCTTCCACAGCTGAACATGCAGGTTTCCACTCCGTTTTTCAATTTCTTTTCAGGTAGCTGAAATGCTTTTGATCACAATTTATAAATACGTCAGGCAAAGCTCTGGTAAACTGGCAAGAATATATATTGGATGTTTTGAGTTTTAAAATTGAGTCAAAATTTGTATGTTGGTGTATGTTGTAAAGAATCAAGAATTCTATAGAAATGCATGTTAAAGTGGATAATATTTAATATATTGTGTAATCTTGTCTAATTATTACAATCTTACAAAGTTTTAGTGAATAGCTTTTTCAACTAGCCAGGATTTGGAAAATCTTACTACCGTGAGCATTTCAAAGGCAAGATAAGGTAGGAAATCTCCCTTTTTCAGACCCAGTAAGCAAAGCATTGCATTGACCTTAGCCCATCCAACAGCTACGAGAAAATTCAGTCTTTGACCTGTTGTCAAGTTTCTATAAGCAAAGACTAATATCTATAAATGATCAGGAAAAGTGTGCTAATTATTTTGTATTTGAAAAGAACAGCATGTCAACAAGCAGATCTGGATGAGGTGAAAGCCATCATAAAGACTGGAAATGGAAACTGTGGTCCTTCAATACAATGTAGATACTCTCAGGCTGCTGTATTGGAGGAAGATGATTTGCTTCCCTGTAAATTAAGCCTTTTAAGTTGAGGTCATATAAATATGTTTGAATAATAAGCTCTGGGCTGACCACAGCTTATTTTTCCCATTTAGTTAGGGGAAGATGATTTTTTTCTGAGGAAAAAATCCTTTCTAAGGAAAAAATCCTCCTTTCTCTAAGGAGACATACAAACACAGGTGAGGTTGATGGCTTCCAGATGAAAGAGAAAGAGCAGCTGCCTTTGGCAGTGGGTGGTGTTCATAGTCCATCTCTATTCTGGTAACTACAAAGATCTGCATTTTGTGCAATATAGACAGGGATGTCACATAGGCCGTTATTACTGAAACTCTAAAACATTCACATATGGCCTCATGTCATCTGTGTCCTTCAGGAGCCAGGATGAGCTTCTCTGCCTGTGTCAGGTGCATTGGTATGTTTTTGTATTTGTCATAAAGGGAGCTGAAAAGAGTACATTTGTGTATGTTTGAGGGTGCTTGAATACTCATTCACTTTGGTGATATGTTGTGATTGCCATAATTCTGTGGCATTTGTCCAGAGAATAGCCCTACCTGAGTCAGAGTTGTAGAGCTGAACCAAAAGGCTTCCAAGGTGCTGTGTGCATCGGCATGTTGACAGGTGGTCTGCTGCTGCAAAGCATGTCTGAACTGCAGAAGCTGAAACTGATGTGAGCTGGATTAGAAATGTTTTGCTGGCTCTGAGCGGTGTGCTTTTTCTCGTGTGGAGTGAATCAATGTTTATAATCCTGTCTGTAATGGTATATCTTGTTATCTTGGTTTTTTTTTCTTCTTCTTCTTCTTTTTTCTTTTTTTTTTTCTTTTCTTTTTTCTTCTCAGACACATTTTAGTGGGAACCAAGTGTATTAAGCAATCTCTGTCATAACTTGCCTCTGACTGGGCAGTCACGCATGAAGGGCAGATATTTATACTGTGTCTTGCCAGCTGGGCCATTTCCACCATAGATAGTCTTTTAAAGTCTTTGGTATCATAAATGTTCAGAATAGCAGTATCTTCTCCTAGGTGGTACTTTTTATTCAGTACTCAGGTAATTCCTGCTAACCATGTAAATAATGACATAAAGGTGTAGAGCCTGGTAGGCGAAACACAAAAACTGTCTTGCACCTGGAAAGATTACTTGATAGAAAAGTCTAAGAGAAAATGTAGATAACCTTTCTAATTTCCTGGAATAGGGAAATAGCCAAAAGTGAAAGACATTCGCTACGATTTCCAGGTTAGTCCAGACAATCCAATGCAATTGGACATGGTGAATGTTGGCAGTTTACCTGCACTTAAATATTCTCACGAAGAAGAATACAACGAAGGGGATTAAAAACATAGGCATCGCCTTTGACTCGAGGTCTGTTCTGAGCCATTTAGCACCAGATGTTGGGAGTTTTCAAGGAAGTCACCACTGTATGCTTGTCTACAAGTAGACATCTCCTTTTGTAGCAAACGACTCTTTGTCCAGTCTGGCTGCTGTTACGTGGTTTTGGAACCTTTTCTACAGCTCATACTGGAATAAATCATGCTATTTCATTGTAATGGTCCTATTGACTATTTTGTAATAATCAATACACATTCCAGAAAAAAAAAAAAAAAAACACGTTTAGAAAAAGTTAGCTTCAAGGCTTCACAGGATTATGAACTTACGAAATCAAGAAGTTGCAAGGAAAGCTATCTGTCACTGTAATAGTAAGAACTGATGTTAACAAGCAGCATTTAAAGATGAAAGCTCATATATGATATGGATGTCTGGAACAGATACCTGAACAAATTAACTGAAAGAGCTTAACTGTTAAAGTTACTTGTCTGAAGTAATACATTTCACAACTGGAATTTTGTTATAATAGATATTTGACATTTATAGGTAGAAAAGGAAATGTTTGGCTTTCTACTGCTTTTCAAATAGATGTTATAGTTTCAAGTTAATTATTTTTATTTTGTCTTCTGAAATGATTGTACCTATTGGCTTTGTATCAAGGAATTAAACCACTTTGTTGCACTTTTTTACATACAGCACTCTTGGTCTGAAACTAACACGTTTAGCATCCTTGTGGTCTCTGTTGTTCTGGTGTATGCAGTCCTGCAGTCAAATAGCTGCTAAAGTGAACTGCTTGCAGAATTCTGTGTATACATAGGACCCATGTATACAGAGAACTCGTAACAAACTAGTTTGCTACTACATTCTGAAATTTTCATAATGTTGATATTTAAAAACACTTTATTTTTCAGTTCCTATTACATTCTCTGTTTATGGAGTTCCTAGTTTGCAAACATTTATGCACATGCTTAATTTTTTTTACCTGAAATTTGATATTCAGACAATACATATATAGCTGTGGGGGAAAAAGACAATTAGAATATTTACTCTTCTAAATCTAAAATACATGATTTTTATTTTCTTGAAAATTCCCTTCTTTCCATCCTAAGAAAAATTGAATTGCCATTTGGGAATCCAGTTTGAGAGATACATAGCTAGATATACATGCACTTATTCCACTTCAGACTTTATTGTGATAAATAAGGATAAATTAATCATTACAATGGAAGTTTACAGTTGCTTAGGGACCAGTGACTGTAAGTTGATCATACTCGCTGTTGGTAAACAGAGGAAAGTCCTTAGCAATACTGTGGAGAACCGGTACCTCAAAGAGGCTAATTTCTTGAAGTTAAGCATGTTGCAAATTATATTCTTTGGAGATAAAAGAGTAAGAAGATACGACGGTATGACTGAAAGGTAAATTAAAGAAGTAGCAGCTTAGTAACTAGACACATAGTCACTGTACTGAGAGAAGCAACTTCTAAAAGCCCAACTCGGTTTGGTGACGGTATGAAGATGCCAGTTAGAAAAAATCTGCATAATATCAAAAAGTAAAAAATGGGAAGCAAATATGATTTTGATATGAACTAGAAGCTGTGAAGTATAATGGAAGTGAGGTCAAGGCTCAGCTACGGACAATAAAATATATATTACATTGTACTAGGAAAAAAAGGAGTATTTCATATAGAAAAATGGAACCATTTGAAGTTCAAGAAAATCAAATTGCTAATAATGACAGAGAAAAACTGTTCCATACCTTTTTCTGTTCTGTTTCTGAAAAGGAGTAGGAGCATGTAGTCATATTCCATAGTGATGGTGAAGTATTTTCCAAGCAATTAGTTTCTAAGGAAAGCATTAAGCAGTATTTTTATGCTGAATATTTTGTAAAATAGCTGATTCAGATGAACTGAATTCAAAAGTAGATATAGACTGTCTTAATTTTAAAGGCCTCTTGGAATACTCTAGAAATTCCTGGAGTTGTGAGTGTAATATTAAAGCTAAAAAAATAAAAATAAAGAAAAACGCATGCAACATGACCCACGTTGTAAAAGAGAAGCTAATAAAATGGCAAGGTGGGATTCAGTACATAATGGTTCAAAAGCTTTGAATTACTGCTAGAATTCAAGGCAGAAGGATTTTGGAAGATAAAGTCTTGTCAAACAAATGTGAATTCTTTCTTTGAGAGTGTTAGAAGTTTGGCTGATAAAAGTAAGTGCTTTTGTACATCTGGCTGGATAGTTGTATGCTTAGTAATTAGGTACATAAACCACACTTTCAAAATTGGGATTGTAGCCTTGAGAATAATTATTCTTACAATAATTAAATGTCATAAAATAATTAGTTAGGTCAGTACCACCACTCCTGCACACACACTGCCATATTGAATCTAAAGGATTTTTCTTTTTATTTGGTGTATGTAGAAATAAGTAGTGGTAAGGAGAAAAGATGGATTAAATTGTTCACATGTATATAGTACAGATAAAGCTGATAGAAGAATGTTATATCAACTTCTTATACAATAAAATGAAGATGAAAAACTAGAAAATTTACAGAAAAGAGTCCTAAGTGCTAATCGAGTCTAATATGGAGTAAAGAAATCAGTTAGCTGATAAGAGAGGAAAATATCAGATACTAGTGAATTTTTCAATCTAGTAGAGAAAGACTTCATAGTCTTTCTTTCTCGACAATGCCACCAGAACTCTTTAAAGTATAAATATAATACATATTTTTCAAGGTGAGATCAACTACTAGAGCAAACTACCAAAAACAATGATTTATTCTGCATCCCTCGGGTACTCACATAAAATTTATCTATCTTTTAACTAGGTACACATCATGTTTTAACCAAATAAAACATTAAAATTTACATCTGAGGCAAATACAAGGGCTTGTTATCTACCTGGTTCTTTCTGTCCTTGAATACTCTGATCAATGTCAGTTTTAAGTATACAATTGTAATTGCTTTAAAATAAGTCGGTGTGAGTCAGATTTCTGGAATAACATGTTAATTCCCATTCTTTAGCACCAAATTTGCAAGTAACACACTTCCCATGTACTGATACATGTAGGACTAGTACTTTCACCTCATGCTCCCCTTTCACCTTCTAATATTCCCTTAGCTAATTGTTAAGGATTTTAGAAGATTCTAACATTTCATACATATAAAACTGGTCAAAGTTATGTCCATATATTCTAATATTAAATTAAAATAGATACTAAATATTCTAATATTAAATTAGAATAGATACTAAATTATTTTATAGATATGTTAAAGTTTTAAATTGAGAGGTACTTTATTACATTTTGGAATTTTAGAGTAAGGACTCATATTATAGGATTATAATTTCCCTTTTAATAATGTGAAAGTAAAAATTACAGTATTAGATCAGATCGTAAGAATTTTTTCACTCTCATTTTCCAACAGGAAGAAATGTCACACTGGATAGTTGCATAGTAAGTTCCCCATAAAGGAGGTTACTTATACTGCGGATACCGCTAAGGCAATAGCCACGTGTAAAATCATGGTTTGTGTATTTCTTTCTTCTTCCCATCAGTATATCTTTGCCCTGTATTTTCTACATTTCTACATTTCTGTTCTACACCCACCCAACTGAACAGCGTGCCTGTCCTAATCAGTCTGAGATAACGAGTGAAAAAGGGGGTTCTACCCAGACAGTTTGCTTGACTGAGCCAAATAAGCTCTGACATCAAGCCACCATGGCCAGCCTGTAATGCTTTGGATTTTTATATTTTGTTTTCTAATCCAACATAATCAGTTGATTTCCAAGTCTTAAACATTAATTTTCCAGTTGTATTTTCCATAAGTTGTAGCAGTCTGAGGTCTTGCTACCAAAAAAGAAATCCTTGCCATGTCTAAGGTTAATGTTATGTAGTGATGGACTCGTGATAATGCCTTTCTGGACCAATTTATTCCATGTAAAATAGTGTGTCAGCTGGGAGAAAGAATCTGGTAGTGACCTCTGAGTGAAAGCAAGCAGTTTTGCTCAGAAGAAAAGAAGCTCCCTCTGCCCCTTCCCTGAATGTACATGATTTTGTTGTCTGCTGAGTTTCTGCCAGTGTTACCTGCCTTGCTTGCTTGTGCAGGCTCAGCACTAAACAGATTACAAGGTTGACACGCAACGTTTTTCCTTTGTTAAGGTAACTGTGGCAAATATCATCATCCATAGCTGCATCTTACTATTTTTATCCTCTTCTTTTTTATATATTCCTACTCTTCTACCATGATATTTTACAGCATTGAATTACATAGATTGATTATGCATTTTCTTCAGACGCATACATGCATGTAAATGTAGGTATATTTATAAAAATGTCTCTGTGTTTTTGTTTTGTTGCCTTTCAATGTCATTGAACCTCTCAATGTTCTTTCTAGGAAAGAACACCTGATTTCTTGCATATAATTTGCCAGAGCACCAAAGAGATTTGGCAGTCTTAGATCTTGCTTAAAGGTTCCTTAAACATTTTTGAAAACGAAACTTAAAAAGTTTAAGCCTTAAAAGGCTTAAGTCACACAAGTATTTTTGGAAATGCTGATCTGCCCAAGTGATATCTGACATTCTGTATGGTTTCATTGTATGGCCTCTTACTCAAAATCTTTATTGTGTCTTCTTAAAGAAAAATATTTCAGTATGCAACCTTCAGTTCTAATTGCCTTCTGTTTTTGTCTATCCTTTTTTCAAGATGGGATAATCAGAATTGAATTTCACATTCTGGGGGATGAATGAAATCTAAGAGCATTATAAGTTTATGTATGTATCACACATATATATATATCATTATTTCTTCGGAGGTATTTGGGGGCGGGGGTGCTGTTTTTTGGGTGTTATTTTTTTTAATGCTACAGGGTTTTGCAAAGCTTTATATGCCACCAGCCATAAATTGTAACATCTTTTTTTCATTCAGCTGAATCACTGTAGATAATTACAGCCATTATAATCATCCATTGTTTGCAGGTTGCTTAAAATATTGCTCCTAATATGTATTAGTTCATACTTTAACATTGAATTTCATTTGTTTTCTCCACTCACCTACCATCTTGGGTTCTCTTTGACATTACAGCTCATATAATTCCATGTCCTCTGCAAATTTCAGTCTCTGACTGCTTGACCCTTACATGAATAAATATATCATAAACAACACATTAACTAATGTGCTAACCACTGGAGATAATGAAAACTGGTGATTTAATTTCTTTTCTGTGTCTCTTTCCAATTAACTAGTGCCTCATCCATGATAAAACTTTTCCTCTTGTCCCATGAGTACTTGGTTTTAGTGTCAAGAACTTTTGAAAATCAAAAAACTAATTTCATTTTTATATAATTTTATATGTTTTTATTATATAAAATGAAGGTATATAATTTAGCTCTCCTTAGTAGAAGATCCTCCTTTTTGCACTAGCACTGTACAAATTAAGCACAAATTCATAACCAGTTTTTAATATTTTCCTATATCATACCCTTTCAAAGTAATTGTTTTTGACAACTGTTACCTGAGATTTTGGAGTCGTGTCTAGGATAGGATAAGCAGATTTGCTACCCTGCAGCCTTTTTCATTTTCAGTTAACTACTGCATAAAACTCCCAGTTCAGCTAGATGACTCCAGGGCTCCTGCAGAACTCATGGATAACTATATCTAGGCCTAATGAAGTACGGCTTTTCAATTTATCAGTTTGTTCCAGTATTTTCTTACTACTAATGTTCAGGAACTTTGCACTTGACTTATTCCATCTCCTGAAGAAAAGTGACAAAATAAAGTACTTACCTGCTTTTTTAACATTGTCGTCTTCAAAAATCCAGCCATACCACCAGTTCTTTCTTAACTTTCCCTCTTTATTTACACTTTCAAGAATTGTTTATGTCTTTGGCTATTTACCTTTCATAGGCTGCTTTGTAGTCCTCCTAATTTACATCTTACGTTTTTACCTTCCAGAAATTTTGCACTCTTCTAGGGAAGAAGGATTGAATAATACAGAAGAAAGACTGTATCTGTCACTGACAGAGGAAAATAGTATATTTATGCCTTACAGCATATGGATCAGTATATTTATTCAATGATTTATATTACTAAGCTATTCTCATCAAAAATTTAATAATTTTCTAAACTTACTTTAGATTAAGTGGGGTGGGGTGGTGATGGGTGGATCTGGCTGGAACATCCTCAGTGCTGCTTATCCAAGAGACATCAGAGGAATCTTTATCAGGGAGTGTATGGAGAGGGACTCTTTGTCAGGGATTATATTGATAGTACAAGGGGTAATGGCTTTAAACTAAAAGAAGGGAGATGTAGGTTAGATGTTAGGAGGAAACTCTTCACTGTGAGGGTGGTGAGGCACTGGAACAGGTTGCCCAGAGAAGCTGTGGATGCCCCATCCCTGGAGGTGTTCAAGGCCAGGTTGGATGAGGCCCTGAGCAACCTGGTCTGGTGGGAGGTGTCCCTGCCCATGGCAGGGGGGTTGGAACTAGAGATGGTCTTTAAGGTCCCTTCCAACCCAAACCATTCTGTGATTTATGATTCTATGATTCTATGAATTTTTGTTGCCTCTTTCAAATTCTGCCCACTTTGGAATTTTTCACAAAGCTCCTGTTTGGGATTTTTCTATGAGAAAAAGGGTAAAAGTGTGTTAAATTCATATTTACTTGCATTAAGAAGGTAATGTTATCCATATTGTATCACTATAGTAAAATTCAGAAGGTACCTTAAGACCTCACATGAAAATCTAATCCTTCAAAGTCCACAGACCATTTGGAGTGACATTTTAAAGCTTTTATGGAAGACTTCAAAATACAAAAATGAAAAACATCTGCCTATTATATAAAAAATCTTGTGAGATTCTTGCTATTTCAATAGCAAATGGAATTTAAAGCAAGTGTCTTCTTTGTGAGGAAAAACACCTGTAAATCAGTAATATCACGATTTTTCCTCACTGATGGGTAGATATGATTTCTGTTTCACCTCTCCTCCATCCTTCTGTTTATCCTGTGCACATATGTCTTTTCCACTGAGCTGTTCTCCTTCCATAGGATAGTTTGTGATGTACAGGAGAATAGGGTTTAAAGAGCGTGTTAGGAAACTTCAGAGGAAACTGGAAATTCTGCTAATCATCATGTTAGTTCTAGAAAATGTCAGCTTAATATCATCCATATTTAAGGGCTATGCCTTGTTGTCCTTAAGAAATATACAGGACCTGATATATTCCTTAGAATCAGGGAACAAAACATACAAAATATCAAATTAAGTTGATTTAATAAATTACTAAAAATGTATATACTTTCAGACCAATGCAAGCATTCTGTAGTCACAGAAATATGCAAGAAGATGCCAATATTTATGCATATTATTTGTGCATTAATTAATTGCGCTGAATTTTGCAATTCATAAGTTGTTTATACCGATGACATTTTCTAGGCACATGCCAGCATTTTTCTGCAGGAATGGTTGTACTCGTATAGTAGATCTTTCTTTGAATGAGAATGATTTAAGGTCTTCTAAAATGTATATTTATTTTTCTCTATTTAGATTTCTGTCATTTTGTTTTGTTCTGCAAAGAAGTTACACTGAAAGCAAAGCAGAAAGTCCATCTAAAATATACCCAATGCCATAGTTTTGCTATCGAGAGCAGCCATATAGAATAAAGGATGTTAGCATGCAAATAAACAGGTCAGGTTTTCAAATCCAGTATAGGATTCCCAGTGTCACTACAAAATCCACCAGACAAACACGTCATATTTAAATTGCAGGAGCGTTGTCTGTATCTCATCCATGACATTGTTACGCTGCTCACATATTAATGGTCTTCTAAACCACGGAGATCAGCTAGTGAAAACTTCCAGTGTGCTGGTACTCCTGTTGATTCACATTGTTCTACAGAAGCAGGCTCAATGATAATACCTATATACAGTGTGATGAGAAAGATTATTAAAAAATCATGTTAGCAACAGAAATAAATGACATGGTACAGATTTAGAAGTAATTACAATGATTGTGATTGTTCTACACCTGGTACTATGATCAGATCGGGAATTCATACAAAAATTCTGAGATCTCATTTCATGTGTCTGTCCCAGTTGCTGTACACTGTTCCGTATGACTGCTTTGTGTCAGTGGAGCACGAAGCATCTGGGATACATCTTTAATACAATCAGTACTTTGGCAGTGTAGCAACAGATAGCTTAGAAGTTCCCCCCTCAGATACTGGTAATGCTGTAGCTACATAAGAAACCCCTAGCTGTTTGGCGTTACGTTGATTACTTTATTTCACTAAGTTAATTGCTTTTATCCCCTTCTGTCCTTGCAACCTTTCCACTGTGTTGAAGTCTCTGACAAAATCTGTCATGAGAAAAGGAACAA
Source organism: Anseranas semipalmata (assembly GCA_013399115.1). NCBI lineage: Eukaryota > Metazoa > Chordata > Aves > Anseriformes > Anseranatidae > Anseranas > Anseranas semipalmata. The sequence goes on from VXAA01006341.1 coordinate 259,184, forward strand.
AAAATTAAAATTGAAAAGTTTAGATGTACTCCAAGTCAATGGGGAGTATTGCAGTGTCGAGTACTGTATGGCATATTGTTAATCCTATTCTTAAATGTACTACAAAACAAATATTAAAAAAAAGAAAAGTACAGATGCAGATGGTCGTGCAGGGTGTAATGAATCTTGCTTATGCTCTTTTTTCAAATCATCACCTGTATATGTATTTTAAAGCTACCACATTCGCTTATTATCAGTTGTTGTCCTAAATACTGATCTGATAACTGCTTTTCAGCATATTTCATTTGCTTTTTTACTCTTTACTCTACATTTTGTTTTTTAAAAATTGTAACAAGGAATTGTGATCCCTTTCAAAACCTGTCACATATTGAATGAACCTACCTGTTTTCCAATTCAAAATACATTTTAGTCCTCTTCAAGATGCCAAAAATAAGGGGCTCATATGAAATTCATGTATTGATACCAGGGTCTGTATTTATTGTAAAAAAGAGACAAAGTAGTCACTAGCTGACCAAGTGTGCTAAAGAAATAAGAACTTGAGGGAAGAGCCACTTCAAGCTTAGCCCAGGCCAGTGAATGTATGTGAGCAGAAAGGAGATGCAATTTAATAAATTGACGGAGATCATTATTGTTTCTCATATGAAGGTTATTTGTGTTCTGACTTCCAAAATGTTGCACGTTGCCTCAAAGACCTGGTGTCTGCCTCCCAGGAATTTTCCTGCATCAGTCCAAGGCTGAGATAGATTACAGAAATTAGATAATTTATCTTTATGTCAAAACAAGTGTATATATTTTACGTATTACATTTTCCATTTTAAAAGTGGCTAAAGGGCACAGTCATGTAAAAATCAAAATCAATAGATAAAGTGCTGTAGACTCAAACCTTCTTAATTTACTTTTAAATAAGAATTTAGACCCAATTTTGCAGTACTTATTTTTCAAAATGTATCAAAGAATCTCACCATTAAGAACATCTTAAAATTTAGAAACCGTACTTAGGATTTCTGAGAGAGATTTTTTTTTTTTCCACTGGAATTGATGTTTGTCAGAGTATTTCTTCCTTCTTTGACAGAGCAGGGGACACTACACAATGCATCACATCTTGAAAAAAAAAGTTGAGTTAAAACCAGCACTTACAGGTGTGAAAACACCTTCCTCTTCCTCCTTCTCTTTTTACTCCTCCTCCTTTTCTTCCTCCTCCTAGCTCCTCCTCTAGGTGGAGCTATAGATCTGCAAGTGAGTTTATTAGGAAGAAGTTTATCATTCCTTTATTAACATTTTATTTATTTCCTACTTTCTCAAGGGTTTTCAGTGAGCCATTGTTTTCTCTTAATGACTAAGAATAACAGATTATTTAGAACAGTTTAATATAAAACAGATTAAAAATGAAAAGAAAAGAAGACATTTTCATGGTTCGAATTTTGGAGCATGTACAGAAAGCGAAGGAGAAAATTAAAGAGGTTATGGAATAACTTTTGAAAAAAAAATACAGAACCATGCTTAGATTTGAAGGATAATCAAGATGCAAGATCATGTTTGTTTAATTGCTTGTCTGCTTTCTGATGGCATTTCACTTTGCAGATTGTAAGAAAGATTTTATTAGGTTCTATTTTTCTGTTTTAATAGGATTCTTTTATTTATGCACTTGATTTGGGGGGATGATTTCTTTTGTCCCTAAATATCAAGGCTCTGTTTTAAAACTACCCTCCACTTGCAATTTAATTCCCTTCCTTACTAGAAAACATCAAAGAATTAGAAGGATTTTTTTTTTTTCTCTCTGAACATCCCTAGGCAACATCAAAACATTCTGAAACACTCTACCTGTTGTACATGACTTTTCCTTAGCCATACATCCCTTCTTTCCTTATAAACATTGAGCTTCACAGAAATTCATAGACAGAGGAATTCAATTCATTTAAATGCAATTTCAAAAATCTTCAGAGAATCTGGCTGTGGCCAGGATTCCTCAAGAAAGAAATAAGTATTGCAAGTTCCAGTGTAATAAAACTGCCTTCAGTAAAGGGGACAAGAAAGCTTACCCTTGGGATGGAACGGATTCTTCCCTGATTTCTTATTTTCTTGTTTCATCTGGTTCTTCCTTCAGTGAAGGATTACCTATTGCCTGCAGGAATAATAGGAAAAAAGAAAAGGAATATTTTAGCAAATGAAAGCATCCCCCCAGCCCAAAATATATGTCTGGAGAACAAAATTCTAAAGAAAAGATATAAAAGATATGTAAAAGAAAATCTCTGTGAATCTAATGGTTTCAGCAACTGTGTGAGTTTCAAGGGAATAATCATGAAGTTTTTCTGGGTGATTTTAGTCTGTGTTTGTGAAATGGTGTCATAGTAAGGACTTCTCTTTCCATTGCTTTTTCTCATCTCTTTCCAAATGGGAATATGTTTAGCAAGAAAAGAGAAAATATTAGGGTTTGCTTCTGAAAAGACAGTGGAATAATTTGCTTGCAGTAGAATTGGATGCTGGAAGTGAAGACGCTTTCCAAAGGTCTAAAACATCTCCTTAGATATGGTTTGTTTTTTGTTTTTCTTTTTTTGGTAAATATTTTATAATCTTTTATTGTCCATGTGATGCTCTGTAATACAGAAAAATGAAGATTATACTTCCTCTGAAGATCATGTATACTTAAAAAGGACCACTTTCAATTCATGAAATTAATTTTTCCCAAAGTGTATCTTCACACTCAGAAAGTATTTTTTCCATCAACTTGAAGTCAGAATAGTATCTCCTTTACAAAATAGGAATTATATAAATATGTATTATTATAAAAAAAATTAAAAAACCTTATTTTTGTAAATAACATTGCAATCAATACCCAAACTCAAATTTGTACTTTTCGGTAAGGTCTGTCATAAGTCTGATCTGACAAGAAATGTTGATCAGTGTTTAACAGAATAGAGCTAATAAAGTACAGAATTCCTTTCCTAAAGAAAAAAAAAGTATTATCATAAATTGCAACTTAAAGAATTTATTTCTTTTCATTGTGCAATTTAAGAAGTAATTTGTTTTATAGGAGGAAAGTTTTTTGTAAATGACTTTTTCCTCAGTTGACATGTTTTTGTAATCCACCTATTAAGCTGGTCAAAAATAGTCAATAAAAGATAAAGAACACAACAATCCTTTTTTCAAAGTAATGCAAACAAGTGTTTAAAACTGACATGAAACTATGAACTGATAATTCTGTTTCTGGATTTTCTATTGATTTCCTGCATGCCTTTGCATGCATGTTCTACAGTAAGTGCAGCACTGCTTCTTGCATGCTCCTCACCTGGCTGTATTGACTGTTTGTGAGATGAAACCTGTAGTCTGTCCAATTTTTGAAAGCTATAAAAGCTATAGATTCTGTCATCTATTGTATTTCACTTTATGTAGTGTTTTGCAAATTGTCAAGTGCAGTACTCAAAGGCATTATGAAGGACTCTTGAGAAGTATCCAGCAAGTGCAGGACTTGAAGGTCTGAATAAATAGGCATTGGTAAGATATACAATATTAAATGTAGAAATAGTAATGTTCAGAATTTCCACATATCCATGTCTTATATTCAGGAATTTTCAGACTCATGAAATTTCTTATATAAAGGAATATTGCTTTCCTAAGTGTCTTACCTCCACTGAAAACAATGGGTCAAATTAGAGTTAGAAGCACTGCCACACAAGCTTTGACTCTTTGCAAGAGAAATGTAGGTTTTCAGTCAGTAAGTTCATGTGACAGTAAAGTGAATACAGTCAAAGAGAACTTATTTAAAATTTCTTAAAAAGAAAACATCCGTTCAACAGATATTATTGCAACACTCAGAAAAGAGTTGAGAAATAAGCATGGATAAAAGTTCGTTCTCATGAGGTGTCAGTGATATAATCTTTATGAAACAATTACTTTATTCATTTAGAGTACAAAAGTTTTCTCACAGGCCTCAGAAGAATGTGTGTGGACTTTAGCTTAGTTAATCCAGGGGAAATAAAATCTTTAATCTTTTAGAAGATTGTAATGTTCCTTCTTGCTTTGTAGCCACTAATTTCAGGAGACAGGGGAGGTAGTTATGGTCTAGCTGATGGACATATGGTGTAGCAAAGCTCATTAGCTCTGTTGTCCTTGGCAGAAAAGTTTAGTACTTAGGGGTTGATCTGTGGAGAGAGAAAAGCTGCAAGGAAATTACTGAACACTGCGTTGTGTTGCTGTATGGCTTGGAGCTTCCTTCACATATGATTGGGCGTCTGGCTGGTGGTCACTAGGAGCCCTGGGGGCTATCCCAGCAGTTGCAAAAATACCGCCACCACCCAGTCTGTGAGTCGCGTTGCTGTCACAGGAAGGATACGGCAGCAAAGAGAACACTTGCAAGAGCAGGACACCAGACAGGCTTCTGTGCAGCTCTCTTCCTTTGGAAGAAGTGCTGGCCGGTACTCTGGCGAGAAATACCTTCTCTCTCGCTCTCTCATCACCCCAGTGAGTGCAGAAAAATTTAATCAAACCCATTTGAGGAAGAGGGAAGCCTATGGCATTGCAATACAAAAATCATCAAGAAACTTTAGAAAGGTATCATTGGCTACTTAGAATTAGCTGTTCTATACCAAATCTGCTGCTCCATAAACTGCCATCGTATGCTCAGATTTCCACAGTATACTCTCATTACCATTTCAAAGGATATTGCAGTTTGCATTTCCTTTCTTGGAAGAAGGCATCAATAGATAATCATCAAAATCTGAGAGTTTGGCCATATTGTCTAATCATCATCATAGCCAAGTTTTTGGGATCAGGATCAAATATTTGTTGTTATTTAAGGATTCTGCCGTTAGAAGCATGCAGTAATTTAATTTTCCAGATAAACCAAAGGCACTGTATACGAAACTGAGTGTCCTCTGTAGAGAGAATAAATTGTCGCAGCTCACTAAAATGCCATTTTATTTCTGAGAACAAAACATGCCCGGTGCATGTTCTGGGACATTGCTTCACATGGCTACATGGTCAGTATGATAATATTTCAAAGTAAGTGTTAAAATTGCCATACGGAACCAGTTTCACAGTGTGTCTGTATCTGTCTAGAAAAACATTCAACAAGCATGAGGAAATTTTGCCAAGTGCAAAAATGTGAGTGCCTGTGCTTGTGCCACTGTTTTGGTTGGTTTGGTGCTTCCATTGTCTTTTAAGTTCACAGAAAAAGTAAAGGGATGAGTTGCATAAGGAAAGTCATCAATAGTAAATTGAATGGTATTGACTGAGTGAGCTACCAACTCACAGTCATCAGCAAAAAGAAGCTCGCTAATGAAGAAATCAGCCACATGTTTCTGCAGACTGAACAACTTGCATCAGTAAAAAACTGAATAAATATAGCTCTGCCAATGGCACAAATTGATTTGATCTGCAAAACAGAGACAAGATGGAAAGGAGTATGGAAACCATTTATGATATTAAAGAGATCTTGTCATTTTCCACCTCTCTAGCCATTGTCTTACTACAGAAGACTTAAAATATGTCAGAATTTGCAGGGCTTTCACAGGTCTGCAAAAGCTTCAACAGTCCCTTGTAATTTACATTGTCAAAACCTTTAGTTAGGTCAACAGTCAGCCAGCAAAGCTGCAATTTGACTTGGTACTATTAGTAAGGCTCTAAAGGTCAGGTGTGTAGTGTTACTTTCTTACTAGCTCCACATTGAAGTTTTGGGAAGACAGATCAAACAAAACAGAAATTGAGTTGCTCAGTTTAGGCATGCTAGCATTTTCCTAGCATCAGAGAACAGAAGAGCCAAAATAATTGTCACAGTTTGCATCATGATCATCTGTAATAGATATTGTCGGTTTCTTTGAATTGCTGTGAAATTGTCTCTTGCTTTCAGATAATGTGGAAAGACCACGTAGCTTTCATGTTGCTCTTTTAAATGTAATTTGCCATCAGGTCTTTCCAACACCTATATTGTACAAAGGCAGTACATCACTGAGAGTATTGGTTCAATGTCAAGACATTGTAAAAGAATGAATTCTGGACTGAAAAATTAAACAACTCATCTTTGCATTTGGAACATGAGAGACTACAAATTTCAGGCTGTGACAAATTTCTTTCACTCCCAGGACGGTGACTAAGGACTTTTTCTCTACACTTCCATTGCCAAAGTGTTTATTAAGTTTATTGAGAGTATATGTTATAATAGGCATGAGTTTATATGTTAAAATAGGCATGTGAGGTGTAACTCTTGCCCATACAAGAGGTGTATAACATTGGTACAGGGACTGCACTGAGTAGCTTGATAATGACAAATACAGGTTGAGTTTTGAGCTTCTTTTCTCTGGTAAATGTTATTGATTTCTCTGGATTCAATGCCATTCCAGAGTTCTTTCAGGAATGATGTTGTTTTTATGCTAAGTTAAAGTTAATTTAAAGTGTGTCTGTATCATTTGTGTGACTACATTCTAGGTTAATGGGCAACTACTTCCAGCACGTTCAAGACTGTCTTGGGCAACTGTTCTATATGTAGTTTGTACTACTATCAAATCTTATTACCTGCAGCTGCTGTTTTTCTGTTTGTGCTTTCAGCTGACAATCCAAAATTCATGACAATGCTTGAAGACAGAGGTATAGTTCCTGAAAATTGACAGAGCTCAGGATAAGTTAGAGGAATTGAATTAGGTGAAAAAGTATCAGCAAGCCATGTACTACGTTTTAGATTTTTAGACTGAGGAAACAGACTTTTTTTTTTGCCACAATTACGTAACTACCTGAAAAAAAATGGGAAAGAGGGTTCTTCTTTTGAAGTCCCCCAAAATAAAGAAAAAGTTAATTTTAGTTCAGGCTGAAACAATCAAGCAGAGTTATTCACTTCAAAGTGAATAAAAATACATATCTATATTTATTGAATGAAATATTAATAGATTCAAAAGTGAGTCAATTAAGAGATCCACTTTGATTTTTTTAGTTTTCTTGAAGCTTTTAAAACAGCAGTTGTAAAGCTTTTGTAAAGCTTTTCTAACAGGTGTTCAGCCAGAAGAAGTGCATTTATGCTTATATCATAGTTGTCTGATACGCATTATTTTCCGCCCAAATGTTTGAAGCAATGTGTCCATCTCTGTGCATCTGCAGAAGAAGAAAATTGAAGCAGGCTTCCAATCTAGTTACCAGATTGCTGGTGAGGTACTGATGGCCATATCTCTTCCAGATGTAGTAGAGTAAAACATTATAACAATAATAAGTAGATAAAATACAGTAAAGAAAATTGCACTGTACAAGTGGATAACCTACATATACCTAACACCTCTTTGTACAGTATCCTTTCTATTAAAATAAAAAATTAAAGGCATTGGTTAGCTCAATACTATCTCCAAACACTCTGGGTCCTCAACTGTATTACTCTCTTACCTACTCTTTATATTTTCTATCATTTCCACTCCCCCATTCTCATTCTTTGAGATTCTTTCCAAAAACCAAACATCCTCACTGAGCATCTCCCTCAGTCTCTCTCGCCTTGCCTCACCTGACCTCCACCTCCTGTAGAAATAAAAAATTATTTAGACAAAATCCCAGGGCACTGACCTGTAAGGTTTTAAAGGAAACAGAAAAAAAAAAATCAAATTAAAACCAACATCCATTGATAAAATTCAGAGTTTCTGCATGTTATGGCAAGCTGTTCTTGCAATCACAGAACCAAGGGCCATGTCTAGCACCTGTATAGCTAATAAGTGGGGTTACACTTCTGCAACACACCTGGCACAGGTGACATTATACAGCCACGAGTGGGACATCCTGTGACGTGTTTTAATTCTTTCTTTATTAGTATGCGTTTAAATGACAGATATGTGATCATACAAGTCAGTGGTTCTCAAATTGTGTTCAGTTTTGTCCACAGTACTATTTGCCACATAGTACTGTCCTCCTCCCATTCCCCCCAATCCTGACTTGAAGACAGCTGAAAGGGAGGGATTAGAATACATTTTATTAAGAAAAAAGTGTTCTGAGGCAGTGTGAATTGTGTAACCTTTCTAAGCATGGTCAGTGTCACTGCAGCAACCACGGGGGCTAGACCTCAGTTTTTGCCTCAGTTTTTGCCTTCAGACCTCAGTTGTTGCCATCTGACTTGTAAAAACTGCAGCTCGTGGCTCTATGGGGCGATACGAGCCTAGGCACGTGCCTCCTTCTGTGTTTCATGCTGCTGCCACTTAGAAAGACCACTTATTTCGGAGCTCTGCAGGAATACCATTTCTCTTCCTGTTTGAAAGGGGGTAGTTTTGTGTTCTGGCAACCTGAAGTGGTTGGCAGAACACAAAAGATATGTCTGTCCTCTTTGCTTCTTTCCTCTCCCCTCTCATTGGGAGAGCAGAGGCAGTGACAGTACCATGATGAATTGTTTGGCCCTGCCAGCAGCAATTAGCTGTTCAAACAGTTGTTTCTGTTCCCTAGGGAAAAGCTAGTAAAGCAGATGAAAGCATCGTGTGGACTGGACTTGATCTACAGACTACCTGTAGAACCTACAGAACTCATCAGCATCTCCTCTGTTGTTTATATTCTGCTAGATGTAAAGGTATATGTAATTTAATTTTAAATTTTATGTTCCTTTAATGAGACAGCATGTTTCATAAAGATGTTACTTGTAATACATATAGCAGTTTTGTCAGGGTAAAATGATGTGTGCCTTTGACATAAAGTGCTTCCTGGAGGGCTTAGTGACATAAATATTTCTGCTGCTAGAGAAAGCTGTAACAAAGTCCACTAGTAAAAATCAAAGACTAGGCTAAATAAGATCTTAAACAAGCCTGTATTCAAAAATAATAAAGTTTGATGACTTAATTTACAAACTGCAAAGAAAGCAAGGACACCATGTTTATGTAAGGATTCCACTTATGTTTGATTTATTATTTCTGAAGACTGAAAGGCCAAATCCCAAGGACTTCAGTGGAGGTTACATGCAGGATTCTGGCAGAATTACACTCCAGAACAACCGTTAACTACCTTCTAAGCACTTACAAGAGATATTAGAGGGTTAAACACTCAGCTTGTAGCTGTAGCATTTAAACATGAGCTTGGGAAATTTAAATTCAATAAACATCCTAGCTAAGTTCTTTTAGAAAACAAGTCTCATGCATTTTTATGTGCTTCTGTATTATTTAATATGCTACACCTTACTTAGACTTAGGTAGAGTTCTGAAAGAAAATAAAAAATACAACTGGGCTAGCTTTTAGATGTACTCTGCCAAATATTATTTTGCCCTGGTCATGTGTAGGGTGCTATCATTAGTGTTCCATGCTAGAAATTTTGTTGTTGTTTGTATTTTTTTTGTTTTTGTGCCCTTTGTTATGACCTTGGGCCTCAATCAGCTCATTAAAAATTAAATTGCTTGTTATAACCTGGCTTCATTTTCCACTTTGATCAGAAAGCACAATAGGTTCCTTAAGTGGATTTACCCATAAAATATTCTGGTAATGAGAATAGAAAAGGCAAGTTTAATAACTTTAATACCAAAACAAAAGCTACAGAAAAACCACCCAGAGGATAATAACAAACATTTTATCTAACTAAAAGATAAACCTCTTTGCAATGTGAAAATTCTGTTTTCTGGCTTATTAACTGAACATCTTTTACAATTTGAAATCAGTATAATTTTCACTTTTTCTGTGGTTAGTGCTCCTCTCCCATCAGCATGCAAACATTACAGCATTATTTCATTTGTACCACAATTATTTGAATTCAAAGGAGGAGATAAAACTGCTTAAAATCACAGAGAAATTTTGTTAAATACTGTTCATTACTATTTTTTTTTTTGTTAAATACTGTTAGTTACTATTTTTTTTAAACCGTTGCTCATTTTTGTTATGTTCACGCGTTACTTGCTATCCAGGAATACTTCTGGATATAGACTTTTATCTCATAGGCATTTGTTCACACAAAGAATTAGGAATGGATTATTGAATAAACATAAAAAAAATCTGTAATGCGAAAGCACAAATCTACTTAGTCTAGTCTCCTGTTTCTGACAGGGTCTAGAGGAAAATATGAGAGCAAGAAAAAAAGTATTGATGTAGCATACTAACCCAGGTTTCTGTGCCCTCTTGCTCCAGTGATCTGTCTCTTGCCTACATACCCAAATGACCTCAAAGCAGAATATTCCTGTACAAACACAAATACTCATTTTTTATTTTTCCCTTTCTATTAGTCTTGTTTTTAAAAGTTTTCACGCATCCTGAAAGGAGATCAAATCACTGCAGCTTAAGTGACCAGTCACAAACCATGAATGATGGTTCAGCTAAGCAGATCATAGATAAGTCTTGAATTGTGTATCATTATAAATTTTGAATTGCGTATCATTCTGAGTGGTGAAAACACACATAAAATGTAGCAAGAGGTGGAAAATAGTTCATAAGTGAGAGAATTGATTAACAATGACTATCAAAACCAGTAACCAGTCTGTCAAATATAACTTACACCTTTAATAAAAATACATTTGCTCTTACTAGTATGCTAAGTTCTGAAAGTTGAACTAAAATTGAAATGAGTATTACTTTTAAATAAATACAGCAAGATGAAAATTTTATTTCAGGATTTCTTCAGAACTTTACAGCCAACAGACATGTGGTGGCAAGCTTAACATTTGACAGGAGCAGCTGTTCCTAGCCTGGTCTACCACTCCTTGAGAAAACAAAAGTGGCTTCAAGCTTTGTCTGCCCCTATGGAGATGTCTTGAAATTAAATAGAAAAAAACTTTTAAAGAAGTTTTATTTCTCTATAGCATTTTCAGATTTTTTGAGAATGTTATAGATGAGAATTTACTTTATGTCAATCAAATCTTTTGGTTTTGGAGCTGTACAAGAAAAGTGCAAGGTGGAAACAAAATATTTCCCACTTGTATTTGTCCTACTTGTAAATCTCCTTACAACCATCTGGAAAGTTGCTGAAAAATGTTTTTTTTTTTCCTTTAAAGTGCGTTGTATTATAAAGGGCCTTTTCCTGATAGATTGTATAATAAAGAGCCACTTCATAAAAAAAAATTAATACCCATAAGTTTAACAAATGATTCAACTTCAAAAACAAAGCTGTCTTGTGGATGGAGTGCATTAATAGTCAGCAGTCAGTTGATAATATAGAACATTTAGAGAGCTCTGAATTTGGCTCTGGATATTAATACCTGACTGAATTATTCAGTTTTGCAATCTACTATTCATATATATATATTTAAATGAAGACATTTTCCTTGGAAAACCACAATGGCCTAAATCAATCTCTGATTTCTGTAAATAGCTTGAATATGTTTCACCACATGATGTGTACAGTGTATGCAGAATAATTTTTATAATAAATCTATTAGAATATTTCAATGTATACAATCTACTAGTATATTTCAGTGTACAAATACGTATTTCTACATATTATATATATTAATAATGTAATATATAATATGTATATATAATTAATATAATATATATTTTATACAGCAAGATTTTTTATACTTTCATATTATTTATGGTCACATTTTGTTTTATGAGTGATTTCCTATATGATGGTGATTATGAATGCACTGATATTTTCCAGTCTCAGGCTGAATGTTGTATTAAATCATTTCTATTCAGAACAATATCTGGATATAGATCAATGATTTGAAATAAGCTTTGATCCGTCATTTAAAATTTTACATAGTTTGCATATATATTTTATCTAATTTAGTGCTTTTGATTGCTTTTTGTATTCATTGTGAGCAGATCACTTATTAAGGAAAAAATGATTCAGTTCTCAAATTCTCCAACTACTGCTACTCATAAGTGATTAGATTAAACTAGTTTTAAAATTAGGGCAGAATATCAATAACTTAAGGATAAGAAGAAATAGCAAGCAAAAAGCTGCTAAAAACAGATATGTGGAAATTAAGATGTATATGAAAATATAATAAAGTCAATATACATATATATTTTATTGATATATATTATCATAATATGACAGTGTGTCTATGTCATATACATAGACACACAAAGCTGAATTTATTTACTTATATATGTATGATTGTATAAGTATACAAAGTCAATATATACTTTAAATATATAACCAAATGAATAAAGAACAAGTATATATTCAGTATTTTAAAATATGGGATAATTCTGAAGAATGTGAAGTATTTTATCTGTCTGTCTAAGAGAACCCTTTCTTAGCATGGGAATACAGAAGTCTTGCTTTATGGTTTGCTCCATGTGCGCTGTAACAAGTGGGCTGCTTTCTGATTGCACTGGCTTTTGTTCTCATTGTTAGGTTTGGTAAATAAAAGCTGAAGAGTTTTGATACAGTGCAAAACATTAGCAGTATCTAGTGGTACTTGGATTAATTGTTTCTCACACTGAATTATAGCACTCAGGGTAACTTCCAGTAAACATATAACACTTCATAATGTCTCTATTTCAGCTGACACTAAGGTATATTCTCGCATGCAAGCTTATATCCATCCCAAATCAAAGCACTGTAACTTACATCTAGTATCTGGAAAGTTACTCTCGCTCAGGTATTTGCAAATTTTCTATTATTTGAGTTATGTAAGGGTTAAACTTCTACATTCAGTTTAGCAGGTAAAAATACAAGTTTGAACTCACAAGTAGTTATTTCCGTTAAACACAACAGAATATCAGTCTTCCTAGCATGCTTAAATAGCATTCTGGTCTGAGTTTAGTGAAGTCATATTACCTTCATTATACCATTGGTAAACCAATCTGCTTCGCTTCCCTCCCTGTCCCTCATCATTTCAAACAAGACTGAAATTGGTTTATTTCTTTTCAGCCTGGAAGAAGGAAGTCAGCTAAAATTCTATTCTGGAAAAACAAAGCCGTACTCTTTTTGGTAGGAGGCTTGTACTTCATTATTTTTGAGATAACAGTTGGAATAGTCTTCCTGTGGGTAGACCACGTTCACTTGACAGAGGGAATGTGCATTTCTAGTGTATCGCGTTGTTCTGAAAAGACCAGCGGTTTGAAGTAACAGGAAAGGATTTGGTCTATTGAGTCAAATCAGTTTCTGATTGCTTCTCTTTTTGTGGAGGCTACCCTGTTGTGTTGGAATATGTCCCTGAAATGCCGTTCTGATTATCGACACACCGAAGAACCAGTGGCTTGTTAAAGGCCAGGTAGCTGAAGGACTGGTAACTTTCTGCTCTTTCTCTTCCTCTATCTACCATCCTAATAATCGCCATTAAGCATCAAGAGTCTATATGTGGAAGTGCCTTTATTACAGGGACAACAATAGTTGCTTTCAGCTATTCTAACACCTGAAACTGGGGTTCACAGTTGTCTGACTTTACCATGATTGTTATCTAGAGTGTTTTGCCTTTCAAAATTATTTTGTCTGTGCCTTTCTCCCCATTTTGACACATTTATTCTGAATCTCCAGTGAGGCCGTGTGACTCTCTGCCATTTCCTGTTGCTCTATGAAAAACATAAGCATAGTTATGGCTTTTAGTTTTTCCCATTATCCTCAAATCATACAACAGATTTTAATGTATTTTTGCCATTTCCTTTATGTGCTATTTTTAAGCTTATCTATAATCATCATTAACACTTTGTGGCAGAATATATCCAGAAAGATGCTAAATGTTTAAAAGACTACCGGCGTCATTCAGTAGAATCAAAATACCCTTTGGCAGAAATAATAGATTATACACTATTTGTATTGTACTGGATGAATTAGAATTTCCATGAGAGCCTTTTAACATGACACAAAAAAGCACTGATAGCTAAAGTGCTGGAGAGCACAATCAATTTTTTTAAATAAGAAAAATATTGGCTTTGTTACCTTTTCAAGGACAAAAACTTTTCAAGTGACCTCCAAGGAAAAAATCATTAGGAGAGGTTTCAGGCTCTTGGAAAAACTTTCTCTCAGTCTATAAAGAAAATTTCATTTGGAGTCAGAAGCAGAACATGGGCTCTTTTACAGTGCAATTACTTAATCAGTGCCACTGAAGATTAGCCTGAAACACTGCATAGCTGAACACAGATCATTCATCCTTACAAAAACAGAGCTCATTTCATTTAACATATATAAAATAAAGCACATCACTTTCCACTGTTGTGCAGTACTCCGAAGTATTTAGTTTAATAAAGAACTCTCCTTCACTATTTTTATATGATCTTAAATAATACTGGTAACAAAATCTTGTCTAGTGATCTGCAAAGTTTGCACTTCTGCCTACTCTGAAGCATGTCGAGAGCTTCAGATTCACTGCAGTGAACAGAAGATTTGAAGTTTCAAGTGCTGTGGAAGAAGAACATGAGGTTCACTGTTTGTATGTTACCAAGTACGCAAGATAATGTAGGAAAATCCTGAGCGAAAAATCCTGGGCAATTCTTTTCATTGTTCATAGATCAGTTTTCAATTCATTCAACAAATGAATTCTATATTCATTGTTTTCTTGTTATTTTGTTTATTATCATTATTGTTATTATTTATGACTATTACTATTATTATTTATTACTAGGATAGCCGTTAGCTATAGTGCATTATTAAAGATTAAACCTTTGTGGAGTAAATTCAAACCAGAGGAGCCTCTTGTTGGTTTCGTCATCTCTGTGACATGAACTGCTTACTACATCTGAAGTAGCAGATCTTCTTACATTCTCTATTGACACAATGAAACATTTTATTTAGACCTATTTATCAATGATGATGTTTTAAATGTTTCCTAGTACAGTAGAAAGTTTTTTTGTACAGTAAAATGAATACTAGCATCTCCTTTTCTCCTTCCCTCTTTCTCTCTTCCCTCTTTCTGTCCTGTGTTGACGGGACACTGCCTTCTAATTTTCTTTTTGTGACATCCCCTCAGGTTGTTGGTAGTTCTGGAAGAACGAAAAAGCTTGCGATCAAACAGAGAACCAATTTGCTTACAGTTTAACTTGTGCTGAAAGTTGTTGGCACATGGAGCAGAGCTAGTGAGATCTTTCCCCTTTATTTCCTATGAATCACCCAAAGACAGAAATAGTTGCTGTGAGCACAGAGGCTTTCCTCCTAAGATACTAAATTCCACGAGGTCACAGATTTAAAGCTTCTCACCATTTACTGCAATTTTATGTCAACTTCTAGATTGGCTACCTTCAGCAATGAAGTGCCTGGAAAAGAAGTTGATATTAACTGTTGACATTAAAAGTTGATATTATTATAACTTCAACACCTGAAAATCTTTCACTATGAGATATGAGTCTCTGAATCTGACACTCAAGCATTAGCAGTACTTTTAAAAGAATCTCTTTCAATCCAGCAAGATCACCACTGGCTGTTAAATTGTGGCTTTGGTTAAGAAAAATAATTTTATATCAGGATTAATCATATTACCAACATTTTATTTAAACAGAATAGAACATTCAGGCAAGTAAACTGTTAAATGTGAATAATCATTAAAATGTTTCAAGATACAATTTATTTATCACTTTATTTTACTCTACATGAAACATAACAAGGGGTGCAACAACTGTTGGCTGGAGTCCCTGCTTGAGTGGATTACTCTGTCTCTGTGGAAATTAGAAGAATGTCCCTTTAAAAACAATTCAAAGTTCAACCTATATTTATGTGCAAATAGTAAAGAAAGCAGAGTTAATGTTGTATCTGCAAATTTAGCATTCTCTTAATGTATTTTGGGCGCAGAATTAGAAACGGATTTTGCATTCAATGAATATAAACACCTTAATATATACACACTAAAGAGTAATATATCTTAAGTAATGGGAACAGGTTTTCCCAGAGAAAACCTTTGTGTTATGGGTGACTTTTGATGACTTTTTTATTACATTTTCTCGAAAACATGTGCCTTATGATGGCAATTCAAATACTAGAACAGCTGCTTTTCAGAAGATGTAGAGAAGTTGTATTATGACTGCAAGTGGAAGCAGTCGTTTAAAGTTTGCTTCACAATTTCTTTTCATAGAAATCACAGAAAAATAGAATGAGTAGCCACATCAAGTGGCTATTCAGTCAATGCATCTCTCATCCTCCACCAAATCAAGGTCAGTCATACCTAATTTGTTCCTGCCAGATGTCTGTCTTAGCTGTTTTTTGAAAAATTAAAATGTTAGAAATTCCATCTACTTTACAGACAATGTACTCTAGGATTTCCTTGTAAGAATAAGAATAAAAAAGGATAAAAGATAAAATCATGGTGTGCTGAAGAAATTCCTGCAGGACCAACCCTGTTTATCTAAAATATCCACTTGTTTTTCAGCTGTACAATTTATTTCTCTTTTCATGTTCTGCTTAAAAACTGACATTAAAAATCCTGGTGTAACATGATTTCAGGAAGAAAAGGTGCTGCTGTTAGTGGATAAGTTAGTGGTTATCTTTTACTTAGATGGAGTCTATTTTTTGGTGAAGTTCCATAAGATTTCACTGAAGTCAGAGTTTAACTCATGTGACTTGAGGCAAAAGGTACTTAAATTCATCACTGTTATTGATCTTTGTGGGAGTTAGACTCCTCCTGAATGATAAGTTCCATGCAAGTGTATACTGTGTCTCACTTGTGTATCTCAGCTATTGAGTGCTTTAACATATGTAAGATAGTAGTACATATATATTCACAAGGGGATTGATCTAGAGTGCCTTAAAGCTTAACTGAACTGGGAGTAAGGTTACAAATGAAGATGGAGAGAGGAAAGCACCAAGCACAAGGGCACTATTTTTTCCTCCTGTGAAGACCAGGCTTTCTCTTTTAACTACAGAAGGAAATCTCCCTACTCATATAGGCTGGCTCAGAGGGGATGCTAAATGTGTGGCAGTAGAGGACAGGAGTGACCTGAAATGATCTGGAATTCTCTTGACAAGAATATAGGCTGTAACTTTAAAAAATTCCTAAGTCTCCAACTTCAGTTATAACAGGTGTTTATAATGTCTTTCTAAACATATGGATGTTTTTAAAGATTTCTCCTTAAGGACCTATCTATATGAATTACTCCCATTGCACAAGACATTTCCTAAACCTTCTTGAATCACTGGATTCATCTCCATCTCTTTTCTTCAGGGGATCATTTTCTCGATGAAAATTGCATCTGTCAAAAGGAGAAAAGGAAGAATCAAACATTCTAATGGACTGTTATGTACCACACACATAATTTTTTTGAAATAGGATGGTGTCTTTTTGCCACTGCTGACTTTTCTGCCTGAAATTGTAACGTATCTCCTCATAAACTGAACTTTCATTTTTCAGTTTCTAAACTCAGCTGTTATGTACAGCAAAGAACACATCTCCATTAGCTGAATAGAGAAAGAGTTTTGCAATTGCTACTTGGATGAACACAAAACTCAGTGTTTGAAAGGGATGTAGAAACTCCAGTATTCCTCTGTAAGGATGGATTGTGCTCAGTGCACATGAATTGTCCAAAGCAGCAAGCAAGAATACCTTATCAGATTCTTACCATGAAGCACAAGAGAACAGGAAATGTGAACATTATTATCAAATCCAAATATAAAGGCAGTTTTAAAGAAATTGTTATTATATCCTGAAATACTTAAATGTAAAGTTTTTGATCTGTGTTTAGCTGTGATCAGCTCTGCTGGTGCTTTTGTATGGAAATTTTCCTATTAGTAAATACAAAGGTCTACTACTAAAAATACTCAAAGCAGCTTGAACAAAGAGGTCTTTTTAGGTTTATTTCTACAAAAGAGACATTCCTCTGCAAGCGGAGTCTTTAAGTTGTTTCTGCAGATTTTATTGTATGAATAAAAAGTAAATTCTGTGTACACTACAGTTTACATTCAGAGTCTGGAACGAAAAAGGCAATTGATAAAAAGCAACTAGGCACATTTTTTTTTACGTTTAACAAACTTATGTTTTTACTATTTGATTAACAAGTTTGATATACTGTTATGATTATCTTTTGCTACAGTAAAAGTTAGAATGAAATGTTCCTACAAGTAAGAGTGTACAGCTGGACTAGGTTTACCCCATAGAAATGCCTTATAGGAGGATACAGAATGAAGTCCTTACCAAAAAAAAAACAAAGCAGAACTTTACAAGTCGGAGTTTTAAACATACAGTCACTTTGTGCAATAGTGAATTTGAATAATTAACCATTATTTTGCTGGAATTCATGGAGATGCTGAAACAAACATTTTTGCAGTAGTACAGTAGTTTCAAACACAATGCTATGCTATTATGGAAAAATTCCACTTTTTTCTTGTTATCTATATATGCATTTTTTAAATGCATAGTTTTGTGTTTTGTAAATGAGTGAAGCTTATTAGAATGAGAGCTCAGTTTAGGCAAAACTTAATGTTCAAAGATAGTGGTGATTAAAACAGTGTAATAGAGGGAATATATAAGCAATATTGAGGGAGTCATAGCAGTTTTGGAGACCATAAATGTGCGTTGTTCTGAATCCCCCTGGAGAATTCCACCATATCATTCTTTTGGCTTTGATCTGTGAGAAGCTTTACCCATTCACTCTGTTGGGACTGCCTGGCTGAGGATGGGCAGCTGAGATTTGTGCACTAGAGTGCATGGACTTACGTGTGGTGGTCTGCCCCTTCTCTACTGGTGATATTGTCATTGGTTTCTCTTAAGAGAATAGAAATGAGTCACAATCGCATTCTGCTGATGCTCATTTTCCAAGCAATTCTGCAAACACATACACAGGATCTTTCATGTATAGGGAATTGATGCAAAAAGGTCCCACGATGCAGATTTTCTCTGTAGAACTGCTATTCCAAAAATTTTTTTACCATGGAAGAAGAATTAATTCATTAACATTTTAATGACAACAGGGGAACACTGTTTTTATAGACAACTACTCATGACCTTATGTTGGAGATGGTTTGAATTCCCGGAAAAATAGAAATCCCACCCTTACACTGAATTCTCTGTGACCTTGTAGCTGCCAGGTACTAATGAAGACAATCAACAAATGAATTTAAGTGTGCCTTTCTGTATGGAGATGAGATATTTGCTTAAGAAATTAGTAGTAAGATGCACCCCATTCCACATAAATATCTAGTTTACCTTATTATTATTATTATTATTCCATTTTTTTTAAGACTGTCTCATAATTTTGGTAATATCAATGCCTGATGTTTTGGCAGCAATGCTGTATATGTATCAGTCTCATGTGGCCTAACATTCAATCCTTGAGGCAGAAGAGTTATGAAGCTGAGTCTGGACTATTACTGTGCAAATTAATCAGACTTTTTTTCTAATTTGGAACACTAAAATGCTTTTTTGCATTATTCTCACTCTCTTAATTTTGGTGCTCTTTGGTCTTTTCTTTTGTCTTTTTTATACATAGTAATATCACTTAACTCCATTTCTTTTTTCCATATGTGTCAGGTGATACAGCACCAGGTTCTCTCCTTACAGATAGGTAAGTGAGACATGATTATGAGGAACAGTGTCCAGGTTCTTCTGTCAGTGACCAACAACTTAGTGCTGATCTTTGTATTCTGGGGCTGTGTTTTCTCCACTTGACCACACTGTTTACGGACCCGGAGATATATAGAAGAGGTTTTAAGAGCTTTAGAGCCAGTCGATACTTAGTCTTCTGAGCAGAAACTGGCCTGTCAGCCAGAGGCAGTAGCCCTGAGCACCCTGTGAAGGATTCACTCTGAATTCTCAACAGCTTTAACTAGATTTTCTGTGCCCTGTGCCAGCTGATGCTACTTTCTCAGATCCATCGCCTTCAGTTCCTCTCCACACAGATAATTGACTTCAGTTTCATCCTCCACCTTCATCTTTTATTCTCCTCCCTCCTCAGCTTAACTTCTCCTTTTCCTGTTCCTCCTGAAGTGGACTCATGCAAAAATAAACCTACAAACATGTTAATATGGTATTAACATGACGATTTAACTGCCGTGCTAGAGTCACTTTGTGAGTTATTTTTTTATCTTAGCTCTGTACATGTGG
Source organism: Anseranas semipalmata (assembly GCA_013399115.1). NCBI lineage: Eukaryota > Metazoa > Chordata > Aves > Anseriformes > Anseranatidae > Anseranas > Anseranas semipalmata. Next base: position 279,022 of record VXAA01006341.1, read on the forward strand.
TTTTGATTTTGAAGTTTTCATATGCAGCAGGAACAATCTTTTAGTATCTATTTTGTACTGCATCATTTTATGGGCATCCTGTATATCAAATTGCAAGGAACTTAAGGGTGTAGATACTATGTACGGTATCTTTGATTATTTCACCTTGGAAAGCTGGCAACGCTTCCTACTTAAGTAGGCTCATTATGCTATAGTAGAAGGGGATATATTGTGAGGTCAGGGATCAAATGAAGTAGGGATAGTGGGATAATTTTTTGTGGCAAAAGCCTTGGTAACGGAAACACATGATCACAATGTGTTTGTTTATTAACTAGGAGGAAAAAGTATGCTTCAAAAGAAAAAATGCTAACAGATTTAGGTAGAGTATTTGGAAGTTAACTGTAGGTATAGACAGAATTTTAATTTGCTTCTTTTCTCAGACTTGCTTCTTGCTGAAAACCTTCCTTTCAGGGGGGTTCAACTGAATTTCAAAAGCTTTTTTAGATATGATAGCAGTGGAAGAGGTTTAATTAATGTCTGAGATTATTTTCATGTCTGAGTTTCTACTGATTTTAAATAATTAAATGATAAAATGAGCATGTTAGACTCTCAAACTCCATCTAACTTTGGCTCCAGTTGTCCTACCCATTCATTTGTATGACTCAGATGGATGGTCCTAATGACCTGAGCAGGATGCTGGTTCATAATAAAATAATATTTCTTAAACATATAATTCTTGTTAGTCAAATAATCAAGTATATTTCTTAAAAATATTTCCCTGGACAGGTATAAATTTCTAACTTGAATAATGTTATTTAGACAGCATGTTTCATAATTTGAGCCTATTTACTTAAACCTCTTGCATTTGACTCCAGGTAGACATATTCCTTCTTACACATTGCTACCACAGTAAGGTCATGAACATTCCATGTGTCTTCAGATAAAATCTCTCATCTGTGATTGACTTACCATTTAATTTAGTGGTGTGCTCACACATTAAGATAAACAGACTGAGACATAGGGAATCAGTCAGAAACAGGGACGTATAACACTGTAGTAATTTGGGAGCAAACTTCTTTTTCCTCTAAATCCAGCAAAATCAGTGTTATCAAACCAGTAATGAGTTTAATCCTTTTCATTTAGTTTGATTAATGCCTTGTGTATAAAATCTAAAAAAATGGTAAGTGGTATTCCTACTTCTTGTTGTTTATTTTCACACATAAAACAAGCTCGGTCTTGAAGATCTATTTAATAAATTCAAACCTGTTGTTAAACTGGCTTGTAAAAATGAAGTGTGGAAAAAATTTAGTGGTGTTTCATCTGGAAAAAAAATTATTATGAAAGCTTTCACACTGCAAACAGATGCCATGAACACTACCCCAAAAGAGGTAGTGCACAAATCTGTTGAAGTGAAACAAGCATCTGCAAAACCCCCACATTTAGAGTCTTCCCCTTCCTTCAGAAAAACAATATATGGTTGAAATTTTCCTTCCAGTTATAGTTTGTCTTGTGCAAGTGACTTTAGATATTTGAGGATGTATAAATTGCATTGGGAAACTACCAGTGTGATTGAGTTGAAAACTGATCAAAACTAAGGTAGTGTAAACCAAGGGCTGCATTGTTTACATTCCCTGTGTTCCCCTTGTTTCTGCTTGCTTTTATTTTTAAATACCTGGCCGCATCCTCCTGCAGGCCGGCAGCATATGAGGAGCAGTCTGGAAGAGCATCCGTAGCAGCTTCTTGATGGAGCTGAGGCTCAACAGGAAACTTTCCACTGTTTCAGAAGCTAAAATCAAGCCCCAAGAAGTGTATGTGTGTGGGGGGGGTCTGGATGTAGAGTGCAAGTGAACTCTTACTGACTGCAGTAGTTTGAAATATGGCTCCTACTGTTCCCATCTAGAAAAGTAATTGCAGTTAATTAAAGGGAACTGATTTATTTATTTGTATCAGGAGATACAGTGGGATCAACACAGTAAAGTATAATTTATTGAAGGTTAAAGCTTCTATCAATTATTCATGTTTTTTTTTTCTTCACAGTGCGTCTGTGACATCGAGCAGTATGGGCCTTACTTCGGTGTCGGAGCAACCAAGGCAGAGAGGGAGATGCATGCTTATGGACAAGTAGGGAGTTTGTGAATACCAGTCCCAGATTTTCAGACTCAGTTGAGCATTTTAATCATTAAATCGTCTTCCTCTCTTCCCACTGATACATTTCCGAAATGTATTTTATCAGTCAAGGATCACTTGCCAACTTAACAATGGAGAGCATATCAGGTGAAACATTTTAACTGCGGGTATTTAATTTCACATCAGTAAGTGGCATTGCAGGAAAGAACCTGCTTTCAGAAGATAAAGCTTGCTTATATCTGCTTGGCAGATATCACTTTTGCTTGGGTTTTTAAATAATTATGTAGCCAGGTAATCACTGTTTAAACCAAAGAAAGAACTAAACTGAAAGAAGATCTGAAGGATCCATGTGCACTTACTGCAATGAATCATCATTATATGCTCTCTACACCACCCCATCTGCTCCTAGGTTGCTAGTGCTGACAAGTTTTATTACAAATATTACTTTTATAAAATACCTAATCCACTAGCTTCAGTATTAGTTTCCAGGAATTATGGTATAGATGTGTATATTATGCATGTTATGTAACTCAGAATATATTTATCAAGGCAGTAATATTATATTTGAATTCATCTTAACACAGAGCAGGCAGAACAATAATGTAAGTATCTATCTTCTGGTTCACAGGGCTGAACTGTGAGCACAAGTGATACATTGCTATTTACCAGGCATATCATTTTCACCTCAAAATTTCTAGGTGAATAAAGTAATCCCAATAAAATTTGACTCCCTGTTAAAAAAAAAAATGAACTTTAATCATCCAGGATATATTTACTCAGTTATATCTTTGGGGGTAAAAGGAAGTGCAATAAAACTTTATGAGCTTAAACATATATGAAAGGAAAGAAGACCTTAGCTGAGAAAATATTTTAAATGCTATTAAATGCTTATATAACATACACCCTATGTAGTAAAAAACACTCAGTTAAAAAAAAAATTAATAATTTCTGTGAGGTCCTTCCATTTAGTTTGATTTTTTTTATTTGATATGAAAAAAAAATTATATACTGTTAATAGCAAAGTAAGCATGAGTTAGAGACAGTACTATCTCACTAAATTCCTCTGGCTATGATAGATTCATGTAAGTATAAATTCGTGTATTATTTGTTTAGTCAAATTTCAGAATTGTAGAGTCTATCGGGAATTTTCATTTAGCATTCACTATAAAGACAATGCTGTTGACAATCCACCTTTTTATTAAGTCTTGTTAAATATCTATCCCCTATCTTGTTATTCTTCCCTAAATCTTTTCTCTCAGGAAAATCCCACATTTCCGGTTCAGTTTTCCAAACCTTTTATTTTAACCATGTCTGTTCTTTTAGGCCACAGCTCTCTTTTTCGATGACAAAAGCATTTATATTTTACTTAACAGGTACCTCGGTAGTTGTTTTGAGGCTACATGCCCAATATAACCGGTAAGAAGGAGGATAATTCTATATGTGTGTTAGTATCTGTCAACTGAGGCATGTGTAATGCTGTGGAAAAAGAAAGAAAGATTAATTTTATGTACATTTAACAGAAGCTTCAGAGATAGTAGTAACTATACAGTGTTTTCACTGTACTATGAAGCTTTGAATTTTGGGAGTTGTGTTGTTGAACCCTGCCATTGTTGTATATTTATGATAGGGCTGTTTTTATAGTGTTTGCAAAAAAAAAGAGTATTGACAAAGAATATGTGGTGGCCTGTGAGAACTCTGGAGAACTGACAGTGGCCCCTCAGTCCCCAAAGTTTAGAGCCAACAGTTCAGAAAATAGCTGATCCTCACTTGCCTATGCTTGTGTTGAAAATGCTCCATTAAAAAACCTTCAGCAGAAACTGGATGGCATTAACACACAACCATATTAAACTGTCTGTCATTAGAAGCCAACAGTTCTGGAAGGGATAGTATTATATTTATCTAAAATACAGTGAATGTCTTTCCTCCTAGGTGATACACTTAGCTTACCATTAATGTGCTAAGCATTATGCTTATATTACACATTATGCTTATACTATTTCTGCCCTCTCTATTAAAACCTACAGCTTTGTAGTCACTAGGGAGTTTTCTATCTATATGATTTTCCATATCTGTTGGCTAAATTAGAGATCCAAATGCAAAATCTAGAGCTCATAAACATTAGGTGGATTTGTGAGTGACAATCCCTGGAGGGCTTTAGGTCCATAAACTAATGAGACATAAATATAGTGGAGTAGGGAAGGGTATTTTTATCTGTCATATACAAACTAGTTCCAAACCCGTTCAGGTTATTAATGGAAAACTATATCCATTCCCCTAACATCAGCATTGCAAAATTTTGCAAGATAATTAGCATCTCTAAGAATGAATACTTTATGAATTGAAACTTTAATGGAAAAGTAATTCGGCATCATCTTTTAAAACTTTGTAGTATTAACCTGAGTAAAGTGGGTATAGCTTTCCACTAATTTTCATGTATAGACTTACAATGGAAAAGAAATTGTACATTCAAATATAAGTTGAGGTGTTAGCATTTTGTGACACATGGCATCCCCATTACTGAAATCAGAGGCATGTCACAAAAGCAATAATGATTTTACTCTATGTCATGCCACAAGGTAGCAGTGTTGTGGTACAATCTTGATAATTTTCTGATGCAAGTCACTGAGCATGGGATCGGTTCGGCTTCCATCAAAATTAACAACTTTTGCTCTTGACTTCAGAGGACTCTGCAATACAACCAGTGAAACCTCACTTCAATGATTTATGTGCAGTGTACCAATAAATATCACAATCCTTACTTCATAATATTTAATTGATTAACTATTGGACAAATACTGAGAAAATTAAAAGGATAGAAAAAGACTTCTAATCAGTGCAAAAAAATGATAATTTCATTTTCTTTTTCTTTGTTCTTGCGTTGTTCTAGTATCTGTGAAAGTGAAAATGACTACAACAAAAAGTGAAAGAATGTGATAAAAGTAATACAGTAATTAAGTTAACTGTTTATTCCAACAGCGGGATTTTGAGGATATTACTTAGGCAAGTAGGGTTTTTTTTTGCAAAAATATTCTTTTTGATTAGATAATGTTTCTACTGTTGAAGGCATATGTAATCAGAGATGAAGGTTTTTTTTATTCTGAAGATTAAATACTGTGGAAGGTCAATAATTGTCTATTGAAAACTAAACATTAGTTCTATTTCAGCTATTCTGTTAACACAAGTAGTTGTTTTTGACTGAGCAGAATGGTATTTTTCTTTCAAGAGGGAGTCTTGTTTGCTGGGCTTCTGCACATTGATGGTAAATCATTTACACTGGAGGTGAAGGAACCACAGTTTCAGATTCCTTCATGCTCATGAATAGTATAATATAAAGATAATAGTTCAGGCTAAATAGTTTACACTGGGACAAGTGGACAAAAAAACTGTTAAAGGCTTGTGACTGAAATAAGGATTACTATAATGAAAACGCTTAAGCCTGCCAATCATTATCAATCTCTATATCAATATATAAACCTTTATGATGTGGTCTATGACTTCTATTGGTATGAAGTGAATATTTTAAACTATACGTAAGTGGCAAAGTCATGATGGATTAGAGAGGAGATCAGGGCAGATTGTCAAAGCTGTCTTCTGCATGGAAATTCTCTGCACATATGGGATACCAAAGGTGACTGAGGAAGCGTTTATTGATTACTTTCAAGGTTGCTTCTTAACATACCCTTATAAGATTTTTTTTTTTTCAACTGGTTGTATTTCTACTATACTTGACACATTTGGTCTGAAACATTCAGAAGGTGAAGACAAAGGTCTCTGAAGGTGAAACCATGTGGAAAATCATTCTCATGTGCTGAAATGACTCACCTTTTGCTTCCAGGGACTATAGGGAAAAGAAATATTGGTTTGTCTAGGCATAAAATAGTTTTGAATCACATATGGCCTGAAAAGTGTTTTTCCCCACTGTTGTGAAAACATGCCCTTGCCTGAATCTCATTGCATCAAAGGGGAGTCGTTGGACTTTCACAGCTAAATTCAATCAGGATTTTCCCTGTACAAAACATATCTGCCAATTCTGTCTCCTATATGCAAACCTTGCAGGTGCTGAATGACTGTCTCCAAACCCAAGGAGAAAGCAGCAATGAAAGAAAGAGGTGAACAACACTCCCTCTGCTTGCTACTGGGAGACCATTTTGGCAACAATTTGGGGACCAAAATGAGATAGATTTCAGTTGTGTTTTTAAGGCTTTTCCTACTAGGTGAGAGGAGGAAAATGAGGAGTGAAGGTTAGGAATATAGATGGGTAAAAGAAAGATATCTGTAGAAAAAAAAAAAAAGTGGGCAAGACTGGAAGAGTGGATGAAGGCAACACTTAAAACAGATTACAAGCAATCTAGGCATTAAAAGAGATAGGAAATTACCAGCAATGGAAAGGGCAGGGTAGAAAAATGTCTGCCAATTGGCAGATTGTGGGAAGACATATCCTGTGGAGAAAAAAAAAAGTATAGATACACATAGGCTACGTGATGGTGCTGTGTTCCTAGCAGGAGTGCAGGTCCCATGATCATTGGACAGCTCAGAATAGCCAAGGTATGAACACATAACCATGTCACACAGCATGCACTAAATGGGAACAAAGAAGGTTCAACAAAAAGCTGTATTCTTGGCATTGCGTAACTATTGTGACTTGACTCTGCAGAGTCTCTATTTTTTTTTCACAACTGTTCTTTTCTGGATGTAATGACATATATGTTCAGTGAAAGATAATCAGATCCTGCATGTTCATCCCAGAGAGATTTCTTTATAGAGTAGGATGACTCACAGAACAGCCCTAATAACTTGCCAATACACACTGATTGATGGACAGACAGATGGTTCAAAGAAAAAGATACAGAATTTTATCAGCAAAACTCCCGATTTTATGTTTGAAATTCATTGTCCTAATCTCCTTTGAATAGCAGTGATCTCAGTTTGTCATATATTTTGGCTAGCTCAGGTTGTGAGCACAAAATTGCAGTTTGTTCTTTTTGTCTAGACAGAAGGATGTTGGTCTTGTAAAGTGCAAGAGGAAAAGAGGCACCATTGTTGTAATAAATACTACAGTTAGCTTTGAGTTTTTTTCTTAGTCAGTCACATAGTCTACTTTTCTCCGGCATGTGATAAGAAAAAACTCCATTTCATTTTTATTTGTAGTTATTTTTTTTGTATGTGAGTATACACATATTTACAAAGAAACATATCACAATCAAACACATGCACACACTGGCAATTTTTAAAAAGCTAATTATAACACTCTGAATTTAGCACCAGTGTAACCCAGTGCTTTTAACTCTCTGACAGTAGACACTTCCAGATTTAAAAATAACCATACAGTGGCCTTGTGTTTTTAATCTGCATATATAATATTTATTGAAGACTCCCTATCAAATATTGCTTGAAAAGTCATGGGCCGTGGTTTGATGCTTCTATCTTCAGTTATGTCACTATTTCATTTTTAAAGTCATCCTAGCATCCATGTCTTTCTGTAAACACTGTCTATTTACTTCTTTGCAACGCAGTTCTCTTCAGTGAGCTTCCAGAAATAGAATGGAGCATCACTTGTACTCAGTAAATAGAACATTGCCGATCATGGCAGTATCTAGCTTCACAAAGATGGGACTTAGAAAGTGCCATCTGGGACTTGGTTAGCTAAAATTGGTTAGCTATTAGTTAAGCGAGTAGAACTGTTGGCTGATACAGATTGTTTTACTATTTCAGACATACAGAATAGGCAGATCTGATTGCTAGTTAGATAGGGGATCTCGAAGGCAGTTCCTGCAGCTGAAGAAAATAGTACTGACTTGATAGATGCATGATTCTTGAGAGTACTGCATACGAAGTCCCTTGACAGACCAACATGCAAAGACTTGCTAATAGTGTTGGATTCATATGAAATCCAAAACAGAATTCCTTACACTTGCAGACATCAGACTCCCCTGCAATTTCATTTGGTATTGCTTTGGCTTTAGTGATATATTTGAATAATAGGCTGGATCCCTCCACAAAAGAAATGAGAGAGAGAGAGAAAAGTTGCTATTAGAAACCTGTTCTTCTCTATTTACATTTGGTGTGATCACAATGAAAGGCAGAAGTATAATCAGAAAAATATTCTACTGAGCATAAAAAGATTTTGGTGGGAAAAGTGAAGAGAAGCAGCTCTTTTTTCACAGGGAAACCATAGGATATTGCATGGTATAGAGCAGGAAAGGATGAAAATTATTTGCCTGTGAATCTGATGCTGTTCTTTACAATTTCTAGTCTTCCTTTCTCTAATCATCTGGGGAAGTGAATTCTTTGGAAACTGGGAAAGCTGTCTCTGACAGAGCTGTGAGAAAAGTCAACTTTTGTTTCCCAATTTTGACTGTGTTCATGTCTGGTAGGAGCCTGAAGTCTTTACTTATCAGAGACAATGTATTTCTATCAGCTGAGAGAAAGAGGGACCCTAGCTCTGGATGATCTTTGAACTCTGGGCTCACCTTTTTCTCCTTTTCTTTCACACTTCTCTATTACTTAACTATTCAACACTTTTACTGAGAAGCTGTTTTAATTCCCTCTTTCATTCAGCCTGTCAATCTTTCTTCCAGCTCGCTGCCTAGTACCCTTATGGCCTTAATTTGAGATTGATTGTACGTAATCTCTTCGAACCTCAAGCCTAGCCTTTTGCTCCAAAGCAAACCAATGTTCAGCAAAACTCAATGCACTTAAGCACCTTCCTTCTCTGTGCCATTCTTCTTCATGTTAGAAACCCGGCATTTGTAGTTGCAGAAAACCTCATACACGTGGCAGGCCTGGGAATACAGGATCATGGACAACAAGGAAAGAAAAGGAGCAGGAATAATATGCAAGGACAAAACTCATCTGAACCTATTCAAGGACTGTAGATTTCCCATGGGCTTGTAAGGGCATGTACAGAAAGAGATCCTTCTGGTTTTTGTTGTTGTTTTTTGTTTGTTTGTTTGTTTGTTGGTTTTTTTTTTTTTGTTCTTGTTTTGTTTTTTTAAATAAAACCTTAGTTTCTTAAAAGCTCTTTTTCCTACTGCGAACAGAAATATTTAGTTTGTGCCGTTTGAAGCATATGCCCTGCAGGACCAGAAAGCTTCTGGGAGGAGCAAGTAGGGCTGTGCATTGCAACGTAATTGGATAAGAAGCTTTGCTACTTTGCTACTTTTGCTAACAGTCATGCTATACTAAGTATGCTTAATTGACAAAACCTCAACTTGCATAATAAAATTCTAACTACCTAAAATATCACCTTGCAATTTCTGTCAGTAGTACTACCCTTCATCATTGTCACCAAAAATAATTTTAGAAATGTGGTTAATTTTGATGAATACAATTCTCTATCTCCAACTCTTGGAATTTTTTTTAATCGGAAGTCTTGCTTTGTTAGCTTTACCAACTGGTTCTGTGAAAATCTCAGTTTTCATTTTCAAAAGTGAGTTTTTTTGTCCTGATATCTCTACAGAATAACACAAATGAACCAAAAAAAAAAAAAAAAAAGAGGTTACTTTCTGCAGAACTCTGTTACACTTCAGCAGGCACCTTGTGCAATTTTGTGAAGTGTATCAGAAATAGAAGTGTATTAATTAATTTCTGTCTTTCCCTAGAAATGTGTAAATTCACATGTGAAATAGCTACAAGTCCTCCCCAATTGCTGCCTTACCCTGGAGATGCTGTAAGTCCATTATTGTGTATTTTTTACTGACAAAATTGCCTAACCAGTGAAATACTGGTCCTGTGCATGCCTATGACTACATAAGCCTGAAACATTGTCAGGCTTTATTAATATACATCTTACTAGGAATATAAGTAGAGCTTTGGGCTTTCTGCCTGCCGACTCAAATCGAGTAGGTACTTTTAAAGAACATCTAATAGACTAATCCCAAGATACAGGAAAAATGCCTTCCCATTTTAGCTAAAGGTAGTTAGGTAATTCACTTGTGGTTTCTTATATCTGCCTGAAGTGATTTGAATTTGCCAGTCCTATCTTGTATACCAGTTCTAACTCGTATGATAACAAGGTTATAAGACTCTCTTAACCTTGCTCACTGAAACCATTATGCTTCACAGAGAATAATTAAAGATTTCCTGGTACACAGAAAAGAAGGGAAAAAGGGGTGAACTTGCTTGCTAGCCTGTGATAAGAGCAATTGCATGGCAAGGGAACCTGAGTTTTACTCCCTCTTCAGTTAAGGCTTGCAGATTTTAGGTTAAGCATTAGGTTGGGCTGGGAGAGGAATATACAACTTCCCCATTAAGCAAGTGCCCCAAACACTTCAGACTATGCAATCTCCCCCCTTTTTTTTTTTTTTTTTTTTGCATTTATCTGTCAGGGAGCATCAAGGGCATTGTGTTCCAAAGGGAAGGGGTGCCGCGAGCCTGATAACAAGGCAGGCAGAGGCAGTGCCTTAGTAGCCTTAATAGCAAAAACGATGGTACCTGAGCAAGGTGAGAAGAGCAGGTCCAAGGGACAGTAATTAGGGTCAGCCAAAACACCAGGTTGCTGGGGAGGTTCGTAGTGATGAGGCAGGGCTGAGGTTGAGTCAAGTGTAAGGGTTGGGTCAGGTTTGGGATCTACAAAGGTGCATGGCTGGGCATGGGCGTGGTTGCAGTGCACCTCCAATAGCTCCCTCTCTCTTCTTAGGCCTGTACAAAGGAAGGCTAGCCTCCCATCTTTAATAGTTAACTCAGCTGCAATCCTTGATCAAAACTTGTTATAGAGACTTGCTCCATCCCTGGACCACTGGACCATCTGGGCACTAGTCCTGCTCCTGAATTTAATATGTTACAAGAGAAAGCCTGATGAACCTATTTTAAGGGCTTATCAGTGAATATATTTCCATACAAATTTTGGAAAGTAGGTCTTTTAAGGATGATGTAGCCTTCTACATCTCTCTTACTGGAAAACAGCATTTCCATCAAGATATTTTTCTTTCCTGAGTCCTTCAAAATAGAGAGAAATTGGATAGTCCAGGTAACCAATGCTTGCTTACTTGGAGATAGATATATTTCCCTTTGTTGAAGACAAGAAAACTATTATTTTGCCTCTTGTAAGCAATCTGACTTCTCAGTCAAAGGTAGATCCAAGTGACACATTCCCTCATTGTGGTTTTGATGACCACATACTGGAGATTTGGGAGCAAAAAATAGTTCCACTTGGGACCCTGCTCAGTCCAGATTACAGATCCATGAACTGATCTTTTCTCCTATGCTTTATATTATCAATCCAGTCCAAACATACCAGGTGAAAAAAATGGAAGGGTAAGCACTATGTAACAATAAAGTCTGAACGGTGTGGTGAGCAACTACCTAACAGCTGATGACATGCTGGCAAAAGAAAGTTTTCAGGAGGAGGAAGAAGGAGAAAAATGAGGTGACCTTTACCATTTTTTCAAAAATTAACATGACTAACATAATTAACATGTACATTAATCCCATTAAATGCACTACAATTACTACTAATGCCTTTTATTATGGTAAATATATTTAAAAACTCAAATTATACACTTGTGTTTATGGGTAGAATTACCATCTATGTGCTTTAATATCACCACTATACTTTTTAATTATTACTACCTGTGTAACACTGTTATGCAATGAAATAGTAATAGGCTTCAGGCAATGGATCTTACAGCCTTAATTAGCTGTAGTGCAGAACAAAAAAAAAAGAAGAGTCATAAACTTTTGAGAGATCAAGTACTGAAATAAGTTAGTGTTAGTTAAAATAGTCTTGGTTCGTGTTTGGAATATAGGATCAAACACTTAGATGGATTCATTGAGTCTGGTATTTTATCTGTGATGCTGTCTAGCATCACACTTTAAAGAAGGCAAAAGAATCCCCTTAGTGAACAATTATGAAATAATTTGCCTTTTGGGAAGTTTTCTTCTTTCTGTCAGTTGAACTTCTCTTGTTCCATAAAATATGAAGCTTGTGTCTCTTCAGCAAAAGTGTTTAATCTTATCTAATGCAACTACAGCTGCCATCATTATCTATATAAATGTCTAATCCTTTAAAAGCTTAAGCCCTCAGCCTCAGTGTATCTAATTAAAGATACTAAAGTATACAGATAGCATGAGAAATGAAAGCCATAGGGCAGGTCAGCAAGGCCAACTGGAAGGACTAGTTTTGTAAATGAGGAGTATATAGATGCATAATATTACAAGTCTGTAAAGATATGTCCCCTTTTTCTATACCATATAAAATTCCTTACTCTTACAGCTCTATCTTTGTCTTTGTTCTTTTTTCTCCACTTCTGAATATTCCCTTTTCCTGCCCTCCTTGTTCTCCTCTTTCTTCTTTCCATTCTACCAGTATTGCAGCAAAGAAAACCACATTGAGTCACTCAAGCCTCTTCACTAGCCTACCAAACTAAGCTTCTTTTTCTTGTTTCCAGTCACTTCAAAAGAGGGCTCATACCACAGATTTTAAATAGCTTTGTGAGGTTTCAAGACCAAAGCCAATTAAAGGTTTAAAAGAAGAAGCTAACAGAAACAAGATAGTAAATGAAGGCGATTCAAGTCTTTGGCAAATACATGATCTGGAGACAGAAAACAGAAGCCACAAGGCATGCTTTTTGTCTCCTGACTCTGAAACTGGCAATGAGCCGAAGCTTGAACTGCACTAAATTGGCATGAGTTTAATAACTCCCCCATATAGCTGAAGGCCAAGGATCTGGTCCAGAGATTGTGCCTACTATCTGCTCATTTGTGTGTTTAAAATGCCAGTAGCATGATGGAATTGAGGAGAGTGGTAGTTCAGGTAATAGTGTCCTATGCTATTTGGTGTAAGGGGAATTTCATTATTTTTTTTTAGTCTATTTGTAGCATATGACTCGTTATAGTTTGGAAGGGGAAAAAAAAAAGAATCTGAAGCTGTACAATGGGGTGGTTTTCTAGGGTTTTTATGACAACAGAGGGGATGGTTTTGCAGCAGCACATGGTATTGATGGCATCATATCATACTGACATCCACAGAAGTACAGTGTGTCTATTGAAAACCATTACCTATGGAATGATGTCATTAAGCATTTTGTTCAGTTACATGGGGGTATAGAGCCAGTCGAGGATGCAGAGCTGTAGGCACATAATAAGTGTTACAAATCCTGTGCTTCTCCTCTGTGGAACCTACTTATTCTTGCTTCTTCCTTTATAAAGGTTTTATCTTTCCCACCTGGGATGAACAAGAGTTAATACTTAGAATTTAAAATTGGCCCTACAAGATAATTAGTATAATCTGTTATGTGCAAAGACGGTACTGGCAAGCCTTTGATTTTACTCATACCCCATAGCATCAAATCAACAAGTTTGCCATTATGCTTACGAAATGCACAGATGTACAAATATGGATTTCTCATTGTGGATTCTATTTACTCTGTTTTTTTTTTTTTCCAGACAGACAATCCTCTAAGTCTGCTGCACTGTCCTTTGACTGTTTTCCAAATTGTGATAGAGACCTGTCTAGCTAGGCACAAACTTTTCTAAGCCAGTAAACCAAAATTTAAAATCACTTTTGGAGATTTTGGAGAAGCATTATAAAGAACTTTCCTGCAAAGAAAGATAGCTGTAATCAAATACTCTGTCACAGCAGAGCTCTGCAGCTAGGACACTTTTATGCTGCTTCTTTAAGTTGAATCTGAGATGATGAGCTCAGTAAAATTAAGTGTAGGCCACCCTTGCGAATGTGAGGGTTTTTTTGAGATCACTGATGGCTTAGAGGCTTTGACCCCTGTTATGCCAGTACCCGGTATATGAGTAGGTATTATCTGAATGCATATATAATTCTTACTCAGTATTCATTGCTGATTGCTAGATGCATACTACTCTGATGTAGAGGTTAATTGCTTTTATGTAATTTACAAAATTCATGTGACTAACAAATAGAGCTGAAGCACTGAATTGAAGACGAGTAGTAACAGAGCAGTAACAGACTGAAGCATAGTGCAATGTGCTTATACAATGCTTTATATGGCATTTAATGGTAAATCCACAATGCCTTTGGGCCTAGGAATAAACAAGGGGAAATGTGGAGGGGGATTCTGAACATTGCATAATTCTGAAGCTTGCTTTATCCCTAGCCATGTTGAAGGGTGAACTAATGCTGCCCACACTGATGTGTCTCCACTTAGCTTTGTATACACAAGTCTGTATACACAAGTCTGACCGGATTTGGGTTTACCAGTTCCTCTTCCTCCACTTAGCTGCTGACTCCAGCTCCCTGCAGCACTACTGGTGCTTATATGCCTAGGTTGTTGCCACAAGTTGGCTTTGGCTTCCCTCGATGAGAAATAGGTCCTACAGCAGCTGCCCTGCACAGGGCTGCTGCTCTGCACCTCCCTGTCCAGAATTGTGGCCTTTGATGGCCCCTTTGATGCTGGGCTACGTTTACATCAAGTGACTGTGACTCCAACTGAAAAGCAGGTATTAGGAAATCATCAGACTGCTGCAAAATAAAATCATGTGATTTATCATACATACTTTTTTTCTTTTAATTTTAGAGGCTTTGAACAGGTTTTCATTTTCAAGTTGTTCTGTCTGACGTCTGGAAACTTACTCTCTTCCTCCTCTAAACTCTTAGTTTCTTAAACACATCCTCCTTCCACCAGTTATTGTGGGATGAGTTTAATAAAACCCTCCTTGCACTAAGGCTTAAATAATATCTCAATATTACTGAACGAAGAAGCAGGTTGTAACAGTGACTGTATCTTGAGCCTGAATACAGAGAACCTAGAGAGGAGGCAGGATCATTTGTAGTCAGTCCTCTCAGAATCTCAGAGGACTGGGCTTCAGCTTTAGTTTTCAATTAAAATAAGTTTTGGGTTGGAAGCGATTAGAATGTGGAACTCTTAAGGTAAACTGAAACAGTAAAGGCTTTTGATATTTTAGGACAGCATGGGTGAAACAGTCATCTTTGGTTGGTAAGATCACTCAGGAGATGAAAGGAAGCTTAAGGAGCTTAACACATCTCTTTGTCAATAACAGAATTGCCTGCAGGGTTTGTGCTGACAAATATTAACTTCTGCAATAAAAAAAAAGATGTCTCTGGCATTAAAACATAAACAGTCATAAATTTACTTCTAATATTGAAAGTATAAATAACAGAATCCTTCATTCTTCCAAGATCCAGCTGTGGATGGAGTCTAAAGATCTTTACCTCTGTCATGCTTTGAAGTTTGAGGTATATCCCAAAGAATTATACTGTTAAATATCTCCATAATTAAGTACAGTGGTGGGAAAGAGAGAAAATAAAGAAGAGATTTCTTAGCCACTACTGGTTTAAGGACAATATCCTATCTCCAACCGTAATCAGTTTTGGTTGTCTCACAAGTGATGGAAAAAAATGTAAGTAAGGCTGTATTCTTTTTTCACATGACCTTCCTCATTTTGGTCTAGAGAACTGTTTTACTAAGGATGATAGTATTTTCCATTACTTATTTTTTTTTTCAGATTCCATCCTTAAAGCTTTAATGAGACATTATTGATCATTGATTCAGATAGAGAAATTGCCATAATTCTAAAATTCTTAATGCTGGATTAGGTGGCTAGACTAAATTATTTTCAAGAAGTTCCCTTTCCCTTTCCCTTTCCTTTTCCCTTTCCCTTTCCCTTTCCCTTTCCCTTTCCCTTTCCCTTTCCCTTTCTCTTCCTGGTAGTATTGGTATGTCCTCTTCCCACTACTATAACAGTGCCATTTTCCATTTCCTTTTAAACAGTATGTTTTGCACACTTTAAATCTTGTGCCGTGTTAGTGGTTCTGTAGTTAGAACTTAGCATTTTTACTAAATGTACCAGAAACCTAAGTAACAAGGTTTGCATAATTGTAAGACTAACTCTTGATGTTATTTCTGAGCTGTAAAAGAGCTGCATCGTGTAATAGTACCATGTTGAAGCATTCTGGTTACATGACTTTATGACAGATAGAGGAAGACCAGGTAGTAGCACACTTTTCCTAACAGAAGGAGCATTGGGAAGGTGACAGCTGCCACCTATGAAGTGATGGAGGTATCTTGGGTGTCTTTGTCAAGCTACAGCCTAAGGCCAGTCTTGCTGGAGATACAAGGAACTGTTAAAAGTACTGACAAGCATTTTAAGCACGAAAGAATTCAGGAAACAGTGAGGGAAAAAATCAGTGGGGAACTGTATTTGTTATTGTAATTTGTTCTTAACACAAAATAGAGCAGGAAGACAAAACTTTTTTTTCTTTGAGTGACAGAAATGTAAACAAGAGAATTAGGATTTCTTTTGAGAAATTAAGGCTGTGCTTTGTTCATGACAAAAAATAAAATGGTATGTAATGTGCTAGTAAAATATTTACTAGAAGGCATTCTGTTGCCTCTGACACAAAGGGATCTTGAGGCTGAGAGACCCCTTAAAGCTATAACCTTTTAAGTAATTATATGATTGTTCTGTAGGTTTGCTGGATGAAAATCTGCTCTTAAAACTTGGAAGAAGTTTGACATGTGATAAACTGGAACTAAGCAGAATTGTATTAATTCTCATTTCTCTAATCCACAGACCTGGTCTGCCTCTCAGGAATGACCCTTCATGAACTAGCATAGATTGAGTAGCTCACTTAACAATAAGAAACTCATTCATTTTCACAGATGCCTGTAAAATACTTTAGGAAACTAACTCCATTTGAAATGAGCAGTAGTTAGATGTCTATATACTTTGTTGACCCTGGACCTAGTATTTTAGGGACCTCTCCCTGCTGGGAAGCCATTTAATGACATTATAAGCCAAAACTTCTGGGCACGTTTCTAAAGTGAATTCTTTCTATTTATTGTCATGATTACTGCTGTGATTGCTGGAGGGTGCACAAGTTACCAAAGAGTGGCTGCACATTACAGCTGTAACAGCTGTGATGACCCACTGTACAGATTTATAAAACTTGTATCAGTTCAGATTCCCCAGCCTGTAAGAAATGTGCGTATGTATCAGCACAAAGGTAAGGCCAGAAGAAAAAAGAAATGCTGACTTTAGTTCGGAAACATCCACCAGCTTTGAGGTCACCAAATTTTAAAACACTAGCAAGATGACTTCAGACTTGGATTCTGAAATGCCCTATATCGTCTGTCACTGCTGTCTCTAAAAATAGGTATTCAAAATTCTGAACAGGAGTCCTTGGCAGGGTCTGTGGGATGACTAGTTAGTACAGGCATTAACGTGTGTGTCAACTGGGTGTTAGAAGACAGCTTCCGAGTAGCTGCTGGCTCAATGCAATTGTAATTTTCCTACAGTCTTAAACACTGAGGGAGCTGACAGGAGTCATAGTAGTGGAATAAAGGGCTATTTTTTGCATAAATGTGTTGAGGTCTAATGGGGATAAAATATTTCATTTTCTGAGCAGTCGAATTATAACATCACTTGCTCAAACTCTGTGTACCTTGATATTATTCCTGAAAACAAACTGGCAATTCTGAAAATACAGTGCTTACATGTGTTCTCTGTGGAGTAACAGCCAATCTGGCACCAAAAGGAAGAGGTAATAAGAAGCATAATTGCCTAATATAAATAAGCTCTGTGGTGTCTGCTTTCCATTTTTAAAAACACCACCTTTTTATATCTTCCTACATCTCGTATTTAAATTTTGTAGTATGCCAGCTTGAGTGCACTTGCTGCAGTTCGTAATTCTGAAGAAAAATAACAATAACATCAAGAAATATGTGTAAAAGTTAGATCTTGAATAATATTTGTTTGTTTTTTTCCAGTTACTTCAGTGCAAACTCTTTAGCAGTGCTTTAAAATGCTACTTAAAACAAATTCTTCAAAAAAGTGATACTAAAAAGTGATACTGCGTGGTCATTAGGTTAATCGGGACAATTGATGGCTTGACAAATCTCCCTTGTCAAACGAAGCTGCAACACATATTCTTCAAGCTCTTTACATTTCATGGCATTTTAATTTTCCCCCCAGAATCTGCAATAACAGCGTAGTTTTCCTCTTGCATGGTAATGCCTAGCCAACACCTCAGGTGAACACATACACAGCCCCTTGACACCAAAAATGGTATTTCTGTCTAAACAAAACAAATGGAGAACTCACTGTAATCAGCAGTTAGTACACAGCAGCAGCGCGTCCTCCTGTGTGAAATATCTGTAATACTTTACTGTTGTGGCAGCTGATGAAATAGTAACACTTTGCTCTGAATTTTTCATATGATATGCACATTTGTTCTCACACAAAAGGCCTAAAAGTAGGTCCAGCCTTAGAGCCTGGATTTCTAAGAATAATCAAGATTCATACCACTCAGCACATTTATTTGAAATGCAGGACAGTATCTCAAAGCTATGCATTGATAGCCTTCTAACTTTAAAATGCAATAAAGCAAATTTAGGACAACAGCAATAATAAAAGTTTCACAGTCCAAATAGGCTTCTGTTTATCTGCTTACTTTGTCAACCTACTGCATAAATTTCTGTAGAAAGGACCATAAACTACAGGTTTTCATATTAAAAGTTAGCAAGAACGTAAATCTAAAAACTAAACTGTAACTAAAATGTTAACTTTGGAGCTGCAAGCAAAGAGGGTGACATTATCATCCATGAAACATGAAAAATTTATGAAAATAATAGTCATTGTTTAATTCTGGCCAGCTTCCATGTTCTGCAGCTGATAGCCTTTACCTTGGCAAGCTCAGATCTGTTTTTTACTAAACTAAAAGTTCATTTTGCAGTTTACTTCACAATGAAATTTATTAAATGAAATATAGAATAGAAGGAAAAAAAACTGATGTAAAATACTGATAAGTGCAGAATTTCAGGTTTCAGTCTCAGTTGAAAAAACATATTATTTCCAACTGATTGTAATTATGTGTTATGTAAATAGTTATCCCTGGAGGGAAGAAAACATATATGTGAATTCCTAACCTTCTGTTTTTATCGATCAGTGCTAGAAAAATTATGCAATTTTTTTTTTTTTTGTCAGCTTGATCTCTAATCTTTCAAAAAAAGTTTCATTCATTCAGAATAAAACCTGGATTAGCAGTAGTTGTAACATAAATGCAAAGAGTTGGAAAGAGGTGGTGGTGGGGAGATCTTGCCATAGCACGGACTTTCAGTGAGCATTCACTTTGAAAGATCAGGTTCTTCTATTATAAAGATCATTAGGGACCAAAAATGATTCAAAGTAATACTAAATATCTTTAAATTAAATTACCTAAGACTAATTAAGTTGTTTATTTTCTAACTTCTCAGAAAAAAATGGTTGTGTACTTAGTAAAGCTGTAATGTTTGGAAAGATATGCTTAGTTCGTAACTTAATTTAAAAAGTCGTTATATATCTTCTTGAGTGTAAAACTCAGCACACCCTTAAACTCACCTATATTGCTTCTGTAATATTTTAATCATGGCAGCACCTTGAACGGATTTTATGGCAGCCCTAAAGCATTCCCACAACTTAGTATTAGGAATGGACTAACAACTATTGACCTCCCACCCTTTTCCATCAAAAGATGGGTGTCTAGGAGCAATAATCAAATCTGAAAGTCCTTATGACAACTTCATTTAGATAAATAATGAGTATTATATTCTTAGAATTACTTATGTACACCTTGGACTCACTTGTGTTTCAAAATGCATTTCCTCCAAATTAGAAATAATACTGGCTGGAAAAAAAAATGTAAAAAAGAAAAACAGTTTTATTTTGCTTTTATTCTAATGCAAAGTGAAACTCAAGGCCTTTCCAAAATACTTATACCCTTTACCCCCAGAAAACATAATGAATTCTGCAGTAGCCTATTGGATAAGGTCTCTTTTCTCAAATGTGAGAGTCTGCTTCAAGTCCCCAGTCTACGTGATTTGGAATGAAGACCGAAACTTGAATTCCTGCACTTGAAGTGCTAAAACATGATGCTGTTGTGGTATTCTTTCTTATTTGCACCCAAAATCCTATCTAGGAGCTGTGCAACCCACCTAATCTAATATGTACAACACATATTTAAACATTTGTGGAAAATTTAATTTCTCATAAAAAGCAAACATCAATAACCACTCTAAGTTTGAAAGTACATTTTTATGTTTACAGTGGCATGGTTATGTACACAGCTAGGTCTGGAATTTAAAATACGTTTGCTATTTATACCCATTGACTTTAGACTAAATCTTTTGATTTCCAGATAACGTACCTTTTACATCAGTATTGGCTGGCACGACTCATTGAGAGGGCCCATCTGACCAGATGCTCACTGTAGGTGAGTAATTCTATATTCAAGACCGGCTGGCCATGTTCCTTTAATGGTTTCACATGTTTTAATTTCTCAGAACTAACCCCTATTGTTTTAGATAAGAGTTTAAGATAGGGGTTAGATAAGAAAAGAATTGATTCTCAGTTATATGTTTATGAAATTAAAGATGATGGAAATAGTAATTTTCCTATAATGTCTTCTTTCCATATGATTGGCTACATGAATACTCTTACATTTTGTAAATCTATTTATCCTTATGCAGCGTATCACTGTGCAAAGTATCACAGAGCTATTCTGATTTCCTTGTTCCTACATTGCTGTATTCCTTGGACACTTTTTTCTGTGTAGATGTCTGTCATTTTGTTTCTATCAGTCTCAAAACTCAAAAGTACAGGCGCAGATTGTGTTATCCATTGCAATGAAGAATTTGTGTTAGTGCCCCTTGACTCTGAGAAGAAATTCTGGCAACATCTTTTGGGAATATATTTACTATGGGTTTGTGAACCAGAAGTATTCATTGTATCTAAAAATGGAATGAAACATTCAGGAATTTATGTTTATCCTGCTAAACTGGAGAGAGTGATAATGCAGAAGCTACAAGACAATATCTCCTGATACAGTAACACTGATACACTGCAGTACTTAAGGTTTCTTGAGAAAACTTTCATATGCAGTACAGTTAGATGCTTAAAAAAATGTGAGATTATGGAGGAAAGGAGATGTGGCAAGGACTCGGACAAATTACTGGAAGACTGCAGTCCCTTCAGGGCCTCAGCAGTGCACCTCACTGAATCACAATGCTTCCTGTCTCTGTTGCTGAAGCTGGCAGTGATTTACAATATAGCTGAGTCCTAGTGAGGAATCAACAGACTTGCTTCCCTAAGAAAATACCTATGTAAACAGGGCTTTTGTAAGAAAGTCAAATACTAGAGTAGTGAAGGTTGGACAGAGCACATGAAGTGAAGAGGCTTCTAACAGATATGATCTCGGTAGAAAAAAACTGGTAGAAAAGATGCTGACTCCAGGAGAGAATTAAGTGAAACCAAAATGCTGACATTCAGTTCTTCATGAAAGACAGTTCTGGTTCTCTATTTTTATTCTTAAGGTCAATCCCTTAAATGCCTTCTGTATTTA
Source organism: Anseranas semipalmata (assembly GCA_013399115.1). Lineage (NCBI taxonomy): Eukaryota > Metazoa > Chordata > Aves > Anseriformes > Anseranatidae > Anseranas > Anseranas semipalmata. The sequence goes on from VXAA01006341.1 coordinate 300,437, forward strand.
GTGAGATTTAGTATTACGAGAATTTATGGCTCATATTGCAAGTCTTGGATTCTTCACTGCCTTCGTACTAGTAATTCCACTGTTGTCAAAAGAACTACTCATGTAACAGTCCGTGAACATATATAGATTTTGAGGAAGTATTACAGAACTTTAAACAGATTTATGAAATACTTCATGTTTACAACAAGAGCATATTAGAATTCTTAGTGTTTAAAGAAGATATGGTTAATACTGGATAAATCTATGAAATTCTAGTATGCCATCCACTAAACTTTTGTGGCTCCTGTGTTGGTTGTGTTTGTTCTGTTTGCCTGTTTGGTTGTTTTAGGGGCAACTTCTTGTGGTTTATAACCTTTATTTCAGTAGTCAGCAGGAACTGTGGATAATAGTGTTACCCCCAGTTGAAGCTCAAATCCATGAAATCCATCAGGACTCTGTGAGATTCTTTTTATTCTAATTTTATTCTAATTATTATTATTATTTTGGTTCATATTGGAAAATAATTGCCTTGGGTGGTATTTCAAAAGTGCAACTAGAAAATTTAAATACAAACCCTCTAGAAATATGAGACAAATTTACTTTTAATAGTTTGGGTATCAGAAGCAGTACCTGGCAGCATATACTTCAGTTGGGTTCATCCACCTAACAAAATGCCTAGGAGCATACATGGGTTTGTACACATTACACGGTGGTCCATGCTCTACGAGCAGTTCCACTACAAGTAATTGCCTGTATGTTTAACAACCACATATCCTGAAAAACATGACAGAGTACACATAGAGTATTGAATCTTGGTACTTCAGGCATTATTACTATAGAGAATTTGACTGATATTTCTTCCTGTGCCCAGCTGATCTACTCAAAGTGTGCATACTGTTAAAATCCTGTATTACCCATTCCATATGACATGGACAGTTTCATTTTCTTTACTGGTTTATAATTTGTTTGGCTGAAACAAGTCTTTAGTCTTAAAATAGGGAGCTTGCTGCTGTAGAGCAGAAATCATAAGCAACAGCCCAGTGCAAGAAAGGGTAGGTGTTCATGGTAATGAAAAATAAAGAAGAATCAATTATTTTCTAACATTAAAGTGTTTTTTTTTAATGTCACAATTTTCAAGCAACAGGCAAATACTGGTTTTGTTTAAATATAAATTATAAGGAAGACATAGATATCCAGAAAATTCAAATCAATTCACAGAAACAAGCTGCAATTTTCAAGTTAGAGGGGGAAAGACATCAGAATCCAGCCCTGTTTCTTTTCCTTCGCATGGTTTTCTTTTTTTTTCTTCTTTTTTATGTGTGTGTTTTTTTGTTTGTTTGTTTTTGTTTTGTTTTGTTTTTCATGTCAAGTGACGAATGAATAAGGAGCAAGGATTAAATGAAATTACCAGGTAGACGGCACAAGTAATTTATAACAATCAAGGTCTCTGTAGGTACACAGAAAATGAAGAATTCTTCTAGGAAAAAGTCTACAGTGTGAAAAGGTAGCGTTAGTGTCATGGAAAGATTAGATAGTTAACAGTTTTTAGCAGCAAAGTGCTACCTTTATAAAGTTCTTCTCAGTTTCATTAATCTAGTCCATGACAGAGAGGATTTTGAGCAGCAAGGGAGCTGTATGAAGAATATGTAGACTATTACTGTTCTGCCATTACTGCTGATGCACTGTTGGGTTATCACGCCATGTCTCTTTCATCTTTTTATGATCTTTACATGCCCTATAGCTACTGCTACACTACATTTAATCATCTTTAACAGCTTGAATGTCAAAAAGTTAAATAGTTTTAACTATCCTTTTTTACTTTAACAATATGCAACTTAACAGCACCTGTGCTGAGCTCATTAGAGCTATTGACGGATTTGGTGCCATCCTGTGCTGATGCCCTCACCATTCTTATGATCATGTGATACATTTATGCGATACATTTATGCACTATTAAACCTATGGAAGGTGTTTTTATTACAGCCATGATCTTTGATACCATTCTGCCATCTAACTTGTCTCCTACTAATTACTCAGGTCTTCTCAATTACAGTATTTCCATACACTCTCTATAGCTAAGGAGAGAACAACTAGTAGCATAGTCCATCATGCTACTAAAAACAGCTGATGCCTCGGATTTTTTCAGAATAATTTATGTATTATATCTGTATTAAGAGTTCAATTCAGGGTTTGTTATCCAGCCATTCCAGTTTCAGGCCTATTTCCAATACAAGTACAAATTGTGATCACTGTGTTCATGTATCAATGTGTATAAACAGCTGAAGAGAGGGTGCAAAGAAGACAGAGCCAGGCTCTTTTCAGTGGTGCCCAGTGATAGAACAAGAGGCAGTGGGCACAAACTGAAACAAGGAAGCTCCCTCTGAAGACCAAGAAACACTTTTTCACAGTGAGGGTGACTGAGGAATGGCACAGGTTGCCCAGAAAGACTGTGGAGTCTCCCTCCTTGGAGATATTGAAAAGCCACCTGGACATGGGCAGCCAGCTCTAGGTGCCCCTGCTTGAGCATGGAGGGGAGGGAGGTTGAACCAGATGACCTCCAGATGGTCTGTCCAACCTCAACCATCTGTGAATCTGTGAACAAAGGGTCTCATTTGGGCAACAGTGTTTTCAGAAAATGAAATCTATCTTTCAGAAAGTAAGCAGATAAATCACTAAGTGTGCTATTATTTGACTGCTACTTTTCAATTTTAAGTCCAATCTCATTCCTAGTTACCATCGCCTTTTACTTTCATCACCAGTGAGCTAGTTATAAAGTTTCAAATTAAAAAAAAATATATTTTCTAAGAAAAGAATCTAGAAACAAGATCACGTTTTAAGTATTACATTGCATTATCTGTTTTGGGGTAACCACACATTTTTTTTACATCAAAATTCAAATTAATGGTGTTTTATGGGAAAGGGTCAGTTTTGATCCCTTTTGAAAACTGTATTTTAATTGCACTATTCTTACTGAAACAGTAAGGCATGCTGTTACAGCATTTTTTTAACAAATTAACTTATAAAGAAATTTTTGTTTTTGAATAAAATATGAAAAAATCACTCTTCCTCTAAAATATTTTCAAAAATAAGATACTTGCCTAGAAATATTGACATTTTGAGTTGTTTAACTTGTTCTTTTTGGAGTTGTTTTATTGCAGATAAATAAATTTATTCTAAATTTTCGTACTATCTTTTCAGCCTGAATGTAGTCAGAATTTTTTTTTTTAAATCCAGGAATTCTAAGGAACAGGAGAAGACATTTCCCTGCCCAGATTCTACTACCTCTGAAACAGTCCATTCTGCCTAAGATTAATCTGTGCATTTATGTAAGATATTATGATTATCTATACTTCACCTTGTAGTGGTTTTACCCTGCCGGGCAGCTGAACTCCACCACAGCCGCTCTCTCACTCCCCCTCCTCAAAGACGAGGAGGAGAAGAAAGTATGATGTAAAGAAACCAGGGTCTCTCACAGGTTGAGATAAGGGTAATTTAATTAAAGGAAAAAAAAAGGAAAGAACAAGCGAAGGCCGCGCGGAAGCACGGAGGGGAAAGGGAAAAAAATTATTCTGTACTTCCCCATCAATGAGCGGTGTTCGGCCATGTCTTGGGAAGCAGGGCCTTAATACGCGTAGCGGTTGTTCGGGAGGACAGACGTCTTCACAACGAGAGCCCCCCCCCTCCTTCCTTTTTTCAGCTTTTATTGCTGAGTGTGACATCATATGTTATGGAATATCCCTTTGGTTGCTTTAGGTCAGCTGCCCTGGCCATGTCCCCTCCCCACTTCTTGCCCACCCCCACCTACTGGTTTTGGGGGTCTGGAGAGAGCCTTGGTGCTGTGCCAGCACTGCTCGGCAGTAGCCAAAACACTGGTGTGATACCAGCGCTGTTCTAGCTACAAGTGCAGAGTACAATGCTATATGGGCTGCTGCAGGGAAGGTTAACTCTATCCCAGCCAGACCCAGTACAACCTACACAACATAACCAGATGCAGCCAGGTTTGTAATCTCATGCTTAGACTGAGTTTCATGATAAAATTGAAATGTTCTCAATAGAAACAGATTATTATATTGATATTGAAAGAAAGGGTAGTTACTAGGCATCATCTGAATACATCAATACAAAATTGATCCTTGTACTTTCAGTTTGTCTCCAGAGCAACAATATTCTCCATAAATACTTAGATAGCTAGTTTTACTTACTTGAATTAAAACAAAAAGAATGCAACACTCTTTATCACTCATGAGAGAGCACCTGGAAGTTTTTCAGGCAATTTAATTTCTGAACAGACATAATCTATGCATTCGACTGTCTAGTTCTAGAAATATTAAATATGTTCAGTGTGCCAGAGTTACACTTCAACTAGTTTAGATATTCTGATTGCTAAATTATTTCTTTGGCTAGTAGCTCTCTTTGCAATAGATTTCTCACTGATACAGCACCTTACACGAGTAGACGCTCTGTCAAGGAGTATATCTATGCCAGCAGAAACATGTATCGATGCTTTCCTTAGTTTAAAGTTTATGCTTTTGGCTGAAGCCTGAAAAGAAATAAAAATAATCCTACTCTACCAGGCATGGTAAGTATGTACCACAATGTAATGTAATGTAATGTAACATCAAAAATTTTTTTTTGAATCATGTCCTTTTACTGATTGCCTTTAGGTTAGGGATACTGTTTAAACTTAGATTGTAACCAAAGAGAATCTGGAATTTTTCTGTTTTCCATTATTCTGTCTGAAAGACATACTTTCCTGGTAAAATCACATCTTTATTTCTTTTTTTCTTTTTAGGTAAATGTCTACTTGAGCTTCTAAATATCTACCACTTTTATTGACAACTTCTTGTTGAATAACAACATGTTCAGTACAAGAAAACTGGTAATTTCCAAAGTAATTGCTGGCAAAAGGGGCCATCTTGCTCAAAATCAAAGGATGAGTTTTCACTTCTAACCAAAACTACTTTATACCACATACCCATGTACGTCAGCTTAATGCATTTTGAATTAAAATGGAACTTCTTTAGAAGTAATTATGACTAGTGATTATTAATTGATTTTATTATGACTAGTGCTTTTGAAGCATGTTCCATCCTTTGGAGCATATGATCTAGTGCTGATTAATGGTGATATATTGATCGTGGAGACCTGGGTTTAGCAGGATTGCTCTGTACACTAAACTTTCAATTGATTTTAAACAGAATGATTTCCAAAATAGTTCAACACTATTTTATTCATGAATCCACACGATCATTATTTTTATTTGGCTCTGATAAAGTGGGATCTGAAGCACTGTAGAACTGGTCTTGACTTGATATAAATATTCACCCAACAGTGCTTCTTTAAGCCACATTTCTAGGAATAGAGATTATCAGCCAACAGATGCATTTAAAACTAAACTAAAATACCTTTCTTGTGCCACAGGTGGAGGATGTGAAAACATCTGAGAGGAAGCAGGGAATAAACAGCACTAAAAAAATTACACAGATTTCCAAAAGGAAAAGAACACAAGTAAATACATCAAGTATTTAGAAACACATTTTTTTAATTGTTCTGCTGACTTGTGCTCAAAACAGAAAAGCAATTGTAGCTAGGTGTATACAGCTATATATACAAATACTCCTAATACAGTTACCAGTTGGGTAAGTGCTTGATAAAGGTTGTGTTTATAAAGTGCTAAAAACAGTTCTGTTGTCAAAAAATCAGACTGAGTACACTTAAATGTACCCCAAGCCCAATCTGCCCCTAAAAGTTTCAAATTAGAATACTTTCAAAATAATTTCTAAAATACAAGGAATTTCAAGTAGGATGTTACTGAAATGTGTAGCTAAAGAAGAATCTGTCTTCTTGAGTCGTCTTACAGCTGTATCATGCCAACATTAAAAATGGCATATATTACGTAATTTATCGTTATTGTTTTATTGATATGTAAGTATCTTGTGATAATATCAAATCTACATATATACAGAAATAGACCTGCATAAAATGCATACTGTGATTTCTTATGCTGTAGCCCTGAGGCTGCCATCGCATTCATCCCTCATGTTTCCTTGCCTTACATACAATCACAATTCAGCAAATTCCAAATCCACGATTCTGCAGAAATTCTGTCTTCTTTCCATATTCTGAGATCATTAACCACACTAAAAGCTATTCCAGTCTTCAGTGTCCAACGTAAAGGAATAGCGAGGGCAGTGATTCATCCACAGATGCAGGAAGTAATAACGAGAACATTTGTTCAAAGAGTGAACTGAGTCATATGCTTATCCATATTTATGATGACAGAAAGTAAGGTCTGCATCTGTATAAACAAGGTCTGACATGCATGTTTGGAAGAGCACATGCAGAGGTTTTCCTGGGCACTGAAGACATTGAACTTATTGTGAATCTGAGGCCTATGAATGTGAAAAAATTTCTACAGTCCTTTAAAGAGATTTTGTATTCCTACCTTTTAAGCATGATAAACATGGGAACATGAACAAAATTGTACTCTCTACAGGGTTCCACTGACAGAAAGATGAGATGTGACTCTATGAACATATATGACACTCTTATGGAGCCTATCCATAGAAGTTACTGGCTAGAGACAAACATTTCATAGGAAGGCAGAAAAGCTTTTAAAAAGACAATGCAAGCAAACAAATTACGTTAACTTTTTCACACCATTTTACACATGAAAACACCGAATGTAAAGAGTTTCATATGAGTTGCTTCCTTCCCTTCACTTACTAGTTGTGCTAAGGCAGCTTCTTACGGCTTTGGGCTCTCGAACATCTTGCCAGTCCTCCATGGGCAACAGGTTTTTAGTCAGATTTTCCAGCAAATGAGTTTGCCCTGTCATAGTTTGGTTACTTTTTCCTCTGAAGATAATTATATTTGATGAAAGTCTTGCATCTTACTAGCAATAGAGTATCTTACAAGTTTTGTAAAGGCATTATAATAACATACCATCAGATTTATGTAGACATCCACAACACATTCCTAAACTATCAAATGTCATTTCAGCAACCATTCAGACAAATCTTTGAGCTTCAGTGGAATTTATCTCTAAGGATGTTTGAGAACGTGCGTAATGAATCACAAACAAGTTTTACTAAATATAACAGCTATCAGCTAAAATGTATGGTTAGTGGCACACATTGGGTTCCTAGTGTGGGAGTAAAAGACAAGTTAAAAAAAATCCTAAATGACTAACAGCTTAAATATTATCTTATTTACTACTTGTTCCATGATTTTTTTAGAAGTGTATTTCCTGAGGGAAAATGGCCACAAATGTGAAAGCCATTATTGTCTTTTTTTTTTTTTTTTTTTTTTTTTTTTTTTTTTTTTTTTTTATTTTGGGGAAAATTTGTTTATGTGTC
>VXAA01006341.1:307786-470663 GCA_013399115.1 Anseranas semipalmata
TTTTTTTTTTTTTTTTTTTTTTTGCCTGTATGAACTTGGGCACAAATTGTTGAATGTGCTAAACTCCTGGGTAGGTATATAACTTGGCCCCTGAGAATTCAGTGTCTGAGTATCTCTAGGATTTGGGCCCTCACTGGTATAAATATAACACTAAAAGTTTTGAAATGTTTTCTGTTTATGAAAAATAGCTTGGAGGTGGAATCATATACTAATAGAACATGGTATTAGTAGCAAAAAAAAAGCAGTATTACTGTAACTTCACTTGCTGCTGCTGCTCCTGCTGGCATGCTGCAACTTGTCCCTAGCTTCCTGATGCAGTACTTCTTTCATGCTTCTTCCTCTGCTTCCAGTCATTATTCTCTGTTCATTTATGAAACATTTTCTATTTCCCGAGTCCCTGAAAGACTCATGGACAACGAACATGTCCTCTTGTTCATAATGTATCATAACCATTTGGTATTGAGAGATTAATTATTCTGCAATTGTTGTCTAGTCGTTATTCACCCTACTTGAACCAATTGCCATGGAAGCCGCCAGAAGAGGTGATGAGCAAGCACCTCTCAGCACTGATGGTTTGCAAAGAGCATAGTCTGTCTATTCCTAGCTTTAACACTCCTGAATTCAGCATCAAAAAGCTGTTTGTATAGTGGCAGGTGTTGACTAGTGAGTAGGAAAGATTTTGCCAGAAAACTCATGGATATGATCACTTTGACAACCGAGATTAATGCATTCTGCAATGTCTTTGAATTTTCAAACTTCTTTTGAACGCCTCAGAGCTTAATAACGTTTGTATACAGGCCTAGAGTATTGTTTAGAGTTTATCACTCTTGAGATATATATATATATATACATACATATATATATATTAAGTGACACGAAATAGTAGATTTTATTATCTATATTACATTGTATATTTTTCACCTTATGATTTCTAGGATGTGTTTGATATTATCTTTTTACCGTACACACAAAAAGAGCTTATCTTCAGGTAGCAGTTTGCGAAATTAAGCTTCCATATCAGGCAAGATTGGGAATGTATACACATATCTGAAATCAGCAGGGCCCATTGAAGAACTGGCCATACGTTACAGACTTTAATTGACATCTAATAGATCCTTAGAAGGCAAGGCTGCTGCTATTTTGGTTCATGTTTATGTTTCTCTGCTTAGGTGTGCTTTCAGGTTTTGACATTTTTCCAAAAGCAAAACCAGCTCTTTTTTTAATGGAAGAAAAACAACCTTTCCCACATGCATCAGTTTTGCAGGCACAAAAAGACCTGAAATCTTGGCCCAGGCTCTTAATGTGAGTCTGTAGTGCCATAGAGGGCCCCTACTGGCCTTAAGATATGTTGACCCAGTAATTCATTTAGTCATGGGTTATTTCATTTGTTTCCATGTGTACCATTACTAACTATGTGATCATCGTGATGTGTTCTGCGCTCTCATACGGGATTAAGATGTTGGTTGGTTTTTGTTTCTTTTTTTGTTTGTTTGTTTTTTTGTTTTGTTTTCATTTTTGGTGGTGGTAGTGGTTTTTGTTTGTTTGTTTGTTTTAATTTCCAGTCAGATAGAGAAAAAGAAAAGCTGGTAAAAGCAGCCAGCAGCTGGAGATGAAGTACATTTGGCACGCTTGCATTCCTTAGGCTACCTGCTAGCAAACAAGAACAAAATTCAGAGCAGCATACAAAAGTTGCATATTATACAAATCTCATTATTTGTATTTATTTAGGAGGTAGTAAACATCTTTTAGCACTGTGTGAACTGAGGATGCCCGTAGCCATGAGCTCTTCTAGTTCTAAACTCTAATTTGAGGTATTGCAATAGTCCCTGTAAACTGTGAAGTAATATACATGTTTTCTTCCAAAGGGAATATCATGATTTAGATGTGTTATATTTTGCAAGTGCCAACAGAATGCTAAAAATCTCTTTCAGCTCTTTTCTTAACCCACACTGGATCTCAGATGTGAGCTGCAAGCAATTTTTGATGGTAATGTTTGTTGGAGGCCATTAGAGGTACAGATGCTGTGCATTTGGCAACACACATCAGGAAGGCTCAGGTTGGGAATCAGAGGTCCTGGTAATACAAACCATAATATAAAATCTCAGCTTTCTAAGGAATTATTGACAGTAGCCTATTGTCAGCTTTAAATATTTAATCTAATTAAATCACGAGCCAAATCAAGTCACATGTGTGAGTGCTACTTTGGGAAAATTGTTGCAGTGTTTTTTGCATATGGATGAAGAAACGCGGGCACTGTAAACTGTTTTACAGTTTTTTTTTTTAATGAAACTTGGAGTCCAAGTACCTTCTAGCTTCACATTTTTATGAAACAGCTAATTCTTTACAAACCAGTCAGTTCACTACAAGAAATTGAGATAAGTTGGACAGTACTATGAAGAGAATTAAAAAGTGCTTATTATGTTTTATAAATATCATATACATTTCTAATCACCTATGTGACGTATCTGCCTGACAATGAAGAGTTAAATGCTGGAGGATGAGTTAAGAGCCAGAGTTAAGTCATATTAGGGAAACACTGTGAAAGTCTGTCGGTTAAAGAATGGTCCTGCTTGCTTCCAATCAAACTGGTAAAATAACACTTTGCAGACTCTGTATGAGAAAACATTGTAGAATAAGCTAAACCACAACCAAACTGCTCGAGAACAGTTTGGGCTCTTACTTCTTTAAAAGAAACATTACATTCCCCAGGCTTGAACCTCAGGGTGTTGAACCGATAACTGACTTCAGGCCCGCACAGGTGAGAGGTTGAATAGCTTGCCAGTAATTACAGGAGGCTCATCCACTCCCACCGAGTGCTTGACCTGGCTTCTTAGCCTATGTCTGACACACAGCAGCTGGGTCTCTGGTGAGGCTCATGCTCCAGCTGGGAAGGAGCAAACACCAGGCTCACTAGGAAGCAGACACTCACAGCCTCAGCTCTCTCTCTCAGCAGAGGTTATTCCCTGCGGCTAGGCGGCTTAGCTTAACAAACAGTGCAGTCGGGTATCGGTTGCAGTGGTCATGCTGACTGTCCTTCTGATGAGGCTGGGGGTCTGCTTGCATGAGTTTTCCTTTCAGTATATTTTGTCCTCTTGGTGGTTTTGTGCAGACAGCGGTGGAATGAGTTAGAGAGGAGAATGCGCTTAGCTGTACTAATGCTTCTTTTCCTATGCTTGATCTGCTAGGAAAGAGGTTCCAGGTAGAAAATGGTCTTTTAAGTTGCTGGCTTGCAGCTAAAATAATGTGTTGGAGCTCTGCAAATGCTTACTGTCCTTGCTTAGTCTAACACCCAGCTAAAACTGGCGCATAGCTGTACAGGTGGTATTCCTCTCCTTGTTTGTAAAAGTTGTCCTTTGCCTGGTTTTAGGGGCAGTGGCCAAGCAGTGTTACCAGCTTACAAAAGTAAGGAATGTTAAGGTCAGAGACAACACTGAGGAGAATTCCTGTTCTAACAATGGAATATTAACAAAGAAGTGTTAATGTGCAACAAAGGAAAATAGGCATTTCTTGTTTAACATCTATTTCTGACCTGGTTGGATCCTTGGGATAAATTTTAATGTAATTCCTTGTTTAAAGAAGATTTTTCTGAGCTGCTTTAATAAACTTCTAGAGGAATATGGTTAGTGAATGACTGTAGAATAGGAAGAAAAAAGAGAGGTGGGAACTGAGGATCTGTAAGTTGTTACTGTAAAACACAATGCATGAAATGTAACTTCAAATCACTAGTGTGATTAAAAATGCAAAAGGATGCCAACATACAATTTTCTAACCAAAACTGTCTTAAAAAAAAAAAAAGTAGAAAAAAAATTGGGTGTGTATTAGAAAGGTTTGGGAGAATTTTATTTCCCTCCTCTGCCTTTGACCCAGGCATATCTATAGCCCATACATTCTCTGGAGTGTAAAAAATGCTTCTGGTTACTAGGGCAATAAGGAATATGAAATTAGGAAATGGAAAAGAGGCTTATTCACTGAATTAAGAATGAAGGAAAGAGGGAAAAGGCCCATCTTTTTCCTTCCTTAGAAAATCCTGCTTTGCAGAACTTGTAGGTAGCATGTTTCCATGGATAGCTTATGCTAATGTATAGTAGGAGTAAAGCAGGGATAAATTACAGAATCACAGAATTGTACCCAAATTGTACCCATAATTGTACTCAAAAATCTTCTAATCTACATTCAGTGCATTTAGGTGTGTTGAACACAGATGCATGCAACAAGACTGTCATGGTGACTTAGTCACCCAGTACTGTCTGAAAAGAAGGGGATCAAAAAACACCTGAGATGGATACTACTGCTGAAAAATAGTGAGTTTTCTAGCAAATTCTGAGATGACAGACAAGCAGAAAACTAATTTCTTTTGTGCCTGTGCAAATACTTCCCTAAGGGAAAGAAGTCACTCCTTCTGTGTCCTGTGTGTCCTACGTAACTTCAAATAAATACAAGAATCCACTCAATCCAGGAGAAAAGAAAAAAAAAAAAAAAAAAAAACAAGGATTGTCTTATTTTAATTCATAAAAAAAATGTTACTCAACAGTTTTTATTATGAATATTTGACTGTTGGATTAAGATTGAGAAAAAAAAATTCTCTTTCATCAAATGAAGTGACCGGATGAATCCCTTAAGTATAACTTTAGTGATACTGGTTCTACGCTTTTGCTTCTCTGTAGTAATATATACCAAAACACAGTACAATACAGGAGAAGGCAGACATGTGAGAGAGAAGAAAAGCAAGCAAAGAAAGATACATCCTGCTAAACAGAGGTAGTATAAAAGTTCAGGAGAAAAGAATTCTACGTTCAGAGGTAGATAATATAACAGGAGAATAATTAAGCAGATAAAACAGAATTAGCTTAAAATCGTAGTTTCACTGGGGGACTGGCTCAACTCCTAATCCAATGATGCCATTTTTGAATAATACAGAGGATATAGGAAAAGATGACAGACTGGATGTAAAGAAGGTATGATTAACACTGCTGTTAGATGAATCAACTGCCAATATCTGCCAATTTACACATAGGGCTTTTTTTTTTTTTTCCTCACTGTTTCCTGCCTTTTAACAAAAATTTATGAATTTTGAGCTCACTGTGGTTTGCTGTTGTTTTATAATTGTATGCGGAATTGAAAAGAGGTCTGAAAATGTTTAAATTTCTTTATATTGCCTCTGCTTTTCAAAGAATTTTAAATCAGTCTGATGCTATCTTGAAAACCTCTGACATCTTTAAAAATATAACTCTGAAGAACCTAGCAGATGCAGGACAGACTATATGAAAAGCCAATATCAAGTTCAGAACCAATCATAAGTGATCATGATTTATTGCACCACATCAAAAGCAGATAACCACTAAAATCCATAATTCATTGTAATAGTATCATAGTCAAGCCTGACAAAAAGTCATCATGTTTATACTTCGATAGTTCAGATGAGTAATTTATTGGTTCTAAAAAATAATGTACTGTAAAAATACTCACAGGGCTCTAGACTATGTCAACAATAAAAAGCTGTATTATGTATACAGGTCCATGCACTGAAAGTGCCCTTCAAGAAGTCTCCATGAATGAATTAAGGAAATACAGTATCCTGATATGCTAAGCAATCTTAGTTGCCATAAACTTCTAGGGCACCAACTTTTTAGTAAAAATGCCATTGAAAATCATCCTTTATCAGTGCCCCAAGTTAGAACACTTTATTGTCCCTGGCTCCTATGCTACCTTTGCCAATACAGGGTACAACTAATCTACTAAAGCTTTACACTCATAAAGGAAAACTCACCTCATCTCCTAAATTACCTGTGAAGCTTTATTGATCATATGTATAATTTGGAGAATGTTTACAGAATTGTATTAATAATAAATGATCAGAAGCTTAGTTCCAAAGAGAAAGAAGATAGTTTCTTGTATATCATGCTATCCTGAGATGAGCACAATTTATCTTCATTTTGCTTACTTGAGTAATAGGCAGAAATGGTGCAATGGATAGAAGAGCCTAACATTCGGAATGGCTTTTGTTCTGCAAACTAGAATTTTCAAGAAAGGAAGTATGAACTGATTCTTATAGAATGTAAGAAAACAGAAGGAAATCAAGTAAGAGAAGAATGGTGTCTCAAGAAATGGAATAAATTTCAATGAGACAATAACATTTCTGATTTACTATGCTTGCATGCCATTAGGACAAGAGAAGTCTTGAAGATGATTTCTGCTTGATTATCCAGCTGAAATCAAGATGACATCTTGCTGTAAGATTACTTGAAACGTTTAATAAAAATTGGAAGTGCTAGCCATAAAGTCCTGATTAATTTCACATTTGAAAAATGACATATTTTTAGTCTATATTTGATTTCTCTAATATAATTTTTGTATTATGCTCATTAGTGTCTTTTATAAGGAAATTTGATTGTTTGTTTTCATTTGGCTACATTTTTTTCTTTTTCCCTTCTAAAAATCTCATACATTGTTACCCTGAATAGGTAACAGCTGTCTTTTACTTTAGAGCTTGACATATTTTGTTGATGGATACAACTGGATACAATTCTCCTACATATAAATAACTGGGTAAAATATTATGTGCTTATGACTTACTAAAATGGAACTATTGGCCTGTTACAGTCCTTGGCTGGTAGGATATCTTATAGACTTTCAAGAACTGAAGATTTATCACATGAAAATGCATATATGTTAATGTTTTCTTCAGTGTTTTAAATGCGTAAGCAAAGAAGATGAAAAACTTTCTCCTTGGAACATATTTTATCACGGAAAAAAAGATACTAAAACATCTAGTAAGCTTAGGTAAACAAAAATAGCTGAGAAAAGGGTGGTCTTACTGATTTCTCTTTACAAGAAGACTCATCACATTCAGGGCAAAGAGTAAAATGAAAGCTAGGCTTCCACACAATACAGGTACTGATGTTTGCCCTTTAAGCAGCTGAAGGCTCTGTGTTCTCATATGGGTTTACTACATCTCTGTCTTCCTTCCCTTACAGCTGCATTTTTTGTTTGTTTGTTTCTTTGTTTGTTTTCTGACTGTAGCCAGCGCTTCAGCTGTGGTCATTTCTCATTCTTATTTCATATCCTAGCTGTATTATGTATTAACAAACAAATCAATATGGTATATCTACATTGCATATTTATAGTTAAATTCTTTTAGTGACTCTAAAACGAACACCAGTTTCATTTTGAGTAAAAATTCAATTCCTTTTTGGGAACTTAAGAATAAAATAATTGGGCTTAGTCCAAACATTTTTGTAATGCTTTGAGATACTTTTTTCCTCAGATCTAAAATCTTTCTTGGAATGCAATTCATCACTGAAACTTAATTTTAACTCTTCTTGCAACAGGTAGAAATGTATGATACTGCTAGATGACATGCATGGTAAAATTGAGACCAAGAACAAACTCCTTCCTATCCTAGTTCAGAATAAGATCTGTCCATTGAGTCATTATTATATCAAGGTAACTTTAACACTCTAGTTTCCTTACACTTGTCTAAACAGATATGTGGAAATATAAATCTTAACCTCTGGTAGTAAAGATTGCTTAAAAAGGGAAACTTTTTTTTTTCTTTAAATCTTGACTCCCAGTATCTGGATACTTACTTATTCTCTTTAGAATTAATCAGGAAAAATTACTTGTTTGAAATAATTGCATAAATTGATTATATTTTGCATTTCAATTGCATGCAAGCACTCAGTTGAGACCCTTCCTGAAAATGAGCAGATGAACCACGGAAGGAAGCTGCATAAACATTGTTTGTAAATCTTTGTTTGTCTCAACCAATCACTGTACGTATATATATGAGTCTCTAAATACTGTACACATTAGTTCATAGACTTGAGTGCAAGAGGTTTAATACTGTTGTAATTTGAAAATCTGAGATGGGTCCAATATCTTGTCCTGTGGAGAAATTGTTGGGAATCACTTTCTATGAGATCAACCATTTTTCCAAAGTTCTTCCCTGCTTGTGTTCAAGCTTCCCGCCTCCTACTTTCTTTCTACCTGGATAATGCGCATTTACAAATAACTTTAACTTTAAAAACTAATAAAATAAAAGCTGGCATAATGGACAAGGTTTTGTTATCAATACACTTGAAGTAGATAAACGTGTGCTTCATTAATTTGGGAAGAAAAAGGAGATATTTTAATAAAGATGTAAATTGTAAATATTTTTATTACAGAGAGTAGACAAAATCCAATTAACTTTTTAATGAATTATACAAAATAAATATTTGATAAAAATAACAAGAATAAGAAAAGGAAGATTAGTTGGGGTGGGATGGGAAAGAAATGCAGCTCAGGGGGAAGGTGAGGAAGACAACTAACGTGTGATATTGGTCTATAATAACATCTGAAAGCTGAGGATAACAATTATTGGCAGGATATTGGATCAACCCTCCCCTCTGCTTTTTTTTTTTTTTTAATGAAAATTTTTACACCAGATTTGCTTCTGTATCCGTTACAGAAGGTTCAAGTTCAGGTATAGTTCAATCACGCTTTTCTTCTCCTAGCTGTCTATATTTTTCTACATTGATGCTCAAAAGTTCCTACATTCACATCTTGCAATCTAGTTAGTACTGAATGTAACTTATTTTTTTGTTTTCACTTAATTCAACCACAGATAAAATGAATTTGTACTTAGTATTCACTATGTTCATTTGAAAAAAAAAATCTGACAAGCTGTAGTAATAGGTATATCAGTTGCATTTTGGACTCTGTCATTGCAGACAAGGTTATAAAGAAATGAGTTGTCTTAGTAATTATTTGAGAGACTGTACATGAACACTGTTGAAATGTAGCAGATTTCATGCACATAGGTAACTAGAGAGTTCTAGTATTTACAGTTAGTTTTCTTTTGTGGTGGTGGGGATTGGATTCTTTTGTTTCTCATTTCATCAGGAAAGAAGCAACTTCTTGACAATACGTTTTTGTCATTCAGGGAAGATCTTGCTCAACATTCATACATTCATTTTAATATGTTTTTTAGTATGTTATCTCTGTTTAAAGCCACTTGCTTTTTTAATAACTATTTATAAAGTTTATAAACTTTCTTCATAAATAAAGTCATGTAAAATTTTTGTAATAACTGGTGATAATGAAATAACTGAACGTTGATGGTGGTGGGAAAAAATGAGGATTTCATCTGAAAATACGGTAGGTATTTTAAGTTACGTGGTACTGCTTCTGACCACACAGAGGACTGACAGACATGAGCTCATGTTTCAGTTCATTAGCCCAGCTCTCTGCTACCTGAGCAAAACTCTACCTTATTTGATCAGCACTGATTTTTTTTGAAAGAGTGACCAGAAGATTTTATGATGATAGAGCTCGAGGGGACAAGACAGAATTTCAAATATGGTTGTGTATAATGTTCTGAACTTGTATGTAATAATCTTAATTTGAAATGTAGGTCTCCTTCAAGGTAAGGTCTTCAGGGTAAGTCATTACAGATAGTGAACACTAATTCCACTGCATTATTGTTGTGCCTTTTCAAGTATATCCACTGCATTGTGATTTTTTTTTTCCAAATGTGCTTTTTCTTTTAATAAAATTGTCTTCATTATGGGTAAATATAATTTTGATAATTATGTTTCAGCATTTTGGTTTTTTTAGAACTTCATAACACTTGAATATAATTTTCAAGAAAAGCTATACACACCTAAATGTTGCCTGCTGTAACTTGAGTGGTGGAAGTAGAAGGGATCACAGAAACAATACCCTCAAGTGATCATTAGTCAACAAAGATTGTTACTCTTAAGACTGCGTGTGGCTTAAGAAACTGTAAAGATCATGCTAAATGGCATGTATTAGAATGCTTTGCACACTTTGTATTATATTCTGAATGAAAATGGAAAGAAATGCTTTAGATCACACTTGTTTTAAAACTATTGCAATTATATTTTAACTAATAAATTGAAAGATTTTTCAAACAAAAGACTGAGTTTGAATTTTTATCCTGGGAAAAAAAAAAGTTCTCATTTAGATGATGCTCTGATAAGAGTAGCACTTGCTATACAATGTATGCTGTGCTAAACAAGAACAAATAACAGCACAGAAAAAAATTTCATTCAGGAAATAAAGTAGTTCATTACTGTCATTTAAGTTCAACATGTTACACAGGATATCATAAAAATGTGTTGAAGTCTTAGAAGGAGTTTAAAAAAAAGAACATTTTTAAATAGCATGTCTGCACCTTTCTAACAGGAGCATGGGTGAACTTCAAACTTTGCAAGGTTGAGCAAACAGACTGTATTGAAATCTAAACAACTGTCTGAATGGCTGACTTTTTTTTCTTAAGTGCTGCAAATTCCAGTGCCTCCTTCTAGAATTCATCTTCCTCCGAATTCAGCAACTCACAAAAGATGAAAGCTGCATAAGAAAGAACTGTTATACAAGTTCTTTGTTAGCAGCCTTCTAATGTCATGGTAAGTGACATTTTATCATTTAGAAAGAATTCAGTGTATAACTTCACAGACTGGCTCAAATTAGATATGGATACTATTGACACTTGGAGATAAGATGGTGCAGCAACAAAACTAAACTTTTTATATTATGCTAATTGTCTGCAACTCAAAAAATGGCAAGACTATTGGAATGTTATGTAGAGACATCCAATCATTCCACCTTGTAGCCATATTTCTAAGGGTTCTGTTTTATATTTATCCTGCTCAGAAAACCATATCCTATTACTTATTCAGTTTCATTTTTTTATATTTCTCATCTTTTTTTTTTTTATTAAGTCATCCATATTAGATCATGATTAGACAAAGGTTCTCATTGTTTCTGCACTTTTAAGTAGTATGTTTAAAATTGGAGACAGAAAATTTTAACATGAAAGTGAAAATTATAAGTTAATCAAGAATACATGTAAAAACTAAAAGAAATCTTAAAGGATGTTCTCTGGGGGATAGTGTAAAAGAAAAAACAAAAAACACAAAGAAGGGGAAGGGTACAAAATTCTTGTACACCATATGGAAGGGTGAATCTGACCCCTGTTTAAGGCCAGACACTATTACCTCTAAGGTACAGAGTAGTTCTTCCAGCACATAGGATCCAAATACTAATAGTTTGGAATTATACACCCATAATAGAAATCATATTAACACTAAGTTGCAAGGGACAGCGTAGGTCCCTGAATACAGTTGTCTATAATCACAGTAGCTATCCCAATAAATATCAGTTTAGGAAAGCTCAGGTGAGGCTTCTTTCCTTACCTTTCTCTTTCTCCTTGTACACATTTGCTCCCACATGCTATATAAACTGTTTTAAGGATTAAGAATAATGAGTGAAAATAAAGAGAGATTATATACAGACAGAGTGCTAAGCTGCCTTTGGTTGAACTGAATGTATCAGTTTAAAACTATTGTAATATTTATAAGTAATACTTATAGAATCATAGAATGGCTTAGGTTGGAAGGACCCTTAAAGATCATCTGGTTCCAACCCCCCTGCCATGGACGGGGAAGTCACCCACTAGATCAGGTTGGCCAGGGCCCCATCCAACCTGGCCTTGAACACCTCCAGGGATGGGGCATCCACAGCTTCTCTGGGCAACCTGTTCCAGTGCCTCACCACCCTCTGAGTGAAGAATTTCCTCCTAACATCTAACCTAAATCTCCCCTCTTTTAGTTTAAAACCATTCCCCCTTGCCTGCCCAAGTAAAAAGTCGCTCTCCATCTTTTTATAAGTCCCACTTAAGTATTGAAAGACTGCAATGAGAACTCCACAGAGCCTTCTCTTCTCCAGGCTGAACATCCCCAGCTCTCTCAGCCTTTCTTCACAGTAGAGGTGCTCCAGCCCTCTGATCATCTTCATGGCCCTCCTCTGAACCCTCTCTAACAGGTCCACATCCTTCTTGTGCTGGGGGCCCCAGGCCTGGATGCAGTGCTCCAGGTGGAGCCTCACAAGGGCAGAACAGAGGGGGACAATCACCTCCCTTGACCTGCTGGCCATGCCTCTGTTGATGCAGCCCAGGATGCAGTTGGCCTTCTGGGCTTTGCAGCACACACTGCTGGCTCATATCAAGCCTTTCATCCACCAGAACCCCCAAGTCCTTGTCTCAGGGCTGCTCTCAATGAGTTCTTCTCCCACTCTGTCCTCATGTCTGGGATTGCCCTGACCCAGGTGCACCACCTTGCACTTGGCCTTCTTGAACCTCATTAGGTTCTCATGGGCCCACTTCTCCAGCTTGTCCAGGTCCCTCTGGATGGCATCCCTTCCTTCTGGTGTATCAACTGCACCACCCAGCTTGGTGTCATCTGCAAACTTGCTGAGGGTGCACTTGATCCCGCTGTCTATGTCACTGATAAAAATATTGAACAGTACCGGTCCCAAGACAGAGCCCTGAAGGACACCACTCATCACCAGCCTCCACCTGGACATAAAGCCATTGACCACAACTCTCTGGGTGCAGCCTTCAAGCCAATTCCTTGTCCACTGAATGTCCACCCTTCAAATCCATCTCTCTTCAATTTGGAGATCAGGATGTCATCTGGGACCGTGTTGAATGCCTTACAGAAGTCCAGGTAGACGACATCAGTCGATCTACAGCTGTAGTTAGGATTAGAGATTCATTGTGTTAGGTGTTTTGTGGAAATGAAGACTCAGAAAGTTTATCATCTTATCTGAAAGAAACTGTGGGGTAGGACAGAGGTAGTGAGGCAGGCTGGTTAGAGGCACAGATAGTGCCTTTATACTATTACAGATATACTATCTGTTTAGAAAACAGATAGTATTGATTAAGTAAGAATGCTACTCACTTTATTATTAGTTAGGAGCTCAATATATCTTAAATATCAGAAAAATTGTGTGCCAAGGGGTCAGCTACCATCTTCAGTTCCATTCATGTGTGAACTGCACAAAAAAGACAAAGTTAAAAGCTTTAAGAGAAATCTAGTTGCATGAGGTTACTGAGTGGCCTCATTTAAAGAGTTCCAGTCATTCTGTTTGTCTCTAACAGAAATGGAAATACATAAATCTCAAAGTCTTTGAGAGACAGAAAATTATTTTGCGCCCTACTTTAAATTAAAATACGCTCTCTCTGAATTTATTTGCTCTGAGGGAGCAAATTTTCTCCTCTTTTTTCTGGTGGAGTGTAAATTGGCACATAATTATTGTTTGTGCTGTCACCAAGAGAGTATGAAAGGTCCTAAGCAACAAGTATTTTACATTCATTGAGTGCTGAAAATGGAAAAGCAAAGGTTGTTGATGCAGAAAATATATTACATTTCAATTATACAGTTGTTTTTTTCACCAAAAAAATATTGGTGTGCGCATATTTCATCATTAAGCGTTAGGCAGCAGCCCTGACTGTGTGCGCTGCCTTTGTGAACCCCAGGCCCAGAGCAGCCAGGTGACAGCAGGGCTGTGTGTGCAGGCTGACGGAGAAGCCCACACAGGAAGGACTGCATCCTAAATAGCTGAGAACTCAGAAGAGCCTAACTCTGCCAGTGAGTGTAATTAGTGTAGCACCCATTTTCATTTTACTCCATATATTTAACAAGCTGTGTCTGACCACTCAATGAGTATTTGCAGGGAAAAAAACAGACAAAAAATAACACACAAAAAAACAAACAAAAACAACAAAAAACACACGTCTACTAAGCACAGTCAAATGAACGTATTATACAGTTGAAGTGAGCCTTCAGAAGAATCAGTATCTTACAGATGTCTCTGGTCAGTGGCTGCAGGTGAGTCCTCCCCTGGAAATCTTGCTTCACAGATGCCTCAGAATCAGTCAAAACAAGGAAAAAGAGTCTGCACAAGTGACCTCCGCTGAAATCATCTGGGCAGCTGTTTCTTCACCCTATACACAGCGCTGGAGGGGGAGAGATGCAAAATCACAGTTGCAAGCTGACAACCAACCTCGCCACCCAGTCACCAGGGAGGTAGGTCATGCAGTGCTCGGTTATATTGCAAAATTCACAGCTGTAAACCATGATGCTTTGTTGTTAGCTATTTCTTTTAAAGACATACAACATATGAACTAATTTATATCCAGGAATTCCAATAAAGCCTAAATTTTTGAAAGATGCAGATTGGGACACACAAGTAGTTATTATATATATATATATATATATTTCTACAGAAGTACCAATATAATTGTCAAATTTCAAGGTTTTATAAGTTCAAACTATTCAGATAATTCCCCAGTTTGGCAACAGCCTTTCCACGGGGTGAACTCAGCTAAAAAGCAGTGCTAGGTAAGTAATATCTTGACTATATCTGCCCCCTCTTCATTCATTAGGTGATTCTGGTATGCACTGGGAAAACAAGCCAAGCACGGGTAGTGATTACTGGGGAGGTGTGCCCAAAAGTTCTCGACTACATCTGCTTGTTTCTGTTGGTTTAGGTATACACAGAAAAAAAACAAAGGATGGATGAACTTTTGACAACTTTACATCCTTGTAATGCATTTGAGGCAAGAAGCTGGAAGGTGATATTAGCCTAAGTAAGAACAGCTAATCGGCCTTAAACATGGGAAAAATCAAACTGGAAACTGCTCCACACCAGCTGTACCATCCTGCTTATTAAGTACTTCTTAGCAAGTGGAGGGGTTCTGTTCTTGTGGCTATCGTACCCCTACATTCCCATCCGGAAAGCCCAAAGTGTTACAGATTTAGCACATGAGATGACAATTTAAGAAGACAGAGTTGTGCTAACTTACTGGCTAGCAATAGTGCTGTAATAAAAAAGGTTTTGCCATTCTTTCTTCTATAAGGTAAATTAGTATCACTTTTTTGTTTGAAGATTAAAAAAGGGCCCGAAAAAAATCTGTATTTGTTGTTTGTAAAGATGTAACAAGGGGCTTTAAATGAAAAGAAAGCCAATTGGTTTGTACTCCAATTAAGTTACAGTAATAGTCATTAGTTTTAGCTCGGCTGAAAACATCTCTGTGAGAATTAGTGCTATTTTTCCTGCTTTTAGAATTACCATTAAGTCAGAGAAAAACGGCATTACCTTTCACTGCTTTATGCACACAACTTCCATAGTATTGTACAGAACATGACAAACTGAATTTCTCATAAATGCAAGCAAATACATAAGTATCAATAATTTGACATAGTATATAACCATAAATTACAAACTGCGGTGGAGAGAAAAGGTTTGTGACAACATTAGTAATTGTGATTAGATTAGTATAAACAATAAAGAATGTCTAACATGACTCTTAAATCTACCATGGAATATGCTGCATGAGAAAAAGAATTCAGTAAATGGAAGAAACATCAAGTAAAAATAGATATTGCATAATAAGCCATTATAACAATGTAGACATAAAAAGCATAATTGTGTTTTAAAAGTCATGTGCACTTCCGCCACAGCAAACACTGAAGCTAAACATCAATCAGCATAGTCTGTCACATAATAACGATAAGAGGTTTCTGTGTGTGTTTTTTTTTTTTTTTTTTTTTTTCTCCTAGAACTAAGCACGGACCCTTTTAAGGAAAAGAAGAAAAAAAAAAAAAAAAAACGATCTTTAAAAACTGTAACATCTAGGGCTAGAATACTTGCTTTCCTAACTTTTGTGCTTAAAATGATACCTGAATGTGTATTCAGGACCTCTGTTGTTTTAAGACTTTTGTTTATGTTTTTAAAGTACTGCCTGCAATGGAAGTTAGGCATTAATATAGCTTTGAGGATCCAGCAAAAGTACCAAAGTGTTTTTGATATTCTAGTCTATTCCCTACTTTTTAGTTTCAGTGTGTAGCTTCCGGCAGTAAACTCCTCCCTTTCTCCAGCTGCTGTGGTCTTAAAGAAATAACATTCCGTGAGTACACACAAGTGGGTGATACGGGAAGACTTGTCTTCATTGTCTTTCCGTGAAGTTCCTGGTTTGGGTTGAAACCTCTATGTCCATTTTCTTCTGCGATAGGTTTGTAAAACTGCCACTGTTGCATATGGCCCACAACTTTTGTGATAAGCTGAATAGTTAACATGAAAAGCTCCCCGGAGAGAAAACAACTTTTTACTTGTCAAAAATGAGTCAAAATGCCAACTGCTTAACTTCTTTCTAAGATCCAGAAAATGCAGACATCTTAATTAATTTCCCTCAGATGTTCCTAAATTATCTGACTATGAAAGGGAACAAATACTCAAAAGGGATCCAATGAACATATACCTCTTGTTGCAAAATAATATTATTGTTTTAGTAAAATAGTACTATAAAAATTCAGAGACTGTAATATGTTCTCTATAAGCCGTGAATAATTCAGTTACTGGAGTAATCGAGGTCTATTTTTTAAAGAGATATAATTTACTTTATGCAAGATTTTGTACCTTTTGAATGTAATTATACAATTATAATAATTATAAACTTCTGAAAACAATTTGAATGTATTGCCATTGAATACTTTATCTAAAGACGACTAATAAGAAAATAGATGTGTTATGATGGTGCCAAAAAATGATGATAAAATGTCATTTCTCCTCTGCATATAGTACAATATTAAATAGATTAACACAAATAAGTGGGTTCCTCAGGCAAAATAAAATGTCTGTAGAAAAATATATGCACTGAATATTGTTATTATATGCACACATTATATGCACACATTCAGAGATATCTGAACGTCTTTGGTTTACCTAATATCAAGGTATTCAGAATCCTGCAGAATCCTAATGCACATTCCTATTAAACTGACAGTAATGTTATCAAATATGAATGTTCCTGTGGCCCAAATGAATATTTTTGTTTTTCAGTGTGTTTCGCTTGCTAAAAATAAGTGAAAATAAACCACAACAAGTAATTGAGGCACAGCCCCAAGTTGTTCTGGTATGAGAAAGTTCAGATATAATGCAGGAACACATTTGGCCACTTCAGCATTGATTGACAGGGTGTGTATCTGAAAAAGAGCCTATGAACAGCATGGATTACTGCTTCTGTTGTAATGCTGTTCTGCTGAAGACATTCAGTAGCCATCATGGGCTACCTGCTGCTATGTAATTTTGTTTTATTTTGGCACATAGAAGTGAGAAGATTTCCATGGGACAAAAAGAGAGCTGCTAGCTGACTGTGACTGACAGCACAAAACATTGAAACAATAATCCACTGAGATCATTTATGTAAAAAAAGGAACCCAGAGATATTCAGCCCCTGAGGCTTCTCTTGTAAGAGGCTATTATTATTTGTATTGATTTTAGTATGCAAGTTCTCTCTTTCCTTCCCTCTCCTGGCCCACAGTGCAAGCTATAAATAATAAACTAAAGAAGTCTCCCTGAAACCATCACTACCTTTGCAGCACATTAATTTTGTGCACCTCCAGTTATAAAACTAGGAAAACCATGGGGAAAATGGGCAGGCTGAATGAAGCCTTACCTCCACAACCAAAGTACTTTCCAGCATTCTCAGCTGCCATGAAGACCTCCTTAGGCACTACTTGCACAGTACTACTTAAAACAACATGAAAATGTCCTTTTTTGATGCTAGTTCTGTTTTGACTACTATGTTTGTCAGGAACTTCTCTGTGTCCTCTCATACATCAGGCAATATCATTAGGCATTGTGTTACTAAATCCCAATATTGCCAAGGCTACAATGAATCTTGAAAATTGAGAAAATTACTTGTACTCACTATTCTAGGACACAGGAATCAGCATCAGTACACATGAGATTTTCCCCTTCTTGTCTGCTTCTAATCATATTTGAACAGAATTATAGGAATTAGAGATGGAAAATATCATAGCTGAAATATTGGCTACATTCAACTCCGTTTGAATGTTATCATTAATTTTTAGGATGTTAGGATTTCACTTTGACAATATTAGGTATCTAATCCATGCTTATTTCACCTTCCTGTATAGTTCCTAGTTCTTTTCATTTCTGCTTTTAATGTGTAAAATGATATATCTACCACATCATAATTGAGAATTTCAGAGTTTGGGGTAGGTTTTAATGTAATCCAAGCATAAGATCTTCCTACTAAACATCTCTACTGAAATACAGAACCATGTATATGGTACGAAGAGTTATGTTCTAGATTGAGGCCATTTGTGGTGGGTTGACCTCGGCCAGCAGCTAAGCACCCATCAGCCACTTGCTCAGTCTCTCCTCAGTTTTTATGGCTGAGCATGACACCATATGGCACGGACACTTTGGTCAGGCTGGATCAGTTGGCCCAGCTGTGTCCCCTCCCAGCCTCTTGTGTACCCCCAGCCTCCTCGCTGTGGGGACAGGGAGAAATGGAGGAGGTCTTGATGCGATGCAGGCACTGCTCAGCAATAGCTAAGACATTTGTGTATTATCAATGCTGTTTTAGTCATATGGGCTGCTATGAAGAAAATTAACTCCCTCCCAGTCAAACCCAGTACACCTTGCATGTATCAAACTATTACTTATGAAAAAGCAAAGATACAGCAAATGCATTTATGTGAATCAAGCAATGGCATTTTAACCAACACAACATCCAGTTTCTGTCTAAGAAAGATTAAAGAACTTTGTGAATGAAAAACCTGCATGCAGTATGTTCCAGTGATCCTACTGGGAAGATGGTTAAAACTGGTGGAATAATGGTGGAAGACTGATAAAATAAAATAAAATGCAGTTGAGTCTGGGAATAAAAGAGGATTTGTTCTATTTCTGTTTTGAGCAGAATAGGTACAGAGTCCTGATACGTTTTAGAAGTTGATCCTTCAGTGATGCTTGCAAAATTGAGACAGATGAGAGACGGCGGAGGGACTAAAAATTTCTACCCCACATAAAATTCAAGTATTGAATGTAAGAATTGTTGTTTTTGTTTGTTTGGTTGGTTTTGTTTTGTTTTGTTTTGTTTTGTTTTTTAGCATGTCTTCATTGCTAAACTTTCTGTCTTTGCTGTCTGGCATGTACATGTGACCTGATTTTTTATTGCTGTCAGGAACCTGTGATAAATAACATTCAGTGTGAGCACGTGATGAATCCTGGAGATACTGCTGAAAACATGCAGTAATTTCTCTGATACTAGCATAGCAACTGTGTGGTGTTAGAAAAGTGGAAATAAACTGAACAACCGAATAATCAGAAATGCTTTTGAAATGTGCTGGCTAGATGGATCTAGATGGATGTTACAGTAGGGATCAAATTCATCCTTTTCAGTGTCTTCTTGGTGTTATTACCATTCAGGTGAAATATTAAAGTTACAAGGAGAAGTTGCTACAATAGGGACCTGACTGAAAATGAATGTAGCTTCTTTCTTTCTCTGTTCCAGTTGGTTCGTTGGTATAGTCCTTTACCTTCCCGCTGTACTTAGGAATAACCCTCCAAAGTGCACCATTAAGACTTTCTTTTACAGCGATTTTCTGTACAAAAAACACCTGAATGAATATGTTTTAATCCCTTTTATTTCCACAATATGTGTTAGGCATAACTATTGCACGATAAGTCATTTCACTTAGAGGCTACCTCAAAAAACATTTTCACAAAATCTTTATGACCATAGAAAAGTAAAGATGTATTGAGCACCAATGGGCTGACTTAATTGGTTGCAGTGCATTTGAAATGTGATGTGGGATGATTTAATCAACCTGTGACACTAATGGAGTTAAGCACTCTGTCCACTAGAAAATGGTATCATCTTTCATTGAGTTCCTAAGTGCCTGTTTATGGCACTTTTGAAGGTACTGTATTGCTGATCATACGTTGCCATCCATCGTTGAGACTACAGAAATGAAAACAGCTACTGCAAAGCACGAGAGACATGTCAGATGCCATAAGCTAAATATAATTTAGCTTATGGGACGATAGATATTAACTGTTTAAATAAAAATCCATAATCTGTGAAGTGTCAAGTATTCATACTAAAATGTCAAAATAGGAATTGAGATACATGGTTTATTTAAATTTTAATACCAATTATCAGTGCTTTCTCCTGATGTTTTATTAGAAGGAGAGCTGCCTGTGCCAAACTGTTTGTGCCTGAAATTATGGAAGTGGACAAATATGTAACACAGCAGTAAGATCTCTCTCATTGTTCCGCTTACAACAATCAGGTATCTGCATCTATCTGGACTATAATGTCAATGTGAGGAACCAAACGTGCTGAATCTCTGCTCTCTGCTGTGTTTACTATCATTTCACTCATCTTACTTACTTTGCAAGAGTCTGTAAAATATTTAGGATCCAAATTGCAAGCAAACTTCCTTTTGCAAGCACTTTTGGGGAAATTTGCATTAACATCTTTTAGGCAGGTAACTTACCTTCGCTGTGCCCTGCTATTATTCTGCATTCGTGGCAAAAGCAACTCCAAGAGATAGTTGTTTCTGAAACATGCATAGCAAACTGATGTTACCAAGAAATGCAGGATTTGAGTGCTTATTTTCTGATAACCTGCAGACAAAAGAAAAGTGCCTAGAAAGGCAGCTGAGTGGGGGCTGTGGTAGTGCTAGACATGTGCAATTGCATAGTGCTAAAAGCTTGGAAAGCATTTGCCAGAAACATTCCAAGGTCACAAGAATATATGTTAGTGATTCAAAAAACAAAACCAAAGAACACAAACAAAAAACCACAAGCAAGAATACAGCCAAACAGATCAGAATGTAAATGTCTAAATGCTACCTAAATAGCACTTACAATATCAGACTTTTTTCTTGGAGATTGTTCAAGATTCAGATTGTCTCTCCTAACTCCTGTTTACAATTTTCAAATACAGAGCTGTTGCTTTGTTTCAGGCTTACAGAATTCACTGCAGAAGTCACTGTGCCTTTGTTCAGATGCTTAAAATTTTATTTCTGGGCATAAGGAGATGTACCTCAGACCTGCTTGTGATAGGCAGGTCAGCACAGGTATATCATGCCTAAATCTCATTCAGATCTCTCTGTGCCTAAGTTAATATTAACTGAGTAGCTTAATCAATTGAACATTAATTGAATAACAAGAGAGTACTCATCTGAAACGTCTCTGCTTCTGAATAATTTAGCCAGAACGGTAGGTTACTTTCCTGTGAGGTGTGAAATATCTCATCAGATGAAGAAGCAGCTCTAGCTTTTCACCTTTGGAAATGATGAGTGACGTTTGGGACTGTGCTATCCCCATAATTTTTTTCTAGTCACATTTCAGAAGAAAAATCTGGTTTCTCACTTTCTTTATGAAGGAAAACACAAAGATCTACCACTAGGTCAGCTAATTCCCAGAGGTGAGTAGGATTTGAGGTGAACTTAGAGTGCTTCCTAGTGGCTGCCTTGGCTCATCATTTTGCCTTGATCCTTACCTACAACTATTTTCCTGCTGTAAAGGCCAGGATATACGGATATACTCCAGGACCCTTATGAATTTAGTTCAGGGAGACCATAGGCCACTATAGATGAAACAGAGGCAAGCAAAAAGACTTGTCTGGTCAACGACCCAGCATTTAACCAAAAGATTCCCTCAGAAAAAAATAGCAGAGCCAAAATCACTTACAAAGTTTCTAAAATACTTCAGTTAATAAGTTATTAATTTGGATATTGTCTGTGAAATGTAGTGACACTCTAACAGTTGTGTTCATGAAGAGAAGAACTATCAAGTATAAGTACAACACAGGTTTTGGGCAATGAATTCAAAATAGAAAATCAAGGGAAGGTAATTATCCAGATTCTATTTAGCACCTAATACCTGTGGGAAGAACTTGACCATTTCATGGACAAGGCAAAACTTGAAGGGGAAAAGAGGTGAAATCCATTTTGTAACTTATCTGTCACACCTTATTCATTCTGCTCTAGCTCAGTACTGGTGTCAGGGAGAAGAAACATGAAATAACTTTTACATTCATGCATTCTCAGTAGAGAAGTGTTTCCAGATATATAAGTAGTGCTGTACTGCTGCTGTATTTTTGAAGTAACAATATGCTAGGTCACTCTCTTGATTAGCTGGGTTCCTGTACCAGACAGTGTGTGGCATATTATGTATCTCATTCTGTTATTTCAGATGACAAAGCCTAATTTAATTGTAACTACCCCTGGGATTTATGGGGAAGTAGAAGCTCAGATTTTAAAAACTTTAATATGGTTGCTGTAAAACTTAATTGTACTGTCTGGCTCTTTTAGTGGTAAATTCTAATTAATCTGAAGTGTGGAAAGGAAATGGAAGACTAATTTTTTAAAAATTACTTCCTTTTGTTCCTGTCTACTTCTTAATCTGAATATAACCTAATGAGGCAATGTTAGTTCAATGCTTAGCCCGACCGTTCTTTGCCAGTGGTTAATATAACAACTGATTTTATTCTTGTAACTATTTTATGTGCACTGTAACATTGCTGAAACTATTGATTTGGTCAATAACCACTTATTCATGTCCAAACTAACCCTAATTGGATGGACATAAAATAAAGTGTAATACAATAATTATTTGATTACCTATAAGAAGAGCTAAAAATGTGAACCGAAGTTGCTGTCTTCCTCTGGGAAAGTACCGTCTGCACAATGGTCTTTGTCTGAAGTGTCTGGCATTTGCTGAAACTGGGAAGAGATAAGGTATGGAAAGATAATTGGTCTCTTGTTGTAGTTCATTTGTGATCTTAGATACTCCTGCAAACAAACAAAATTGCTTCCTATCTGATGAACATAATTTAACTACTCGATAGTTGTACAAAGTTCCATCAGCCTCTGGACCGCATTCTGACTCCCAGAACTCAGACAGGCACATGTATCTAAGACTTAATGTTCATTTTTCACCTGTATTGGCTACAGTGAGTCAGCATGAAAATTACCTAATGGAATCAATGTGATTGTTCTAAACTTGATATTCTGGGGAACGTGATCCACTTACCTCTCCTCTAGTAAACTCCTCATGATCAAGCTTTCATTAGATTTTAAGGATGGGCACTGTGTAACTAACTAGGAGATAATAAACTACTGGCCCTTCACTAGCCATAAGATATTTAATCAGAAATATGATTATGTATTTATGCTGCTTGCAGCAGCCCTAGATATGTTGTCATCCCAGAGATGACTGACACTCTCTGCCAAAAGAAAGAGAAAAAAAATTTCCATTTGTTCCTATCCCTGTCTCCTATTCAAGGTGAAAGAGGTGAAAGGATAAAAGATCTCATTACTTCCAAACTATCTTTCTTAGCCATACAGAGGGTAGAGAACAAAAATGTTTTCTTTCTCTTCTCTGAAGGGAAAGGAATGAAACTGTGTTTTCCCATACAGACTTTAATCTCTGGTACTGCAGTGCACATGGCAATATTTGAAAGAGGAATAATGGAATCAAATAAGAGATCAGCTATGCTGAAACCTAGTGTTTCAGCCTCTGGGCGAGGCATTTCCTCACATTTGAAAGGGATTCGGTGTGTGTGCAAGGGTAGATGACACCAGTGTGGGGAGTGCTGTTAGCGTTGATTGTTTGAGGATTTGGAGGGTATAAAACCAGTCAGCAGGCTTTGGAAAGCAATGCAGTTTTAACAGCTTTTTGAGGTCAGGCCTGCTTTCGCTGCTGTCTTTGGTCATGAACTGAATTGCGCCTGTACCCATCTCTCTCTGTGATCCCTTCTGTAACCGCCTCAGCACTCTCCACAGGGTGCAGCTGCCTGTGAAGGTCTGGCTTGGATATGGCTCAGCTTCATAACCTTGCCTCAGACCTCCAGGGAAGCTGCTAAGTTGAGAGGAAGTCGGCAGAGTAGAGGTATGCAAGATAAGAAAGGTAAAACTGCAGACAGAGTAGGATTGTTGGGACTGGATCATTAGTAGCTCAAGGTTTCAAGAGGAAAAACATCAGCGTGAAATGGTATTAAATCCTGGAGGAAAAAAAGAGTCGGTGAAAAAGGATCTGCTTCAGGGCAGTGGAGGCTGGCCCTTCTCATCCTGGCTGGTGCCTGCCTGGCCAGCAGAGAGACTCTGTGTGTCTTATCGTGCCGGAGCGCATATTAGCCCTTAGTCTAGTAGCTTGTTAAATCTTAGATATCTCTGTGTGCATCAGCCAATAAATAACTGCTTTATACTTTTAAGCCTATATATATCTTGCTGGCAGAGGCTCTTTGTGCAGGGCTAGAAATGACTGAAAAATGACCCAAGGAGGGAGAGTAACACGCGTAGGCAAAATATTCCTCCTATGAAAGAAGAGATTAGTGTACATGACAAGAAACTTCTGTATTTAGAGCAGAACATTTGCTGTACCCTCAGATTATTGCTTTTCCCTATGATGATTTCATTTCCCTACTGATGTTGGAAGTGAAGCTATTGGAGTGACTGATGTGTGTAATCTGTGACTGGATAGTTCTGCTGTATATACATGCACTTACATACGGTCACTTAACAACCGAAGCATCAAAAATACCTCCAATACATCAAAGTAATACTGAACACTGGCTAATATAAACCTATAACAGGAAGGAAGTTCAGAGCTGAAATCAAAATCTAAGTTTTTAGTGAGCTTGCTGTGTCTAGGTATTGCTATACTTTACCTAAAGTAAGTATCACTCTAGAAGAGTTTATGATATAGTGTTAGGTAAGACAGGCTTTTCCATTTCAGCCCTGAATTGCTTAGTTCTCCAGAAATGCATTTAAATGCTTTTTTCTGCTTAATTAAGAGATGGAAAACAGGTATGAAGAAATATGGATGAAATATAAAGAAATGCAAAGCAAATTTCCTTAAATAAACTTAAAGAGAGAAATTCTATTAGCACTCATGACTCCATTAACAGTGACATTGTACAGGCATAACCTCCCTGAAATTTATGTCATGGTATACAAAGCATATTTTTACCATCTATAGGAACACATTATCTTTTGATGTCTTTTAGGACTCTGTAACAGAGCATTTCTCTAAAGCCATACAAAGTCTTATCTCAAAAGCAACTTTGATTTTCTTTAACCCAAATTAAAATACTCTAAAGAGGGAAATTGCTCAGAATTTTCTTAGCTTATTAAATTGAATCATATTTAGTTGTTTTAAGATAGGCAGTTAGAAGTACACAAACTATTATGGAGATAAATTTAGATTATACATTTTAGGAGAACTATTGTAATTTTAGCTGTTCTACACAGACCGTAACCCCAGTGCCCTAGGGCTAGAATTTTATCTTAAATTCTAGAAGGCAATGTAGATAAAGTGTCTTACAAAAATATGTACTGAAGCCTTTCTGCTCTCTGAGCTAAGTTACTTTAGAATTAATTAAACTGTCCATTGAAAATGTTTTCTTTTGGATACCAGCCAGGCTGATTTGCACCTGTAACAGAACTTCTCCCAGTGTTCATTCCAGTTAAGGGTGATCCAGCACTTTCTCAGCTTAACATAAATATTCCAGCAGCTCAAGGCCTTAAGAAATGTCCCGTGATTTCTCACTCTCTGACTGGAAATTAAACGTAATTTGTGGGTTTGCACTCTAGAATGTATGTTACATAAAGTGGTGAACAACAATAACAAAAAATTATTCACAGTTTTCTTATCTTTAGATCATTTGGATAATTAAGTTATCTGTATTGTACCTGAATGGAGCAAATATTTGTAGGTTGAGTTATTTTTGTAAACTGAATTACCAAATGAATCTAAAGCTGAAAAAAAATAAAATTCTAATATAGCCCACCTTAATACGTGCCATGCTACTGTGCAGCTGCTATCTTAATGAAAGTAGAGTATGATTTAAAGCTGCTGTATTTTCACAAGTATTGTTTTTTCAGTAGGAACTGATGAGTATGGGATGTTTAAATAATGATTACTGAGGTGTTCATTACTGTTACCACCATACTTTCCCTCCTATTTTTAAGTGGTACTGTTTTAACAACTGCATAAGTCTCACAGACACCCCAGCATTAGACAAGCATTCTGTTGCCAAGCAACATTCAGTCCACATTTTGAAGTATTTCTTTCATTTGACATACATCACTCATTTTCATATACAGATTGAGGTGACCTTAACTTTTATTTTTTAAATACAACTGGTTATCAATGGCATTGATTGACAAACATTGCATTGAAGATGCTAGAAACTACAATCTATTTGCTGAAAGCAGGAGTTACACTTTCTGTCATATCAAAGCTCCTTGTCAGCTTTTCCATTTTTATGAATCTTAAGTTATAGATATTTCTATTAGATTTCCTAAAAATACTTTAACATTTGAGACCTAACAGGATTTTAGACACCAACCATACTGGGTGTTGTGCTTTCAAAAGAAATGCTTGCACTAATAGTCTATGTTTCATTGAACTAAAACAGAAGCATATGTATGCTTCATGCAATGGAATGCATGATGAGTTAAAAAAAAAAAAGAATATGAAACAACCACCTATTAAAATGGAAATGTGAAAATTATGTCATGAAATTTTACACACCTTATATAGGATTTGGAAAAGTTTCAGTGTACTTGCTTTAAAGCTACAATGTTGTGCCAGACCCTTTTGACAACAGAACATGGACAATAATTTTGAATAACACAACATTGTTTGACAAAGCAACACAATCCTGGAACTCTGAGAGGATCAACAGAACAATGAATTCTGTTTTGAGTATCTAACAGGCAAGAAAAATGATCGGATGATCTGGATAGAGAGATACTGATCTCATAGCTGACCTCTGGTCTCACAGCGGACCTTGCTTTGAGCAGGAGGTTGAAATAGAGACCTCCTGAGGTCCCTTCCAACCTGAACAACTCTATGATTCTACGCGTACAGACTTGGGGGCTTAGTTTCTACCACACGCCCATCATTTATCAACTTTGGATCTCCTGCTTGGTCACTCAATAGCATTAGATGCTTCGCAATATTCGTCTGGTTTCATTTTCACTACCTAGAGTAACTACTAGGTGTTAGATGAGAGCCAGTTCCAGCTGACTCCAAAAGGGACCTGCTGCTGGCCAAAGCTGAGCCCATCAGAAACACTGGTTGCTCCTCTCTGACAGCAGATTTAAGGAAGGGAAAAAATATTGTGCCACAGCAGCTGGGAGAGAGGAAGGATGGCATCCCGTGGGAGGGACCCCACGTGGAGCAGGGTCAGAGAGTGACCGTGAAGGAGCGGCGGAGACGCAGCGTTAGGGACTGACCGCAGCCCCCATTCCCCTTCCCCTGCGCCGCTCGAGGGGAGGAGGTAGGAGAGGGTGGGTGGGGGAAGGTGTTTTAGTTTGCTTTGAGTTTCTCACTGCTCTAGTCTGCTAGTGACAGGCAATAAATTACATTAACCTTCCTTATGCTGAGTCTGTTTTGCCCATGACAGTAACTGGTGAGCGATCTCCCTGTCCTTATCTCAGTCCAGGAGGGTTTTTCATTGCATTTCCTCCCCCTGTTCTGTTGAGGAGGGGGAGTGAGATAGCGGCATGGTGGAGTTTAGCTGCCTACTGGTGTGAAACCACCACACAAACTTACTTTGCAGTTCATCTTCCCTAGAGAATTTATGAATATGTCAAATAGCATATATCCTGCACAATTCTATTGGAAGTCTAGTGATGACATCTCTATCAAAAAAAAAAAAAACAAAAAAACCCCTTTTTATTGGGTACAGTGTATTGTAAGTGAAAATAAACCAAAGTCGACCAAAATCCTGACAAAAGAAAATGAATTGACAAAAAGCACCAACTACATCTTCCTCTGCAATTTCACCAATTCTCAGCTTCCATACAGTTAGAAAGTGAATATGATTTTAAGGAGAGTGATGGTTTTTTTTTCAGAGTTGTTGTATTCCACTTAAAATAAAAAATTCATATCAAATGCAAAAACAATTTTTAAAACATTTTTTGTTTGTTTGCCTTTAATCTAAGGGATTTAGTACTCCTGTGGCTTAGCTCAGCAAATGTTTTAAGCTTGAGGTAAAGTACAGGTCTACTGAAATCCATGAAACTATTTATAATTTAAGAGTATATTTAAGGGTTTCATTGAAATGAAGTGGTTGTTATACATAGGGTCTGGGTCACTGATAATAAATAAATACATTTTTACAAGCAGAAAAGCCCAGGATTTTAAAGAATTTAAAATTCTTCTACTCAATTTTGCAAGTAAAACCAGGTCCTTATGCACTCAGGCAAGTAATTCCATTCAAATGTGAATGATGTTAGATATCCTAGGTCCTAGGTATGTTTAAACAAACAGGACCTATCAAACTGATGGCAATTCATTTGGGTTCTTCTCTAACATATGCCAGTCTCGTGTTTATTTCCCAAGCTGTCTTTTCCACTGTAGAGGTTCCTCTGCTATTTTATGAAAAGTCTTTCTACACTTCCTTTTTGTGCCCATCATTCCCTTTTTAAAATTATTTTTATTTTATTTATCTTCATTTTTATCTTCATCTTTTTTTAAAAAAAAATATTTTAACATAAACTTTGGTGATTTTAAAACCATAGACCAAATATTCTTATTCTTAAAAATGTCTGCAGAAGTACATACACATTCTGTTGGAGAAGACAAGAAGGAATAGGATAAGGTGACTTTTTCTCCTTCCTAGTGAAGCATTATTCCTTCCAAGTTGTCAGTAGTTGCAGCAAGCGGTGAGAAGGCTGTGTAGTAGGTAATGCATAGGCACTGCATTCATCTAGTCCTTTCCCCTATATTATGAAAGGAACCTGGCTTTTTATGAACCTCCACCTGGCCAGTAATTGTAACCTCATGACCATTCCTTAATTATAGAAGTAAATTTATAATTTGTATTACAGCTGCCATGGGCCATTTTGTTTTCCTTTATTTCCAGGTGTTTTGGAAATCATAATTGGTAGGCCATTTAAAAAAAATAAAATCTATTATTCTATTATGGGGGGAGATAATTGGATCTATTAATATCAACATAGATTTCCCAGTATAATTTAAACAAAAATTTGTCCCACTTCATTATTTTTCCAGAACCTGGCAGTAGATTACATGACATCTGACTCTGATGATTAGAAAAATGAGTGAGAAGGAGGTTGAAAGGAAACAGCTTCATCTTTAGAGAAAGATGCCATCTGGATCATTTTTCTGTAAAGAGAATTACTAGGATACCTATAAAAGCCTGAAATGAAAATACTGATTTTTCTAAGCAGTCCTACAGTAGCTGCTAGTGGAGCTGGATATCTACACAATTAAAACTAAACAATGCCTTCTTGTTGAAAACTAGCAACACTAGTGTTGAAAACAGTCAGAAACAAATTAAAACAATATTTAATGTTCAGATAGATTTTTTTCTCCTTTTTGCAGGGAGGGTTAATTGAGTTCATGACATTATATGAAGGATGGAGACAACTTTGCTCAATTTATGTTTTGTTAGCACAGGAAATCTTTCTGAATATATTAATGGGGATAGGTCTGTTGTATACAAAGAAAACTCTAGTAAGATGAACAATGGACTAAAATCTGTGTATGTATAATGAAGACAATGAGCTAAAATATTCAGCTGTTACTGCTGGATTAGAGCAAGTAGAGGTTGAGGAAACTGACTTACCTGCCTAGCAACAGGGACTACAAACTGAACTATATGAAAGCTACTGTAAAAGGGGCTTTACTTACATTTGACTTTGAAAATATCGAAATCTTCAACAACCTTCAGAAAAGGTTTGTTTCTTTGGTGTAAAAGTCAAACTTTGATTTGTTTTGGAGAAACCCAAACTAAAAACCACAATGGAAGTGCTATTTCTCCACCTCCCTACTCTCAACTTGTCTAACTGTGTAAAGGCCTAACTGTGTAGATTCAGGTTTAGTTCAATTATCTATATAGAATAAATTTAATATCACTTATTGAAAGATGTAGAGATATAAAGGTAAGTATTGAAGAACTGCAGAGAAGATGATGAAATTTTAGAGCTTGGTAAAACAAAAGAAGACTTAGAATGATCCCGGGGGAAATTCCTTCAGGACAGAATAAACAAATGCGAAGCGTGTTTGAAAGGAATTTGCTAGACAAAAAGAGAAAAATGCTGACATTAGAATTTTCTAGTACATAGGCACACTAATATAATTTTGTAGGGATATCATGGTCCACTAAGAAGTGTTCTAAATACTCATTTTCATGCTTAACATTTTACACAAGAACATTATATAGTTTAATATGTACATATAAGACTGTTTATGTGCATGTATACTGTGCGCCATCAAGTACATATGATTAGTGCATACATGCAAGCCAACATACTGACTTCTGTAGAATTGGTACTGAAAATAAACAAGTACAGCTGAAAATAAACCTGCTGCTAATTCAGCAGTACCTTTTTATAGTGGTTTACTTTTTTCAAATTAAGATCAAGAGAGAAGTTGAATAAATCCAAGATAAGTTTTATAAACTGAAGTAGAATGAAACTGAAAATATACATACAAAGGCTTCATAGACTGGGTTAATTCCTTTTCAATACCTGGGGTCTACACCTAGAAAAAG
Source organism: Anseranas semipalmata (assembly GCA_013399115.1). Classification (NCBI taxonomy): domain Eukaryota; kingdom Metazoa; phylum Chordata; class Aves; order Anseriformes; family Anseranatidae; genus Anseranas; species Anseranas semipalmata. Next base: position 337,986 of record VXAA01006341.1, read on the forward strand.
GATTCTGGCAAGATATACATTCAAGCATTTTGACAGTCCTCTAAGACTGTCAGGGTGTAGTGAGGACTAGCTGCTCTGTCAGGACAGTGAACTGGGAGCTGAGGTTGACCCAGACCCCAACATGGCAAGCGGTGGACCCAGCGGGCATCCAAGGAGCCCAGCCAGGTGCAAAAGGGGATGCGGCCAAAGGCAGGGCTGGAGACAAGCATACAATTTATGTCTGACAAGTACATCCAGGAGACAAACTACCCACAGTGTAGGGCTAAAGTCCACTCAGGAGGCAGGGCCAGAGACAGCCCTCACCTGGCTTAAGCTGAAATGGGGTACTGGGCATGTGGGCAGGGGTGGAGGGCTGGAGGGGGAGGCCCCAGGTGAGGCTCCCCGAAAGGTTCCTTTGCAAATGCCAGCTGCTGAGACATTCTATTACCACCAGTTCATTCTGCAGTTACATGCCTGAGGCAGGACAAGCCTTACCGAGGGGCAGAAATTCTGCAAACTGAAAATTGCCATGTTCCAATTGCAAAACCATGTCACTAAATACTTTGTAAAATAGTCATGGTCAGTTCCAATCAAGAAATGTCTAACAAACCAAATAAGCAAAACTATACAGCTTTCAATTGTGGGTTATTTCTCGGTTTTGTTTTTGGGGTATTATGCTAGCAATTGTGAACAACTATGTTGGTAGGCTTAATTGTGGAAGTCTTAGCTTAGTAAATAGCTATTGTAGTGTTCTGCTGTAACCACAAATTGTGTATGTTCAGAAACTAAAGCTTCAGAAAAAAATGAGTACATTTTTATAATTTTTATAGCTACACAAGAAATTCTTAGTTACTGCATACTGTATACTAATGATCATGTTTCTTAGAGGTCATCATATCAAAAAAAAATGTTTCACAAGAAAGAAATGAGTTAATTTTCACATTTTTAGTAATCTTCCTTTGCTCTTTTGCAAAAAGGATTGATGGTTTGTGAGAATAGACTGTAGGACTCTGCAATGAATAGCTGGCCATATATATTTGATGAAATTTCCCAAACTCATTTTTAATTATTTGTAAAAGACAGAATTTCAAGCTCCCACATCAAAATATTTTTGTCTTGTCTTGTCTGCTATATAAACAAACAACAGTCATTCTGTCATCACTTCAAATTGGAGTATACACTTCAATTTCGCATACTAACTAACAATGAAGAAGGAAGGAAAAACATGACTATAAATCAACCCCAAACTTCTTGTGAGCTGGTACCCCATCTCTGACAGTGGCTGACTGTAGAAAAAGCAGATGAAACACAAAGTTCAAAGTGATCCCACAAACTCCAATCAGTCAGTGAGAGGGTGGCCTGAATTTATAGTTGAGCCATTCTGTCTGTCTAGACTTTTTCAAATTCTACCATATTACTTTAAAGTAAGATTTCCATAACTGCAACCAGTGTTCTAGATGTGGGTGTACCATGTATTTACATTATAACACAACGAGGTCTTATGGTTTGTTCTGTATTAATTTCTAGGTAAATCCTAGCATCGTATTCAAATTTCTTACCAATTGCTAAGTATTTAGGTGACATTTTCAAAGAACCATCCACAGTGATTTGAAAATACTTTTTCACACTGGCAAAGGCTGCTTTATAGTCAATCCTGCTGTATGTTTTCTGTGTGCAGTACTCTTTTTCCTAATATAGTTCATCTTGAATTTCATCTGTTGGTCTACAATTTTGCTATATATTTAAATTTTCAGGTTCCCATCTTGATGAGGCTCAGGATATTTTGAAATGTCACATTATTTTAAGAGACTTCCAGAGACAGTTTCACAGAAGGATCATAATTACCAAATTTCTGCTGAACTGAGAAATTTCAAGTTTAGGGTTCAGATAGCGAAGATGTCATCTATGTATCTTACATTCAGAATAATTCTGGTACTTAAGTATATGGAATTAGCCAGTGAACTCATGAAGATATTGTCATACTATGAATCCATCTTGGTGTTCACACCTGTGGTTCTATGTTTAGATAACATATTGCTTGATGATGGCATATTTGTGAGTTAATTTTGGAGTAGAGGGTTGAGTATGTTTGCATTGAAAATCTGAAGGTTGGTCTTCTGCAGATATTTGAGACAGGTATGATAGATATTCTGAGAATGCCATGGTTGAAAATGACGGGACTGTCAGAGTTTTCTTGCTTGTGGGTCAGTTTTCAACTGGACAATCTAATTTCTGCGCATGACTAAGAAAAGCTGTTAAGCTATATAGGAAAAATTCAGAAAAATCTTTGATGGAGGATGTTACTCTAACACTCCCGTGAAATATTCTGTCATTCTTAAGTAATTTGTTCCCTCAAATCACAATATCTCACTTGTTAATATACTTCCAACAAGTCTCCAAGATGTTCACTACATAAAAGTCAACACGCCAAGGCAGACATTCTAATTACCTTTCTTATAGTTGTACTGGGTCTGGCTGGGATAGAGTTAACTTTCCCTGCAGCAGCCCTTGTAGCTAGAACAGCGCTGGTATCACACCAGTGTTTTGGCTACTGCCGAGCAGTGCTGGCACAGCACCAAGGCTCTCTCCAGACCCCCAAAGCCAGTAGGTGGGGGTGGGCAAGAAGTGGGGAGGGGATGTGGCCAGGGCAGCTGACCTAAAGCAACCAAAGGGATATTCCATACCATATGATGTCACACTCAGTAATAAAAGTTGGAAAAGAGAAGGAGAAGGGGGGGGCTCTCGTTGCGAAGACGTCTGTCCTTCCGAACAACCACTGCAGGTATTGAGGCTCTGCGTCCCAGGACGTGGCCAGGCGTTGCTCGTTAGTGGGAGAATCACTTGTTTTCTCTTTTCCTCTGTGCTTGTGCACAGGCTTTGCTTCTACATATATATATATATAACATAATGTATATATAATGTACATATATAATATATATATTATATATATATTATATATATATTTGTTGTTGTTGTTTTTTTCCTTCTTCTTCTTTAATTAAACTATCCTTATCTCAACCCGTGAGTTTTTGTCTTCTCCCCCTCTCCTTTTGAGGAGGGGGAGTGAGAGAGTGGTTGTGGTGGAGTTCAGCTGCCCAGCAGGGTAAAACCACCACAATACTTCAAGCTTTAGTAACAAAAGGTGGTCTTTGCTAGACTGGCCTATCTTGTTTTCTGTGATGCAGAATTGGCTGCTAGCATTATCACTGTGAAATCGAGAATTTTTTTAAAGAAGTAAAATTGATATACACCTGTATGTCATTTATACAGATCTCAGCCTTCTGGCTTTAATTTGTTTGCAGATTCTTATTTTGAGCTATTTTTTTCTCTTGTTTTAAACAATTTGTGTAATCCAGGATGACCGATAAGACTACATACAGTTTCTGGCCTTATATAGAGATTTTGATTTAAAAAAGAAAATTGATTGAAAATAATATGATTTAAACTGACCTGTAGTACCATGCTTGATGCTTCTGAAATGATACCTTCATGCCATTGCCTTGGTATACTATAAGAAGAGCTGTACAGAATGGCTTTTGATGTATTCTGGTAGTGGAGAGAAGCTTAATTAAGTTTACAGAGTGAGGAGCATCAGCTGTAGGTCATAGAAATAGAGATGTAGCAATATTTTTATATTGAGTATTGAGAGGATAAGGGCTATTTCTCTTAATGTCAACTGCAGGTGAAAATAAGAAATAATTGCATTGTCCACAAAAAACATGTCAAAATCACTCTTTGTAGTTTATATGGAGCCATAAAGTAGCTCAAATTTCTTCTATAATGACGGTAGGTAGTCATTAAAAACATTTCCTTACTATCTAGACACTTTGGAAGGTAGCTTTATTTGCCTACATACAAAGACTGTGGGAAAGGTAAAAGCTGGTAGACTGTGAACAGCTTTTTTATTTATCCACATTACTAAACCTGAATCTCAAACAATTTGAGTTTTTCTAGCAACACTGAAGAGGAATGCTAGTAGGAGTGGAAAAATTCACTGTGCACATAAACTACAGCTGGACTGAAATACAGCAACAGACCAGTTCTGGCTGCCAAACTTTGTTCTTTCTTCCTTTTCACAGTATCTACTGTTAGCATGCCCATCTGGTGTTACCATTACCAGTTTTCGTCCTTCTTGATCAAGGATTAACTAAAGAAATTGATATGTTATGCAAAGAAGAAAATAAATGCAATAGAAAGGGTTTATCACATCCCAACTGTGTTTGTTATATCCCAATTGCTTTGCTTGAATGAACTGTCCATTTTCCAGCCTCTGTTTCTAGACTTTTTTCAGGTTTTAAGTTACATGGGACTGGAGTATGTCTTCCCTGTACATTTGTACAACATCCAAGACAGTGACGTTGCCTATTTGATTGCATCAGATGTGCGTAACTCCATGCTAATAACATTTACAGTTAATAATAAATATTAGCCTTCCTAGGGAAAATATGAAGCCTTTTTTTTTTTTTTAAAGGAAAAGCACTTAGAAATATATGAGATTGTCCTATATTCTACCTTTCCCTTTTATGTTGGATGAAATAAATTACAGCTAAATCACAAAAAAATAGTTTATCAGCATATACACATATATCCCATTCTAGCTGACTAGGTTACTCTTTTAACAGATAATGCTTAAACAGCATCAGTAGTACTTGCAGCAGAGCCGTAACAAATGACAATAAATGTACTACATTAAATGGAGAGTTTTTATCTGAAAGAAGATGAAAGCATAATATGAAATCCTGTTTTGACAGTAGTTTGGCCTTTAGCAGAATTCAAGAATTATTGTTGTTGATGCTGTTATGTATATTACCTTTCCATAGATTTTTACTGCAGAACCTTTAACATAAAACAGAAAAACAAATGTATGTATATACAGTTAAAAGCTGAACCCTTATATGAATTCTTATCAGTATGGATAGTAAGAACATAGTTTATGCACTCCTAAAGATACTAAAACATTTCAGTTTTAAAATTTCCCTTATGGTACCACTCATAGAAGTTGAAGTTAAAGTGCCTAATCCTATTGTCTGAGGTCATTATACAGAATGTATCTCTGCATATCTTGGAAAGACATTTTGTATTTACATATGCATGCCAGTACAGTAGATGATTTTGCAAGTTGTACAGTAATATTATAGTATTACAGGAAGGCGCATTTGAGCCCTATGCAGTGAAATTACAATAATTTGTAAAACGGAGGTACAATGATATTTCACTATTTCTCTTGGTAGGCCACCGTACTTGAAGGAAATAGTCAATTCAGCAAACGCAGATGTGAAAACAGAGCACAGAACTATGCAGAGGAAGAAATGCATGACTGAAGGAATAACAGCAAGAGGGAAAGAAATGCAAAAAGAAGAAAAAGGGGAAAAGGCAAACAATAGATACTGTATATGCAGGTGAAAAGATGAGAACAGAGTGCTGCATGTGTCACTCACTCAGGTTTGTTGTTTCCCTATTTATTTAAAAGGTTGACAATCTTTGTTTTCAAATGAGTTTACCCATACAGTTTTCTATTCACTGCCATAGTCCCTACAAAACAAACAAACAAACAAACAAAAAATGCTCCAACGCCACCCTGAGAAATATATCCAAGAAACCAATAAATGATTTGGGAATACAACCCAGTTCCAAAAAGATCTTGAAATGCAGAAAAAAAAATGAACACTAGAAGATAACCATGAAATCCCTAAATAAATAAATCCATTTACATACTGATTAAAGGAGTTGAACTCTGTTTTGTACTATCATTATGTACAGTGTATTTTTCAGAATGAAATCAAGTTAAACATATATTTTTCAATAAATTATAATAATTTAAGATATACAGATCTTTTTTAAATCACCAGACAGTCCTGCTTTCACCTGGACTATATTGTCTTTAAATAATTTTGGTTTAAAAGGGAAAATGGCCCAATGGCTTACAAATTACCTCACTATTTTGCAAACACAGGTCAAATTGGTGGTAGAGAGGCTGCAGTGGAAATATTTTTGTGGAAGAGTTCTGTTGTGATTATGGCAGTGTATCAATTATTTAGGAAACAGAAAAATGATGTTTAGTCCTGTACAGTACAGAGATGGAGTATACAGTTCATAAAGTAAAAAGTAATGGCTCGTTCAGACACTGAAAAAGTGAACGACCTTATATTTATGACAGTGCTGGGCCCATGAGTAAATCAAAGAGCACAATCCTTTAGATATGTGCTTACTTACATACTAAAGTTTGTATTTGATCTATATGGTCATTGAAGTAATCATTCCTTACCCCTTTTTGGCCTTTCTCTCAAGTATAAAACAGAAGCATTGCAATGGAAGGACATTTTATTTCTGCTATATGAAGGCAACTATATTAGGGCTTAATTGTGCTTGAGCTCATGCCTAGTTTCCATTCAAACTTTAGCTGGAGGTCAAAAATATTAAGCTATCTGCTCCTTATTTCACAGCAACTTAAAACAGAAGGACTGAAGGGAATACGGAGGCTAAAGGACTTTGTCAAGCTGAGCAATTCCACCAGAAGTGTTATCATGAACCTGCTGAACATTTGTTTTGTTTACACTGCAAAAGAGGTAAGCGAATTTAATTAGATAGAGAACATTCTGAAAAAAAAAATCTGTTAAGGATTGTTTAAACAAAGGTCTCACAAAGCATCTACAGCTTCAGGAAGAACATTTTTTTAATTTAACTTCTCTTTAACTTATGGTTTCTGTGCTGTATATGTCAAAAGTGTTAATATTGTTATAAAAATAATTTCATCATTTCCTAGACTATGCAGTTAACATGGAAATATTTTATTATAATGAACCAACTGCTCTTAATCTTAAAATAGAACTCACAGCTTTTGGTGAATTATTGTGGAATTTAATTTGCCTTAATCTGCTATGGTGACAAGTGCAATATAAATAAAAATGTGAAGAAGAAAAATGTGCCAGTAAGTCAAAAGAGTAAAAGTCAGGAGATACGGGTTAAGATTTTCCAAAGCTGGAACCTAAAGTTTAGCCCAGAACCCTTTAATCACACACCTAAAAAACAGCCTAGGTGCTCAGTGGTTCTGAGCCTTCATTAAATTCCAGATAACTCAAGAAAAACCACTGTGTGCATAATTAGCTTGCAAAAGTCAAGTTACATCTGTAGGCACCTTTGTATGAATGTAAAAGCTCACCTTTAGGTCCCAACCAAGAAAAAAAAAAAGAAAGGAATGATTTGTTTTCAGTTCTGCTGCACTGGATTTTTTTGTTTGTTTGTTTCCTGTTTTTGGTTTCAAACTCAAATTATTTGTTGCTCTGCTTGAAATCTAAGCCTCTGGGGATGAGTTTTTATGTGAGAATTTTATCTCTCTCTTTCTCTCTCTCTTTTAAGAAAAAAAGTCTCTAGACTCCGTGGTTCTAGAGAGGAATCTTTAAAAAGAACTATTAGAAAACTGAAGGCCAAAATCCAGGGGAGCAAAAGTAAATAAAAAATAGGATTAAGAAATATAAACCACATGGTTTTAAACCCAATTCATAATGCTAGGAGTGGAAATTACTCCCAGTTTCTTAATATTTATCCTTATTCACCCTGTGCTAGGTAAGTTATTTAACCTTTCTATACCTAACTTCTCCTCTGTATGTTGTAGCTGAAATAATAGTGTTTACTCATCTCTCAAGATATTAGGGGATTTAAGAACACATGTGAAATACTTCATTAATCAGAGGAAAAGTAACATGGAAGCATGGATTGTTATCATCACTAATTAATTAAAAATCTCCCAGGACAAGAAAGGTATGATTACGGTCAGGTGATATTTTTAGAGTATACTGCACTGTGACTTTGGAAATAATTTTTGGGCAGCACTGGAATAAAACACATTAGACTTGGACTTATAACTGCACTGAAACTTTCAGGTTTTTAAAAGACTCACTATTTCTTTTCTTCTTTTGAATTGACGAGTAATTATTATGCCAATCTTCTTGTATTTCTTTATGGGTAACCTTTGGTCTGGCATTTTAGGTAAATATTATGTAAGATTATTGATAAAACAACTGAATAGTAACAGAAGCAATGATGGCAGTTTCTACATATGTAAAATGCTCTTGAAGTCTGAATGTATTCAGATTACTTTGACAATAAAAATATTCCATGATACCTTCTCTTTTTCTCAAATACATCATTAGATTAAAAGTGTTCAAATATTTTCCAAGCTACTAATTAGGAGTGAATGCGCTATTCTATAACAAATTGTTTTCCTATCTAAGTAATGCATTCCCTAAATACTTCTAAACAAAAAGCACATTTTAAGGCCATTTTATCATCAACATCATCAACACTGTCCAGGAAAATAAAATAATATATGGAGTGATCTCGATATCTTTTACTCTCTCTGAAATACCTTTTTTCTCGTTTAATAATTACAAGCAAGAAGTCATTTCTGACACTGCTGCAGTAAATTATGATATTTTGCTGCTAGCTTCAGTATCATCAACTTTCACGTGCCTTCAGAATTCCAGAGCAGCTCACAAGATACTGTGGCATTCAGAAGTTCCATGAAACAGAGAAAGATTAGTGAAGAACCATGCAGAGCCTCATCCTCTGAGTTTTGCCTGGATTTGCTGAAGTTAGCTTCTGAAGAGAGGAAAAGAGGGATGCTAAATACTGGACTAGGAAGCTCTGGGATGAGATAAGAAATGCTTTGAAGATCCATACATCTGTGACAGCTTCCTTTCCTAAAATCTCAAACCTATCTGTCTGCAATAGGTACTTACCAAGAAGTTTATTAGTATTCACTCACTCAGCTGTTGGTGCTAAACATGGTGAAGCAAGTCCTTACATTCTCAGAAATATCTTATTTCTCATGATACTCAAAATACCAGAAAAGTTGAGATCTTTTTATTTACCCTCTGCTTTTAAATTTATTTTTATTTGTTATCCCTCATGGTCATATTTTCAAGCTTGTTTTCACGGTTCTAAGAACTTCAGAGCTTATTTTACAATAAATAAAAAAAATTTAAAGCAGACACCTTTATGAAAATGTGATTCCGGAACTTGAGCATTTGTTAAAAATTTCAAATACTGAGAAACTTGAAACAAAACGCCACAGCGTAGCAACATTACCCAGTTACTCTGGTTCTCAGAATGATTCTCTTCAGCGTGATCTAACTGGCATGTCTATTGATAAACTGTATTTTTTCACCTCATAACAATTTATTGATTTTTGTTATCATAATTGATATTTTCAATTGATGTGTTCAGTTTGTTTTTAAAGGAGGATAAAGGTATTACATTTTACATCTTGCTCCTTGTACTAAAGATAAATAAAATATAACACTGTTATCTCTGAAGCAGTTCACCGTTGACAAATTTGAGCTGTTGTTTCTGTGTTTATGCTGTCTAAGAGCACTGAAAGCCTTGAAGGCATTATATCATACAACTTGCATCACGTCATCTAGGATGTAACATCTGCTGACATGTCAGCAAGAACATTAAAGAATTTCAGACAATTAAAAAGAAGTGAAATAGGAAAGTAACTATGTATTAGACTACTTAACTTTCTAAAACAATGCCTTTTTGATACTTTCTGGGAAAATATTTAAGAGCAATTTCTATATTAACCTTAGCTTTTGATATTTATAAATAACTCAGCCTATCCTCTGTGCTGTTTCATTCTTTGATCACAAGGATATTGCAATAAAATTTGAAGTCATTACATTTGGAATCATGAGGAAATATATCTATTTATCTGATATATGGCCAAATATGGTTAACTTGTAGAGTCCAGTGTGATCAGTGCCTTCAAGAAAAACTATGGCTTTCCAAGAGAGACCTCCAATTCCTGAGAACAAACATACTTGATCACAGAAAATCATGTATTGACAGCTTTCAGGTAGATGCCCAGGTAGGTTTCATGATTCTTATTCTCTCTTAAGTTTTCCCCCTTTCCTGTCAAGATCTCTGAAACAGTAAACTACTTGAAACAGACTGGAGTCCTCCTTGGGATAAATTCCTTTAAGCAACATGAAAAGAGAAATAAACAAGATTAGAAGAAGAAAATCTAAGTCTTTCATAGTGAAGATAGTGTGTGAACAGAACTGCATAAGGCAAAAAATGATATATATATATATTTAATTGTATTACTACATTCTAACAGATTTCATTATGTACCTAAGCAATTTGATTTAAGAACAAGAAACAGAAGTGTAGTATGTAGGATAGAACCAGTATTCGCAAGTCTCTTGATCATTATTGTACACAGTATTTGGAAGGCCAAATTAGTATGTCAGAAGGATGTTGTTCTCAGAAGTGGTCACCACTTGATAAATCACCTTTATCAAGTTAAGAGCCTTTCGAGCCTTTTGTTTTCATTCTTATATACGCCTTCTATTTCAAATGAGTACTTTTGTTCGTTTGTTTGTTCAGCATGATTCATGTCACTTGATCTTAAACCTGAATTTCTTAGAACTTGCTGGATCATGCAGAATAACCTACACAAAATCAAACCTCTATTGTTGATCCCTGGTTTCATGTGTACTGTCCATTAAAATGATCATTTCCAATGCTTAAAAGCATCACAGCTTTCATGATAATCTTGCACTGGGCATATGTGGGAAAATGCTAGCATAAATTCTCTTTGAAAAAAGAAAATGAACAGAAGGTGGTAAAACAAACCAACAACTTTGAGGATAATAGATAAATTCTCTTTCAGTTTCTGAAGATTTGGAAACAGTACATCATATTTACCACACCAACTGCGTGACATACATCTGTCTATCTCTGAAGAACTTAAGTTTTCTTCTCAATTGTTAATGTACATACACAGTTGTCTCTACCCTGCAAAGGCAGAGAGGTATCACCATGCCATACAAGGAGGTCGCTCATATTGTTTTTATTCTTTTCCTCCTTATGAGGTTGTTTATTGGAGTGTTATGGACAATTTTAATAAGCTGTAATAGGTTGAGGAATTCCAATATGCTTAGGGATTAACGTATGAGATAAATGTGTCAGTTTGCAGTTTGCCAAATTGTTGAGTTTTGACTTTCTGTAGACACAGCTGAGCATTACGTATAATTTGAGCTGTTAAAGAAAATGACATTATAACATTGCAGAAATTTTATAAATATTTTCATGGATTTTGATTCTGAATGAAAACAAATAGGACTATTTCTCCTAATGCAAAAATGTTTAAAGGACATTGTGGGTCAGTAAAAATGTCATTTTTTTTTTCCAATTTATAGTTTGTTTCTTTTTTTTTAATATTGTAACTGAATAATTTGGTCTCACTAAAACAGTTGTGTTCCTGTTGAAATTATCCCTTTGGATGAAATGCATTTTCTGAGGTGGAAGAAAAGTCTTCAGACTCAGGGCTGCAAATGTCCTTCTTTTTCCTTTTAAGGAAAACAATGTCTGATGCAAACATGACTCAAGAAACATAGAGAAACTGTATTTATGCTTAATCTGGCCCAGGTACAGAGACTACCAGCAGCTGCAAGATCATGAATAGCAGCTATAATTTATCTGGCTCACCCTCAAGTGGAAAAAACAGGAGACCTCTCCAGCAACTGTGTTCTCTGAAACAAATAATCTCTCACTGCTTGCTAGAGTAAATTAAAGTTAGTTGAAAATAAATAAAATAAGTATTTTCAAAAATGGGCTAGATAAAGGACAAAGTATATTTTCAATTCTTTATTTTCCTTGACTTCATGCTAACTAGGTGACAGAACCAAACAATTTTAGTTTTTACAGGGAAAATATCCACTTTGTATTACTCTAAATGTTAAAACCATTTATTGAATGAACTTCCCAAACCCAGTGATTTTTGTTGTATAGAGCTGTCAGAGTGATATTTAAAATGAGTGAATATGGTCAGTGTATTAAAAAAAAATCAGGCATTTTAAGTACCAGTGTAGCAAGATTAAAGGCCAACCTTTTAGATATAATTGCACTTGAAAGACTGCCAATTAAGTTAAGAATTGCAACGACAGTGGTTATTGCAGATTTCTTGATCTGAAAAGACCAGTAGATGGTGGGGGGTGTGGAAACTGCATTCTTTAAGACAATGACCCCAGGGAGTGAAATTTGCAGATGCTGTGCATTAGAACAAGCTAGTGATGCTAACATCCTTTTGAGATTTCTTGCCAGAAATATATGTGGGTGTAACACAAAGGTGCTTTCACGCAGACTTTTTTCTTTCCCGGATTATGCGAAGCGTTGAGAGATGTTGCAGCTCCCCATTGAGCTGCTTCGCTGAGCTGCTCCTTTCAGTCACGGGTGCCTTCCTGCGTGGATGGAGTGACGGAGACATTGCGATACCCTTGCAGCACAGCTGCACTAGCTCAGGCAGTCTCTGGTCTTTTTGCTCCTCAGTACCCAGCTGCAACCAAACCAACCAAAGATAAATACTGACCAAACCAACCAACCAAAGATGACAATAGAACGCTTGTTTATAAGCCTGGCATGTCAGCTACATAGGCATAATGTGGCATTCATAGGCATAAACAGCTATGCAGACCTTTCAAAAGCTAGTGCTAGTGTGGAGGAAAAACCTTTCCCAGTTCCATACTTTGTGTTCCAGTAAATCTATCTCTAACACAGACAACACCTAATAATCTACCAGAGATTTCAACGATAGCATTTCAGAATAATGAATCTTGCTGATAACCTACAATTCTTTCCACTGAAATTATGAGAATTTAATTGATGGCTTGGGGTTTCCATGCTCCATATTCCATAATGTAATTCATCTATATTCTCTTGGCCCCTTGGAACACATATCTCCTAGCCAGCATTCTTATTAGGAATGACTAAATATCACCACTGCTTCATATCCATTTATGCTACTATCAGGCGACCTGCTTAATGCAGTTGTAAATAAGAAAAGCTAGTAGCTATAAAACTGCAGGGCAAATCCTCAAGGACAATATTACCTTTGACAAACTGGCAAAATACTTAAAAATCTTGAAAAACTGTAGTTGGAAATCCATAAAAATGCAGTTTTCACTTTTAGTGTTATTCTAAAAATATATTTCTTTTTGTATTGCATGAATTCCTTTCCCTTTGTATTCCTCTGTACTCTTTAAAGTGACATTTAGCTAATGTAGCAAGAAGCCACAGCTGTTTGGGAGGGCTGGCAGACCACAGCCCACAATGTTTTAAACATACAAGAACTGAAGACTGAGGATGAGAAGTGATCTGCTGGGTCACCAGGTATTGTTCTTGGAATGTTCCAGAGAATCACTTCCTTGATGACTAGAGATTTTTTCCCTCATTTCTAGCATAAATTTATTCTTAGTCAGTGCTTACACATTTGTTTTCATGCCAACAATATGCTTTGTCTTTTATAGCTCTTTTTCCTCCTAAGTGGTTACTCAATGATGTATTTTAAAAAGCCCCTCTCAGTCTGAATTTTGCTAAAAACAAACAAACAAACAAACAAAAAAAATCACACTCTTCAGACCTCGTAAGGTTTTTCATTCCTTTGATGGAGAATGTTAACTATCTTTATTTCTGTCTGTTACTATTTTTCTTAAATACATGCAAATTAATTGTCCTCTTTAAAAGCAGATGGAAGATACATATACATATAAAAATTTGTCTGTTTTCATAAGCTTTTTCACGCTGAGATGCATATAGAATAAGCCACTGGGATAAAGACTGTAACATGACAATGAAGATTTTAATGGACAGTTACCAGTACACACACATATCCTGTATGTGACAAACAATTGCAACAGAATTAGGATTTTAAAATGTTTTAAATTCTCAGATATGCAGGAAAAATTCTGTCAACGTGCACATATAAAGCTAGGAAGATAAAGGTGAGGAATTTAGGAAAAGTATTAATTGTTCATGGATAGGACTCCACCTTGTAGTCTGGTGCATAAGGCTTTTTGTCTTGTTTTTGTTACTGTGGTGTTAAATCAGGGTCACTGTTTAAACCTTAAATATATGAAAGAGGAACTTCAGTAGTTATCCATCTTCTGCAGTTGGGTGAGATGGTTTACATTACAATTGAGTCAGCCCTTGCTACTCAGGCTATACGACAGAAGGAAGCATTGCATAGCACAAGGACAGAAGCAAGCGAGAACATAAATATGGGTGTACCAAACACAGAAAGGGATGTTTGTAAATCTGGTTCACTGATTTAATAGTTGAAATTACAGTACGAATATGGCAATTAAGAAAAATTGCATTTGAATAACTACCAATAATATGTTTCTAATTAGAGTAACTCATTTTTCAAACTCATTATATATTTATTCTGATACATATGTTTAAAGGTTTTCCTTGTGAAAAAGAAATACAATTAGTCACTTATCATTTTAAATAGGAATGTGAAGAGAAGGTGATGTTCTGAGTTTCAGTGAAATCACCTGCATTAATTTGAAACATTCCCTCATGAAAATGGTATTTAAAGACCTGCCCAATTAATTACCGGAAGCTTGTCTCACCTTCTCAAATCCAGCTTTGAAAACTCCTATTCTTTTCTTGGGTCTTGCAGGAGGGGAAAAATGGAAGGACAGCAGTTTGAATTCTGTAGGAGATGTAAATCTTGCTTTCTTCAGGAGCCTGAGCAAAGCTATGAATCAGGAACTCTGCAACATGCACCTTGAGAGGCAACAGATCCTGAGATAGCCCTTTTGACAGCGCTCTCAGTAATGATAGTTTGGGTCTAATTCTTAGAATTAGACAGGCTTTCCCTGAAAGACTGATATGTTTATTTTCAAAACAGAAGTGTGAGGTAATTAAGAACAGCCATTTAGCCCTTCCCCTTTCCGCAGTGCTGTAGGAGAAGTAGGTCTGCCACCTAAACCCTGACTCACATCACTGCCACTGCTCTGTTCTTTATGTCCAATAAAATACATAGCTTTTATTTTGATCAAGTATTTCATTATGGTTTATTTGCTTAATCATCTTCATATACAGGCAGTAGCTATTATATCTTGTCTGTAACTATGCCACTAATAAATACTTATACAGATAAAAACAATGCATTAGAGAGATCTCTGAACACAAATAAATGTAAAGCAGACATGATATCTGCATATCTCAATTCCAGTGATTTTGTTATGTCTATTGGTGAAAATAAAGAGAGCAAACACTTTTATCCTGCTCCATTTCATGACCAAGCATTTTAGTTGTCTGTGTTAACACTTTCTTTGAAACAGATGTGGGTTTGTTAAACTTCAATTAGATAACTAACATAAACAGGAGAAGTTAAAAGTGGATTTGAAGGAAATATATTAATTTAAAGATTAGATTTCTCTCAAAGTAATTAAGGCCTCCCGCCAGGCCTGCACCCCACAGGCCTAGGACGCCACCTCAGCCCAGCCCTCAGTCCCTGCCCCAGCAGTGCTGCAGGCCTGCCTGCCCCTGGTCCTGTCCCCGGGCTCTTTGATTTCCCGCACTGACCTCAGACATGGCTTATTCCCCTCTCCTGGGCGATGCTCGCTGGCCCCACTGCCGCCACCTTGGTGTCCTGCCCACCTCCCTCTGGCCATGGGACTGCGCCCGTGGGTGGGGTGACGGCCCAGCTGCCTCGCATTGCCCACCTGAGGGAGCAGCCCTGCTCCTGCTGGCCTTGATGTCTTGCCAAGCTACTCTGCCTGGACAGTCCCAAATCCTGGGCATCTTCTGAGGTAAAAAAAGAAAAAAATAATAATATTAATTTTCATTGCAGAATTGAACTCTTAAATCTTATTAATAAGTGTGTGCTTGTGGGGCCATTAGCAAAGGGAACTAACTAGTTCTTAACCTACATACTCAAGAAATTAACCCTGCTCTATTGCTAATAAATACATTTGTGAGTCTCATAATTAGACTATGCTGTTTTTTATGGAGTTGATTGTGCCGTAGGATGAATGTTGGGAGTCCACAGAGAAAAAGGTGCAGAAGGCAGCCAGAAAAGTATTGCAAAACTCTCATAAGGAATCAAATTTTAATTAGATTATTTGAATTATAGAAATGTATGACAACGAAATGCAGTGTCTAGCCCCGTGACCTGTGGGCTGGTGCTGTGAAGATACTGTTAAGAGGAGATTACATGGATGTGTTTTCCACTGGCTTGGGTGAACTATGGTGCTAGACTGGCAGCCAGGCCTGCTTGTCTTACCTCCCACAGGCCTGCTTTGCAAATTAATAAAATCAAGGCTCATTGGGCAAGCAAGAGAGAAACAAGGGCATTTTATGGGGAAGGAGTGAGTTGTTTTAGAAAAAAATGAACTCTCTCAGGGCATCCTTCTGATGGGAAGTGTCCTGGAAGCTGCCACGCTTGTGTAGGGCCTACATTCACTGACATTGCCTCGGATCAGACTTTCCCTCTGGTTCAGGCAGAGGAATATCTAATTCTGGGATGTTGGTTTGGTGTATTATGACTGTTATAAACACTGAATTCAGTTTTAAAGAGCTGTAATGTTATGGTTCTAAGCTTTACAAATAATATGGTCTAAACATACAGTCTTAAAACTTGCATTTTCCATGGACTGAAGTTCAAGTTTTGAGGCAGCTGGTGGTGTCCCCTAGGCTATTTTGTACTTTTACTTTGGTGACAGGATGCTCATGATATCTGGCAAATACTTCCCATGTGTCTTTAGACATGTCATTAATTTCCCTGTGCATCATTCTTATATCTATAAAGTGAATAGAGTTTCATATCTCTGGTGTCTGAAGGATATGTTTATTTTTTAGCTCTAATAAGCAGTGAAAGGAATCAGATGTGTAGTTAAACAGGAAATCAGCAACCAGAGTCCAGAAATCCTTGCAAGGAATTGGTATTAAAATAGATTTGGAGTAGTGATCATTTTGAATATGAGTTGAATTTGTAGATGATGAAGTATTCACTGGTAATAGCATAGGGGACACCAACTTTGCTGTTTATAAGTTCCTATTTTAAACTCCATTAGTTTACTCCACCTCAAGCTGTCTTCCTCCAGTGCCTATATGAAGTACAGACCTATTTTTCACATATAAATCAATAAAATCCTGAAAAACTGGCCGAATCCTCCCTCATATATAGATAATGTTGGGAGTCTAACCTACACAAATAGAAGCAAACTTTAGCCAGAACTGGGAAATGTGCTGCACATTCTGGATGGTTGGAATCACCTGTGACCTCAAAATTTTAAAATAAGAATTCAGGTTATAACAGAAAATTGATTTGGGACTTTTACTGAATATATGGGAGCTATTGACTTGTATTGTTTTCCATTCTAAGCTAATTATATGTTCTTTTTAATAGAAAAAGGAATAAAATATACCTTAAATAAATGCCTTAATCATCTGCCTTACCTTTAATCTTACTCGTGATGATCTAAATCATTAATCAAAATTAAAGTTGTACAGTGCAGTTTATACTTTAAAATATATACATTCTTTACCATTAAGAGGGACAAATACCATGCCTTTTCTCCCTCTTTTAAAATGCGCTGCTATTTTATCCTCATTAATGGGATATAGCATCAAAGGAGTAAAAAAGAAATCTATAAATCATAAAGGAGTTACTGAACTTGTCAGAAATTATGTAATTCACTAGATTCTGCCTAATTTGAAGTTTCTAAATGGTATTTCAAGAGACTGTTCAGCCAAATGGAATACTGACTCTTACATAGTTATAGGGAATGAAATAACTTGCCTGTCTTTGAAAAACAAAGTGAATTGCTCAAAAAGCTGATTTACAAAAAGCTAAGCATTTCACGAACATTTATAGACTGTAGCGATCACCTCAAATGTTGGTTTCCTTACTTTTTTTTTTGTTTTAAAAAAAAAGCAGTGTACAGGAAAGATCACAATGAGTTATTTTATTATATTTATGCAGTTCTATGGGATATCTTCATGAAAAAAACATTTTCTAAAGCACATAAAAATTTATATTGACATTGTTTTGTCCATTGTTAAAGGGATATCCGAGTAAAATAAGATGTAGAGTTTTGTAGAGCAGATGTTATTTGTATATTGCAGTAATCCAGGGAAATGAATGCAGTACAAGTTGATTCCAAAAAAATATAAAAAAGCTTTATCATTCTGAGAAAATCTTTGCAATTGTATATAGGTATGTGTATTCAAATACGGGATGAGGTAAACAGTTATACAGAATCTAACACCCATACCTTGATCAGGAACATATTTGTGAGTAGATCCAACAAAATCAGAGTTGCCTGAATCAGGATTTAATAAATAATCAAAACAGAAAAAATTGCTGCATACGCTGAAAATATCCTTGTCCTTGTTTGAAAGTAGACTTCTCTGTGTCCAGGGAACTTTGTTGTTTTGCATATTCACGGCTGTTATAGGTGCCTAGCTCAAACCTGAACCTCAGCAGGTTCCTGAAACAGAGCTATCTAGATGCAGAAAACACATTTGTAGGAAACAGAGATTGTTCCATCTTGCATAACATAATCTCATGGAACTGGGATGCTGATGATTAGCTATACACCCTCTTCCCCTAGACTGGTCATTTACGTTAATACCCAACAGGACATGGAAAGGGAGAGCATATCACTAGAGGGAGGAGTGGTCAGAAGAAAGTTTGTGTTTGTATCATTTTAAATTTGTGTAATTTAAATCATCAGTGTTAGTGTAGTTGCAACTGAACTAGTAAGGGTTCTTTGATTAGTGTGCAAAGACTTTAATTAGACTAACAATAAATTCCTGCCTTGCATATGCAGTGTGTTGCTTTTGTTGGTAGCAAGATTGTGTGCAACATACCAGTTTTTCAAGGAACCTATTCTGTAATTTGGGTGCAAGAAGTTGGTGACACTGTCATAGTTTCCCAGAAAGCAAAAAAAATAAAAATAAAAAATGAAAACAAAGCTAGGAGCATTCCATTTATCCCATTCTCTCAATAAGCAAACTCTGTCTGGAAAATGGAGCCCAGGAGGAACATGCATTTAGTCTATGGGCTGCAGTTTGGAAGGAAGAAGTCTGATCTTTGCTCCCAGGTTTTATTTTATATATTTGATTTTCCTAGTATTAGCTAAGATATTAGTTTGCAAAGCTGTTGCAGACTTTTTCAGAGTTCTATTTCTCTAAAATTCAAATGTTTGCACCAACCATTTTAATAAATATTTTACTGCACTAGACATGTTTGGAAATCATCCATGAAGCTTACTTGCTATCTACAGCTTTTGAGAAAAGTAGTTATTTGCAGCTCTTAGTCCATTTCTTGTAATTCACTTTACTCTCTCTTAGCCACACATGTCCTTGACCATCTGTAATGCATCAATAAGTGCCAGTAAAAACATGACATTTTTTGTTTTAAAAAGTATTAGAAACTTCTTCAAGTGGCAGTAGACTAAGCACAGACATCTATTAAAGTTTCACAGTTCAGGCTCCTTTCTGCATTTGAAGTCTATACCAACATTTAAGATTGAAATGAAGAGGAAAGTGATGTTCTTTAAAAGATATAAATTCAAATTAGGGTGTTATATTAACACATGTATTTTTTCTCTGAATAACCAATATTTTTATACTGCAGACATAATTTACCAACTGGATTGAACAAATGAAGGCAATGTTCTGAATAACATCATTCTCACAGTTAAACATCAGTTTCAAAGCAGGGCATTTGAAGACATAAAACCAAAAGGTAAAGACATTATCCTTGAATCTTCATGACTTTCCTAAAGGTGAATGTATTAAATAAGAACTGCTGAAGTGTTTTTGGCACTGTTTTATGCATCCCATCTGTTAGTCATAATATTACATCAGCTAATTAATGCATGTTACCTTGTGTGTAAAACAACATGTACTCTATTGATTGCAGAGTCAAGACTAAAGTGGTTCTCACTGGAGATGTTTAGATTTTTTTTTTGTCAGAAAGTTAGGGTTTTTCCCCTTGAAAAATTCTGTTTTCATTAAAATCTTCAACATTTAAAAATCTATATATTTTTGGATACTCCTGCAGATAGCATTCATGTCAAAGTCATCCCCATTTTGCTCTTTCTAGAATGCTTTGTCTTAAAAATTTAAAGAACTTTATAATGCTGTTTTGTCTTTATTTTTCTGTGCAATGCA
Organism: Anseranas semipalmata; assembly: GCA_013399115.1. Lineage (NCBI taxonomy): Eukaryota > Metazoa > Chordata > Aves > Anseriformes > Anseranatidae > Anseranas > Anseranas semipalmata. The sequence continues at coordinate 357,942 of VXAA01006341.1, forward strand.
TTTGATCTAGCTGATGGTGTGCTGCCACTGTCATGTCATAGTAAAAATTGTCAAAAACTGCCTTCTGACTTGACAGTAGCAATGATGCACAACTAATTAAATCTAATAACGTCTGTCATTTTTACTTTTTAAATCATGAAGGGCAGCTGCTACTTAGTACTGAAAAAAAATCTTCAAGACTATAATGTGTGTTCTTTGTATTTGCAGTGAAACAGATGAATCAGTTCTAAGTTCCCCTAATTATCCTGGAATTTGTTTGAGGTGAATATCACATGTCCTTTGCTGCAATTAAGAAAAGTCTATTTGGTTCCTGAAGCAGCAAGGTTGTTCATCATTGATGTAAATTTGTAGTTATATCAGATGTGTTGCTTAGATAATGTATGATTTTCTTTTGCAGAAAGGAATAGAAATATGAGAAAAAACAGGTGAAAGATGATGCTCTTTCTAGTATATCTTGCTTTCCTGGGTACCTGTTGACTTCAAATGTACTTCAGATTTTTTTAAACAGTCAGTTCTCTAGACTCTGAAAACTGTGTAAATGTAGGTGGGTCTCTTTGGAAAGCCATTTACTTCACCATTCTTCTTGTATGGATCTAGTATATAAGACTTTCATTCCTCCATTGTTTATATGAAGCTGTTGTTTACGTATATATGGGGTCTATGTCTAGCTTTAAAAGTTAGAACTATAAAATATTCCAACATGTCATTCCCACAGATAGCTCTATGCATAGAAAATGCAATTTAGTTGCTTCTGATACAGCTTATTATTGCTTTTCTTCTCACAGAGATGTTTTACTGGTTTTAGTTATTTAATATCAAATGAAAATTTTGATGTTTGGTAGAAGCAGATTTTACATTTCTCCCTCTACTTTGAAAGCTATTAGTATTTTTTATTAGTGCCAATGTATCTTAGTATTACCACTTGTATACAAAAATGTAAGCACATGTAACCTACAAGGCCAGAGTTATTCTTAATAAAACCATTTGATTTTTCTGTCTTTATTATAGGAAACATTGTGATGTGCAATTTTGTAGATAGGTAGTATTTTCTGTGAAAGGTGATCTACAAATAAAAAGCTTTTATAATTGTTTTTAAATCATGATGGCTAAAGGTATGTGAGGTTTTGGCAGTCAACAGAAGAAGGATGCTAGTGATGGAATGCTTCAGATACTAAAGATATTAAAGCCAAGATTTTATGAAACTCTAGGTATTGAGTGAAGTAAGGTTATTGGCCCAGATTTGTATCATCTTTATATGATGAACGTGTTAATCAGTTTGCAAAGTTGGTGAGAATGTGACTACACTTGTGCAGTGTTCAGCCATCTGTATAGCATGGCTTTAAAGTCTGTGTTTCTCTGCCAGTGATTCTATTTTCTAGACTGACTTTCTCCATCACCTGTGCAATGCCTTTATCTGTTGCAAAGGACTTTTGGCTCACAAGAACAGGAAAAAAACAGATGATCACATCTGGAAATTGCTGGGCATATTTTAATGAATTTATAGAAAAAAAATTTATATTGTAAGTTTATGGACAAGCAGATCAGATTTATCCAAAGAGAGCAGAAGATTACTGACTCCTGGGAATGTTCTCACTTCTTCAATTTTTTATTTTCTATTTTATGATGGCATTATCTCCCATCTTATATAAACCATTCTCCTTTTAGAATTTGGGCTTTAATAACATTTTTTGCTCTTCGACTCTGTAAAGCTGGTAAAAAATGAGATTGCTTTAGAGGCCTTTGAAAATACTAAAAAAAAGTTTTTGCTTGCTTTACTAGAAAAATGTATTACTAATGATACTGGAGTTCTGTTTCTGATGACCTTCCTATCACTTATGTGGAAAGGCAATGGTTTTCCAAAAAGGTCTTTGTTAACTACCTCTCGTGCTAGTCATAATCATTTATTTTGTTACTATTCAAGTGTTTACTGGTAAAATAAGAAAAGAAGAAAGAAAGCAAGCGGGGAGGGCAGGTATCTGGCATGGCTGAGCAAGAACCTGCTGGTCAAACTGAAGCACAAGAAGGAAATGCACAGGCAGTGGAAGCAGGGACATGTGGCCTGGGAAGAATACAGGGATGCCATCCGGGTGTGCAGGGATGGGATCAGGAAAGCCAAGGCATGGATAGAACTGAGCTTGGCAAGGGATGCAAAGAATAACAAAAAGGGATTCTATAGGTACATTGGCCAGAAAAGAAAGGCCAAGGAGAGTGTGCCCCCTCTGATAAACGAGGAGGGAGAACTGGTAACGACAGACATGGAGAAGGCTGAGGTACTCAACAACTTCTTTTCCTTCACTGCCAGTCAGGCTCCCACACCTCTAGAGTCCCTGAACCTCTAGGCAAGGGCTAGGGGAGCAAAGTCCCTCCCACTGTAAGTGAAGAGCAGGTTCAAGACCACCTGATGAAACTCAACAGGTACAAGTCTATGGGGCCCAATGACTTGCATCCCAGGGTCCTGAGGGAACTGGCTGATGTAGTTACCAAGCCACCCTCCATCATATCTGAGAAGTCCTGGCAGCCAGGCAAAGTCCCTGATGACTGGAAAAAGGGAAACACCACTCCCATTTTTAAAAACGGTAGAAAGGAGGACCTGGGGAACTACCGACCAGTGAGCCTCACCTCTGTGCTTGGGTAGGTCATGGAACAGATCCTCCTGGAAGCAATGTTAAGGCACATGAAGGTCAAGGAGGCGATCTGAGATGGCCAGCATGGCTTTAACAAGGGCAAACTGTGCCTGACCAAGCTGGTGGCCTTCTATGATGGAGTGACTACATCAGTTGACAAGGGAAGATCAACTGATGTTGCCTATGTGGACTTCTGTAAAGCATTCAACACGGTCCCAGATGACATCCTGATCTCCAAATTGGAGAGAGATGGATTTGAAGGGTGGACATTCAGTGGACAAGGAATTGGCTTGAAGGCTGCACCCAGAGAGTTGTGGTCAATGGCTTTATGTCCAGGTGGAGGCTGGTGATGAGTGGTGTCCTTTAGGGGTCTGTCTTGGGACCGGTACTGTTCAATATTTTTATCAATGACATAGACAGTGGGATCAAGTGCACCCTCAGCAAGTTTGCAGATGACACCAAGCTGGGTGGTGCAGTTGATACACCAGAAGGAAGGGATGCCATCCAGAGGGACCTGGACAAGCTGGAGAAGTGGGCCCATGAGAACCTAATGAGGTTCAAGAAGGCCAAGTGCAAGGTGCTGCACCCGGGTCAGGGCAATCCCAGACATGAGGACAGAGTGGGAGAAGAACTCATTGAGAGCAGCCCTGAGACAAGGACTTGGGGGTTCTGGTGGATGAAAAGCTTGACATGAGCCAGCAGTGTGTGCTGCAAAGCCCAGAAGGCCAACCGCATCCTGGGCTGCATCAACAGAGGCATGGCCAGCAGGTCAAGGGAGGTGATTGTCCCCCTCTGTTCTGCCCTTGTGAGGCTCCACCTGGAGCACTGCATCCAGGCCTGGGGCCCCCAGCACAAGAAGGATGTGGACCTGTTAGAGAGGGTTCAGAGGAGGGCCATGAAGATGATCAGAGGGCTGGAGCACCTCTACTGTGAAGAAAGGCTGAGAGAGCTGGGGATGTTCAGCCTGGAGAAGAGAAGGCTCTGTGGAGTTCTCATTGCAGTCTTTCAATACTTAAGTGGGACTTATAAAAAGATGGAGAGCGACTTTTTACTTGGGCAGGCAAGGGGGAATGGTTTTAAACTAAAAGAGGGGAGATTTAGGTTAGATGTTAGGAGGAAATTCTTCACTCAGAGGGTGGTGAGGCACTGGAACAGGTTGCCCAGAGAAGCTGTGGATGCCCCATCCCTGGAGGTGTTCAGGGCCAGGTTGGATAGGTTCCTGGCCAACCTGATCCAGTGGGTGACATCCCTGTCCATGGCAGGGGGTTGGAAACAGATAATCCTTAAGGTCCCTCCGAACAACCCAAGCCATTCTATGATTCTATGAAAGTAGGTTTTGTAATAGACAGCAGAGTCCTCTTTGTAAATCTTAACAGAAGTAAATTTGTTTGGTACAACAGCAGCTATTAAATGTGCTTAGGCTGAAAACCCAGTGTACACACATTCAAAATCTCCAATTGTGTAGAATATTTGTGAATGTATATGGAAGGAAGAGTTAGCCTTTAAGTCAGAGCCCTCTGTTAGCCCGAAAGCTTCACAGCTTCTGCCAGCTTCTCTTTGTGTGCTATCTTTAATTCCAAGTGTCACGACTGTACTGCTAATAAATAAGTATTTGTATTCCTGTAGGAGTGAAAGTCTTCTATTTAAAAGCTGTGATTCTTCAAGAAAAAAAGAAAAACATCTTCATAGTAAATGCTCTTAAGTAATTGACACCAATTTTATTATATATTTTCTAGTGTTTGTAAATAAGATGAAATATTAACAAACACCAAGTTTTAATTAATTTACTACTGATAATGTGACCATAGTTAACAAAAATTGACATTGAAGTATATTAAAGCATAATTTAATTAAGGAAAAGAGTAGCATTCATTATTACCTGTTAATAGAACCTTCAGAAAAAGTAAAAAAAAATCTCATTAATTAGAGTTAACAATGGAAGAACACTTGAACTTAGTTATTAGTTCTTAGTTGAACCAATTATTTTCCATAAGATGTAGTTCTTCCAGTGTAGTTCTTTGATCCATATGTAGCACCAAAGAGAAGTGCCTATGCAGCAGAGGAAGCTAGATCTTTGAGTATAGTGGCCTGAACAATTAGGAGCGTTAAGATTCTTTGATTTATGAAAATCTTCCAGAAGGTGCCTAAATATTAATACATAACTGTTTGGTTTCTATTTTCTATTGTTCTATCTGAAATTGGCTTGGATGCCAGACCTGCAAGCTATTTCTGCTACTGAGTATATCTGTGAACTGTTGCATGCTATCAGCTACCACTGGCACCTGCAAGAAGAAAGAACATTCAGCAGGAGGTTTTCAGCACTCTGCCAGATTAGATGACAAAAAGAGAGATACTGGAACGTTATCATTAATAATCCTGCTGAAGATTCAAGAGTTTGCAAACTTCTAACAGCAGAAACATGGCCAGTCTTCTCTAACCAAACAACCAATGCAATGTCATTTCTGCCTTTTTACCCAAAGTCCAGTACTTAAAGAATTCACCTGGGACTTGGAAAGTGAAGGTTTAGATTCCTCTACTTCTGGCTTATAGCAAGGATCTGGAACCACGTCTGTATGTGGCTTTGACAGTAAATTCACTGAACAAGTCTCAAACCTTATATATTTTACCTGTACTTCCTTAGTAGTTTTTAATTACTTCTACTTGTATTTGCTGTGGTGTAAAACAAAGGGAGATTATATTGGAATTACAGAATCACACAAAATCACAGAGGTTGAGGTTGGAAGGGATCTCTGGAAGTCATCTGGTCCAGCTCCCCTGCTCAAATAGGGGCAGCTAGAGCAGGTTGCCCAGGACTATGTCTAGATGACTTTTGAATATCTCCAAGGAGGGAGACTCCACCAGCTCTCTGGACAACCTGTGCTAGTGCTCAGTCACCCTCACAATAAAAAAACTGTTTCCTTAAGTTTAGATGGAACCTTCCGTGTTTCAGGTTGTGCCCAATGCCTCTTGTCCTTTTGCTGGGAACTGCTGAAAACAGCCAGTCTCCATCCTCTTTTTGCCCTCTCTTCGGGTATTTATATACATTAGTAAGATCCCCCTGAGCCTTCTCTTCTCTAGACTGAACAGTCCTAGCTCTCTCAGCCTCTCCTAAGCTGAGACGTGCTCCAGTCCCTTGAAGCTGGGCCCTCCAGGCCCATATCTGTGGCCCTTCATTGGACTCTCTCCAGTATGTCCATGTCCCTCTTGCACTGTGGAACCCAGAACTGGTCCAAGCACTCTGGGTGTGGCTTCACTGGTGCTGAGGAGAGGGAAAGGATCATGTTCCTTGACCTGCTGACAACACTTCTTCTAATCTAGGCTAGGGTACCGTTGGCCTTCTTAGTGACAAGGGCATACTGCTGGCTTACATACAAGTTGGTGTCCACCAGGCCCTCTAGGTCCTTTTATGCAGAGCTGTTTTCCAGCTGGGTGGCTCCCAGTGTGTACTAGTGCCTGGAGTTATTTCTCCCCAGGTGCAGGATTTTGCACTTCCCCTTGTTGAAATTTATGAGGTTCCTTTCAGTTCATATCTCCACCCTGGTGAAGTCCCTCTGGACGGCAGCACAATGGCAGCCAAAATGCATACATTGGTATTTTCCAAACTCCTCCCAATTTTGTGTCATCAGCAGACTTGCTGAGGGTATACTCTGCCCCATACTCCAGCCTATTAATGAAAACGTTAAACAGGACTGGACCTGGTATTGACCCCTGGGGTACACCTCTAGTTACTTGCCTCCAGCTAGACTTCATGCCGCTGATCACCACCATTTCAGCCAGTTTTCAGTGCATGTCATTGTCTGTCCATCCAGCTCATATGTCACCAGCTTCTCTACGAGGATCTATGGGATACAGGGTTGAAAGCCTTACTGAAGTTAAGGTAGACAATATCCACTGCTCTCCCCTTGTCTACTGATTGATTGGACCTGTACACATCCAACAGATCAGATCTATACAAATGAAAAAGTGTTATGGGATCAAAATCAAATTCCTTCAATTTAGAATGCCCTCTTAAATTTCTTGGAGATTAAAAATGAGAAAACTATATAAAGTTATTTAATCTATTTACTGCACTATACACCTCTTCACTAATATCAGCCTTTCTTGGACACTAAAAATGCCTTTACATTTTCAGTACATATTCGTTCCTGAAATGTGAAAGGTAGCTTCCAGATTTGATAAGATATTTATTTCAATAGGAGAAACAAATAGCCTGTGAATTAAAGAAAATATTACTTTTAAATAAAATCAGATCAGAAGTAGCAAAGTCAAATATTACAGAGAAATACATCATGAAATAAACGTTTTTGGTTTTAAAAGGCAATCTTAATGGCTATTAGACAACTTTGTTCAGCTTACCAGCTCTTCAGTTCTGAGCCTACAAGCACAGGAAACACGACAGCAGAAAACTTTGTTTAATGGGATAGTTTTAATTTTGATTTAGTATACACATCAGTATGCACTAAGGAACATACATGCAAGGGTTCCTAAACTTCAAAGTTCACAAATCTAAGTCTAATTTGCACTTTAGAGGAGGCACATGAAGAACTTCAGTCAATATAGTGGGGTTCATTGTGTTTCTGTGTTCAGTATTTGATAGCCTTTTCTAGTAATGCAGTCACATATCTCATTTGCATGAAGACTTTCTTTTAAATGTCAGAATTGAGATATGACAATAAGTATTCACTTTGATTAACGTGTTCAAAGTTTTTCTTGACCTTAAATGAAGACATTACTTCAAACTGTAATCAGATCTTTAAACTGGGTGGAGACTGAGGTGGTGAAATGCTATACAGACATCAGAGAACAACATGTACTGACTCTCGGCCAAAATACATGCTTTGTTATTTTCCAACATGTTCCTTATAGAACTTGTGTTCATATTTTTCATTCAAATGAAAATAGAAGAGGTATTTTGATCCCCTTTTTATCTGTCTTTTAGACAATTCATTGTATATCTTGTTTGGCTGGAGTTAAATGAAACAATGACATTGGTACAAAAACAATGGTGTGGAAAACTAACTTTTATTTTGTTAACAGTTTAGGCCTAAAAGTGTAAATGCATGTTTAAGTGACATGTGATTTTCTATCTCAGTTTTTGAGGTCAAGGTAGCTTCATTGTTTTTTGGGCTAGTAAAATGAGAGGAGGCCCAAATATACTTTCAAGAAAAGTGTAAAATTTATTCTAACACGTTACCGTGTTAAGGTGGTTCTGATGGGCAGATTACTGTGAATTTTCAACATCTGTAATTTCTTTCATGAAGCATATGCATTCCACATGTAGTTGAAGGGTGAACATGATGAGACAAACTTGATGCTAAATATCAAGTAAGATATAACATAGATTACATTTCCTTTCAGTGAGGTTTCAAGAAGGAATAGGAAAGGTTAAACATAGCCTAACTATTCTAATGAGACCTTACTCTGATAAATAAGAACCAGATTCAAAAGAAAATACAAGTAGAAAGTGGAATGTAGGCAACAAAATCTAAGGTTGTGAGAGAAAACTTCTGTTCCTGAAAAAGAGTTCATAGCTACTTAGCTTCATCAGTGAATTCTGGGCAGCAAGTCCTCAGCAGAGGCAAAAATATTATACAATGCAAGTTAAATACATGAGGCCAATATATCTCTTTTCAGTGTTTTCTTAGTAGCTAGACTAGGTGTTTCCATACTCAACAAAGAGATATTGATAAATCCTGTCTGACCATATAACGATTTGTACATTACATACAGACCCTAAGCACTTGATGCGTGGTCATGGATTCCACAACAATGTTCAAATGCTCAAGGTTTACATTTTCTCAAGCTCACTCTGTAAGGCCTAGCTCTCTGTTAGTTGTGTCACAATGTCTGTATACTTTGATGACCTTCTATATACTAAATCTATACAACTCTAGTTCTGTTCCTCTAAGAATCAACAACACCACATTAAAAATTACACTACTGAGTGTATCCAATTTTTGAGAAAAAAACATAATATTTGCCAAATATGTGGCTTGCTGTGAATAATTTGGGGTGTAGTTGTCCCATTTGAGCAACAGCAATGACTACCAGTGCAAGTTTGAAAGCAGTTCAGAATCTATGCAAATCAATTTAGAAGTCTAAGTAGCTTAATTGAGGAAGAATAAAGAAAGCTGAGAGGTCGAAGTTCTATTCAAACCATGAAGTTTTTTGTAGTAGTTTTATAGCATTGCATAAAAGTTCTTGGGCAGTATTCTGTTCTCATCATTAATCAGAAGAATACCTAATTCCCACTTTTTTTTTTTCATTGTGTAGCTGTTCAGGTTCAACTATTTCTTACAGGATTTAATAAGTTTGGTAACAGCAGTATTTGAATGTGTATTTTTTTCATCATCATGTTCATGAATTTGGTGATGCTCTTGTTTTTATGGTATGCTATAATTATTTCAAAATCAATATAAGATAGACTAAGCAAAATTTCCCATGCATTCTAAGAAAATGAGGGAAGGGGTGACAAAGGATTTTCCAGAAATATTGATTGGATTAATCATGAATGTTTTATTTGTTTATTTGTTTGTCTGTTTGATAGACCTATATTTTAGTGGTCAGTATTACTGCCTAAGGCATTGCTGTGAGACTGTAAGTTCAATTCTCAATCGCTGTCTAAATATCTAGTTTCCCTGAAATAAAGGAAGCTGAAAAATTAATTAATTAATATTCAAGAATCAGACTGTGCGTGGTGCTCAGGACTTATTAGAGACAACTCTGTGTCCACTGTGTTTGTATTTGTCTTAAGAGTGGTTCAGTTTCAGTGATTCTGTATATTTAACATTAAATGTTTGAATTTTTTTTCTCATAGGCTACCACATCAATGTGAGTATAAAAATTCAGTTGAATCAGGAATAAATAATACTTTTTCTTTAAAGAGTTCTCTGATGAGCAATATAGTAAAGAGGAGAATTTCACTATTCCCATTTCACAACTGTGGAAACCAGGGCAAAGAAAAATGAAGTGATTTATCCAAAGTCACACAGAGCTGGGAATAGAGAGCAGGTCCTCCTTGCCTTAGCCTGCTGCTATACACAACGGTTAAGACACTGTTTTTAATTACTTCCTCAAATTATGACTTATGTTTAAGATACTACTATCTGCATTTATTGTAACTTCTCTGTTGCATTGCATTATTCTTGGCATATGTTTTTCAATGACTTTTTTAAAGTTTCATTTCATGAGATCTCTACCTCAATTCAGTTACTTAATACAGTACAAGCTCCTGTTATTGCATCTTCTGTGAACTAGTCCAGTAGTCAAACTGCATTGAATAGGCATGTGGTATGCAGATGTGAACTGGAAGGAGCAACATTTTAGTTAAGTCCACTGGGATGTAGCCATGCAACTCCTATTAACATTAATGAGAATGAAGCAGCTAAATCTCAGTGCATTGTGCTGAAAATGCTCCCTGACGTGTTTGAAGGAATACCATTTTCATATCAAGTATTTGCAAATGTGCTGGTGCTGCTCCATAAAACCTAACATCCTAGAAAAGGATTCCCAGATCTTCCATACTGTATAGCAAAGATGATCTCTGGGAACTGTTGACTGAATAACTCCACAGGATGCTGTACATCATTTTTATTGATAAGGAAGTTGTCATCTCTGTAGCCTCAGTATGAAGTTGAATGGGCATGAGTTACTTTAAAGCTTTGTGGTTTTGATTAACCATCAAATTGACAGCTAAAAGTTGTCTTTGTTCAGGCTTTGAAATGTTTTTTTTTTTTTTTTTCCTTTTGGCCTTAGCTGTAAGCTTGAAAAGCAGAGCCACAGGTCTGTATGGATACTGACCAGTTGCCACTTGTTCAAAAGATATCGAATCATAAAAATTTAGCTAGTTCTTTTGAAAACAGCAACAGCGGATTTACTGTTTTTTAGATCAGTGGTGATTTGTAAGTGACTATTAGGTAGTGGAGAGAATGAGTTTAATCTAGGTTACTCTGCCTGACTGGGAGGAAGGATGTTGCAATTCATAATTGATCTTCTATTCTCCATTTCATACTTTTATTTCAGAGGAATAAATGTATTTGCACAGTATGAAGTATATACATACCGTACTACAACAAATAGTTAATAACTGTATTTACCATGCTTTCAGTCCATGTTCCACAAGAGGCAATTCTGGGAAAGGAATATTTACACACTCATTACAGGGCATCAAGTAAAATTGCATAATGCATATATTTCTAACCAATTACACATCAGATAAAAAATTCTGGAAAGTATACAAGACTAGAAAATGCCCTCCATCCCCCACTAAAAAGTAACTCTACAGGGTAGATAATTACTAAACCATCTACATTGTAGCTGGAGGCAAGGAATGTTTACGATTTTCTGTAGTTCTGCTGTCAATCTCTGCCTTCTGCTCTTGCACTTTGGAGTATTCAGAACATTATCTGCATAGCATATAGCCAATTCTTTCTCTGTTATTTGATTGGCCTATATCATTATCATGGAGTTTTAATATCGAAAATTAAAAGTAATTCAGAACAAATAATTTGATGAATTTCACCTTTCTCTCTTTGAGAGATTCATTTCTCAAATTTATTCATTATTCAGTAATTCCTTTAGCAAATAAATCTTGGTTTGTTATTTTAATTGTGAATTATGAATATTACAATCAGTTTGTGCTCTAACTTCTGTGCACTAACAAATCTATTTGACTAACTTAAGCAATCCAGTTTAAATTTCCAACTGTGTTTGATTATAATAGGTGTTAGCAATGTATGCCAGGCAATCAAAATCCACATATCATGTGACTCATAGTAACTAACCAACCCAGCATGAAGGCAAACTACAAATTTGATAATCAGATGTTCAGTTTAAAATTTACTTTCAGCAAATACTCAAGCAATCAAGCCAAAAGTATACCTAGTGAATTCTGAACAATTGAGTGCTTTCAGAAAGTGATGATAAAAAGATTCACTGAAATTAAAGAACATATAGTCAAGGATACTTCCCTCAAATATTTTTGGGGTTTGAGTTGTCAACTGGTTTACCAATCTCATTTTTTTCCCCTGCAGAAATAGGGAATGTAGCATTAGAAAATAAGGAATGAAATAACAGAACATCAGCAAGTGTATCTCTGTTCCTGCGATGAGTAAGGGGGCATTCATTCTTCTATAACTATCCAGTTTTTATCCTTTCAAAGATCTTAATTCATGCAAAGGATGAATTGAGATGACTTATACAACCTCTATATTGAGATCCTTATTTTTTAATGTGATTTTAATGTGATTAAGTTATACCTAAGGACTAAATCCCAAAAGAAAAGAAAATGTAGCATTTGGCTGTAGCAATGTGGCTTTAGAAACAAATGTGGCTGGTTTTAGGTGTTTTAAGTGTTTTTCTTTCTTCTTCTTCTTCTTCTTCTTCTTCTTCTTCTTCTTCTTCTTCTTCTTCTTCTTCTTCTTCTTCTTCTTCTTCTTCTTTTTTTTTTTTTTCCCCCCGTGTGTTCTCTTGGTAGTATAGGTGATAAATTATTTCTTTTAAAATGTAACTAGAAAAAGAGCCTACCTTTTCTTAAATAGCTTGCTGATTGCAGCACTTGCTTTGAATGTACTGTCTACACGGCCACACTTCTCCAGTGTGTCCCACAGTACTGGTACTGAGTTTGGAGGAGTGGAGGATTGGTAAAAGCATACTGAGTTTCCTTCTTTGATTTCGTGCTCAAATTTCCTTTCAAAGAAAACTTGGACATTTATTCTGTATTATAGGTACAAGCCCCAAGGTCCACATTCAGTATTCTTCTGATGCCAACCTCAAGATTATATAAACAAATAGATGTGATAAGTAATTTTTTTTTTTCTGCTGTTGTCTTTGAAGAAGATAAAGAAGATCCTAACTGATACAGTCTCTTAAAGAATCTGAGCTGTGGCATAAGAAAATAAATAATGGATAGGTAAGTATTTTAATCAAAAGATAGAGAGGAGTATAAGTAGTTTGTTTTCACAGTGGAGAGATCACCAATGACAATTCTAGGGACCAGTGCTGAAAACTGTTGTTGAAACATGCTAAGGAATTTTGTAGGCAATGAAGTTTAATGACAAAATTTGATAATTATATTCAGGTACTAAGGATTAAAGACGAGAGATGAATGTGAAGAACCTTACGATATTGACTGGCCGTGCTTTAAAAAGATGAAAGTTATTAGTAAATACAGCTCTGAACTGGCTACTATCACTAATAAAAAAATTCTTGGAGCATTCCATGAAAACCTCAGCTGAGTGTTCAGTAATGTTCACAAAATAGTTGAATGTTAGGAATTAGAAATTATTAGAAAAGAGTGAATTAAATAGAACCTCTTTGTAAGTTCACAGGGTCCTCACTTCTTAGTAAATGTAGATACTGGTGGTTCTTCAAAATCAAAAAAGACTACTGTAGAATTGAAAAACATTGTAATGGGAGAGGGAAGAGTGATCAAGGGGACTGAATATCAGGAACGACTAACCTCGCCAGGACTCAACTTGGTAAAATGGGATAAATCATGAGCAGTGCAGAAAGTGTTAAGAGAGTCTGAATAGTTATTGATCTCTTACAGTTCAAGAACTACACAATGAAGCTAGTTTGTAACAAACAAAAGGAGATAGTTGTTCATAAGGAGTGTGGTTAAAAGTGTGGTTAGAGTTCCTTGCCCCAGGATGCTAGTACTTCTCGGGAAGTCATCAGGAATTTTGATATGCAAAGACTCCACCTCTGGCTCAGGTAGCTCTCAAGCAGCAAGCTGTAGAAGGGTGAGGATGGTACCCCAGGAAAGTATCACCTACAAGCTTGTTCTGCCGATACGCCTCTCACTAGGTATTTATCACTAGCCAGTATCAGAGACAGGATTCTCAACTAAATGAGACTTTTGATCCAAGCCATTGTGGTTAGTATATTAAATACTGCTCCTGGGATTCCTAAAGCAAATCAGAATATCATTTTCAGAAGTACTGAAAATTTATTCTTCAACTTTAAAATCCATTTGATTTGCGTGTCAGATACAAAATACTTACACACATTACACTCAAAAATATTTTCACGTAACAATTTGATTAATATTGCAATATTTTAGTCCCTTGGAGTGCAGTGTGTAATTGGTCTTAATGGCCATCATCAGTGACCTATGAAACAACTGATTCCTCTTCTCTGGGTACAGATTCAACAAATCAAATACCTCAGAAGATGAGCTCAAATAAAGATGGCTTTTGATGTGTTTATTTCTACACAATTCTCTGACTTAACTGTACACCTTTTTTCTTAAGTGCCTTTTCATCGGGTGGTTTTAGTCATAAAACGAACTGTATGAATTTTACATTCCACTTCAGAACAAAAGAAGTTCCCAAGAAAAGAAGTTCTCCACTGTGTTAGAAAGTGAAAAAAAAAAAAAAAAAAAGAGATTTAAACAAGTATCTGAATTCCTCTCAAATGTTGTAGGAAAGATTCCATTTTCCCAGCTTAAATCTACAATACTGCAACATCTGGGGGAAAGAAAGGTGTACATTTTGTAGATGGTGACAGATCTGTGCTGTCTTCCACTTATTTGTTTAGATTTGTTTGCTACTTTGACATCACAGAGCAAAGATGTTAGAGCCAAGCCTTCATCCAATCAGTGTCAGTGACAAAGTGAATCAATAAAAGCACAGATAAGCACCTGATTATTCTATTTTTAATGGTCTGTTTATTGTTAGATATCTGTGAATCAAGGACACGTGATGCTATGTCGATTCAGGATATGAACTGTTGTATAAAAACTGTAAGAATGTTGTTCTGATATTTCCAATTAGAGGAAACTGTTTACACCAAATTTACATTTGCAAATATTTGATCATTTGTATAAGTTTATTTTATCAAAGTTTGACCAAAATATTCATTTCTCAGGATGAGCTTAATGAGAAAAAAGGTTTTTTTTGCCTGTGTTAAATCCTTACAACCATTTTGCTAATCATACTATAAATTTGAAATCTCATATTAAGTACCTTTATCAAGGGTGCATGTTTTGCTTTTCCTCTGATCTGTCAAATTATAGACTCAACTGGTTATTAATAGTGTTTCTGGAGTCTACTGCTATGAAGCTGTAAAACTGAGAGTTAGGTCTTCTCTGTAAAAACTCCAGGCTATGACTGAACAGATCTTTGACATTTCCTGTCTCTTTTGGAGTCAAGTAAAAGCTCAGAAGATGTGCTGGGGACAGGGAAGCAGTTTCTGCTGTTCCCTGCACATGTCATTGCAGGTAGTATTCACTCTACGGACTGAATGAAGTAGAGACCCTCTGAGGAAAATAGTATGTGACTGTGTAAGCAAAGACTATTTTGTGATACATGTGCACAAGAGAAGGAGGAACATAAAGGAAGTGTCAGTAGTGCAGGTCAAAAGGGAATTGAGGAATGGCTTTAAAAATTAACAATATTTACAAAAACTGAGTGCTGCTCTGAGTTGTGAATAGGTCTCAGTGTATCATAAAAAGTTCACTCAAGAATAATAAGGCCATTCCAGAAAAGCTAGATGAATCCTGTGCCCAGCAACAGGACAAGAGGCAATGAGCACAAACTGAAACATGGGAAGTTCTGGCTGAATATGAGGGGGCACTTCTTTACTGTGAGGGTGACAGAGCCCTGGAACAGGTTGCCCAGAGAGGCTGTGGAGTCTCCTTCTTTGGAGATATTCGAAACCTGCCTGGATGCTATCCTGTGCAATGTGCTGTAGGTGACCCTGCTTGGCAGAGGGGTTGGACCAGATGATCTCCAGAGGTCCCTTCCAAGCTCAACCACTCTGTAGTTCTGTGATTCTGTGTAATCATGTGACTTGGTAGTCACTCAGAGGAGATAAAGGACATTTCTATTACTAACAAAAGATATATCTGAGGACTTTTTTCCAAAATCATATGTCGTTGGAAGAAACTGATAAATTCAATTAAAATTCTTTTGTCTTGTCATTCACCATATTGAAAAAAAATTAGAATTGTATTTTTAAGGGCAGATGTGACAGAATGTAAAATCATGAACTGCACACAGGAAGCAAATAGAGAACAATTATTTCCTATTTTTCAGGCTGTTGGGACTAGGGCAGTAAGTAATATGACCAGGTGGCTGGTTTAAAACAGAACACTTTTTCATGTAGTACATAACTGAATTGCAGACTCAGTGGAATTAGAGAATGCAAGTCCACTTGCTTAATAAAAAGTCTTTGCAGTAGTCCTCACATAGATGTTATAGGAGTTCTAGGAGTTCTACCTTTAGGACTTCTGTAATGTATAGGAATGACAGTTTTCAAAAACCTTCAACATATGAAATATACAACAGGAGATAATGGTCCAAAGAAATCTAGCTTTCCCTTGTGTAGGAAGACATGACCTTCATAACGTACTTAACACTATTTATGGACTATCTGTTGGTGGTAGAAATAAATTGAATCATTCTATTGCCCTTTGTTATCTTGTCCATTTGTTAGTGGATATTTTTCTTTGCCCTGACAAATTTGTAACAATAATATGTTTTCAGACTATAAATATTGATAGAGTAACAGTATGAATGTTTGAATATTTGAGAAGCTTCTCAAACACCTATGAATTGAACATTAACATCTTGAAAGAAAAGTTCTTTTGATTATTCCCTTAAGGGTAGTTTAGAAAGGATTTTAATCTCTTTTATTAAGTGACATGCTTTTCTAGAGTAATTATTTAATTTAAAGTTAGTCCGGGACAGATTGGAGTTCAGACCTGAGTCTTTGTCACAGTGAACAATACATGTATGCACAAATTATAGCTCGGTAGGAATGGAGTTAGACCAGCTAGAAAATAGCTTACTACATATTAGTGTCAAGTAATTAGTACCAAAGTGTCCTTTTAGGATCCATAAATATATCCAGACTTCTCAAAATATCTGGGCGCCCATTATCTAACATTTAGTGCAAACCACACAGGCACCAATTGCCCAGAGCAAATTTTAAGCCTAACTGAGCCATAGACTGTGCAAGCTTTGACAAGATGTTTGACCTCCTTGTTCCTCAGCCAACCCAGCTGTGAAATTGATAAAAGCAATTGTGTAAAAAGCCAGAGCCCACTTGAAAACAGAGCTGCCACTGCCTTGGACAATAAGTATGGGCAAAAAAATAGCAAACGCATCACAGTCATCTTGTCCTGCTATGCTTTATGCTTAAATAATAGAGGCTAAATCTGAACAGGTGATTCATCAAATATTCCTAGGTAGAAGAGATTAAAAACTGGGATATATCACTGAAATGTAATTCCATCTCCCTCATGGGAAATGTAGTACAACTTCAGTATTTGTTAACATCAGATACAGAATAGTTTTGTGTAAGTCAGTTGGACTTCTGCTGCTCATGGCTATCCCACTGCAAGGGATAGTGATAGTTTTACAACTGCACACTCTTAAAAGAAAAAAATACAACTTCACATATTTTTCTTTGTTGTGAATATTATTTATATTATTAAAACAGAAAGAATTGTTAACTTTCATATCTCTCAACTTTAGCAATGGGAATTTCTGGAAAACCATTCAGATCTGATATATTTTCTTTTATTGTTTAGAGACTCTAAATTCATATCTCGCACCAGAGGTTAATACACTGCTACTTACTGTTTTAAACATCCGTATTTTGGATGCTTATTACTGTGTCTGGCATGTGTATTTATCTGATGTGACAATTTCATTTTAAGAAATGCTTTTCCATCTGCATTGTAGAATATGTGGTAGCCATATAATTTAATCTATGCTAAATAGCTTAATCATTTATTAAAGCCAGATAAAAGCAATGCATATTGTGTAGTCAATGATAACTATTTTAATTTTCAGTAGTGTTTAGAAGTTCTGCATCTACTGAGGATACATTGCCTTATGTTCTGTTACTGACTGAGGAATAAAAGAACACAGCAGACACTAGCGTTGTTTAATTCACGCGCTATTACCTCTGTTTTGTGGCAGGGCGATGAAAGGCTTTTTGTAAATATGACTAGTAAACAATAACTGACATTTATGCTGTGCGAAATGTGTCATTTGATGTTATCTAAAATAGGAAACGATATAAATTCCACAAAGTAGTTTAGCAAAGTCTACATCTTTTCTGTAAATTGCTAGTGGTATTACATGATATCTCTACTTTTGCCTCTTCCTCTTTCAAGATGTTGAATTTTTGCCTCTTTAAAAGATTATAGTATTTCCATGCAATTTTCTAATGTGTTACTTATAAAGGTTTGACTCGCAAAAGCAAATAACTAATCACTAGCATAATCTTTATAATAGTCTGAGTTGTAGCTGCTGTAGAAAGAAACTTTTAAAACAGCAGTACTGCATGTCACGTTTGTAACGCTGTCTGCTGATGTCACTTTCATCATTAAAACATTTTACGGGATCACAAATACAGTAAAATATATGTTTTATATTTCAACAACAAGAAAAAATCTTGAATGGTATATATATTGTGATGCTATGGAGGCATATCTGAGTATAGAAATAGGAATTATTAGAACTGCCTGATCAAAATAGTTCAGTGTGCATTGTAAGGGACTATATCAGATTACCTATATGTTGACCAGAGTTCTAGAATTAATTATTTGTTTTTCAGCTGTGGTGCTAAATCATTTTTCTAGACTGCTTGGGTGCATTGACACAGACCAAACCCAGTACATCAAAGAAGTGAGTCAGTATGTTGAGAACAAACGCCATCAGCACTTTTGTTCTGTCTGTAACTCTGAACATACTACCACTATCCAGAAATAATTTTTAAACAGGGCTGTGCCATGCCTGAGCTGACACAATTGCTAAATATGCCTTTCTCACAAGCTGCTGTTATTTATTTAGTGTACCATTGAGGAGTGGGTTCTGTTCCTTTTGAATAGCCTGTATATTAGCTTCTATATATAAGGTGTTGTAAGGGTGCTGTACAAGATGGAAGAACCAAATCTGGCAATAAGCCATTCCAGTCTACAGAGCATTGTTCTTTTTTTTTTATTTTATTTTTGGACAAATGTGGATCAAACCAAAACCTTTGGCGCAGCTGCTACATAAGCTGGCAGAAATTCTGGTACATATCTGAATCTGAGTTTGAATTTTTTTAGTTCAAACTCACCTCTCCTGCAGTTCCTACCTAAATAAAAACCATGACAAGTAATTTATTGTTTATATAGCAGACATTTTCCTCTCTTCAATTCATTGATTTAGCACATCAAAATTACTTCAGTCATTACATCCTAATGCATATGTGAGTCCAGTTATTCTCTAAATATGTAATATATCAGTCTGGAAGGAACCGAAAGGCTGGGCAGCATTTCTATGTGGAATGAGGCTTGGGGATGCAAACTGTCTCAGACAAAATGCTTTCTAAAGTAGCAACAAATCTATCATTACTGCCAGAACATAGTGTTCAATTCATACTATTGTGAGAAGGGTAATTATAAGTTTAGATGGTACAAGCTCTTGTACTGCTTTTGGACTATGTCAAATTATTTTCATACAGCAGCTCTCATAATTTTAATGTGTCTTCATCATTTTTCACGTCTTTCTATTTATAGAACTCAACAAAGATTACAGAATATGTTTTTATTAAAGGCATTGCAGAAATCCATGTTACCTTCAAGTTTGATAAATAAGAACAGACTATGTAAATGAACACGCTGTTTTTTTTTCCATTATTCCATTACATAAAGTTCTAATACATTTGCATAACTTAGTGTCTTTCTCTCCATTCAGAAAAGGAAGCCTTCCATGGGATTTTTCAGAAATGCTAGAGAGGGTGTCTAATATGTCAGAAACGAGTTACGCTTAAGTGTTAGAATAACACTCTTATAGGTAGGTGCACTGTTTGTGTGCTTGCCAGTGAACCAGGATATTGTTTATTGTCTTGAATGCTTACTTCTGGCTTCAAGCTTCACTTGCACTGGTATGCAGCTGGTATAGTCAACATGCTGACACTTTGCAGCCTGACTTACTGCTTGAGTTTATGGAGAAAACTTTGTCATTTTGTTTTCTTGAAGTTTTCTGTGAAGGAACAGGCTAAATATAACAAAACCAAACCCATTTCTAAAGCTCTCATTCCAATCTCTGATAACCTTAGCAAACCTGACATGAGTAGAATTTTAGCTGTAACGTCTACTGCTTATTATGAAAATAAGAAATAAAGAGGTACAGATTTTGTATTTCCTTGTTTCATTCAGTTCATTTGAGAATCATCAGTGCATATGTGTAATTCTTGTTAGTATTATAATGTAGTCTAGGAGTATGTATTACCTGAAGAAGAAACAACTTTCTGCAGAACCGTTTGGCTTGAAAATCCTTCTGTTTTACACTTTGCTGCAAGCATGTACACATTTTGGTACGTGCTATGAGAACTACCTCTCTACCTTTAAGCCTTTTCGTTGTCTAAGAAGTAGGGAAAAAAAGAGAGATTTTCACAAAGGTGAATGCTTAGAGAAAGAATGTGAATCAATATGAGGGCTGTAGCAGGTTTGTTGTAACAGCACGTTTTCCTAACATTTGGGAGAATGGCTGCGTGTGTGTGAATGAACTTTGGATAACAGGCTTCAGACAAGTAACGACTGACTGACTGCATGGCAATCAAAAGAACATGTTAGAAGCAGTGTACATTTGCCCTGACTTTTGCCCTGATCTTTGGGCAGCTGGTAACATAGCATTGTCTGCAGTGACAAATAGTATCTAGTTAATTTGCAAGTACAACATTCATGCAGTACTAGGTAATGTGATACTGTGCTTGCCAATTATGCAGCAAAAATATGGATGCTTTCAGTATGCCTCAGTTTTTTTAGTGTGCTTTTACTGTCATAGTAGACAGGTAAATTCGAACAGTAAGAGTAAAAATGTTAGGTCTTACCATTTCCAGTATGAAAGATAAAGAACACAGAACTGGCTGCGTTTGTGATTATTTTAATAATTTTACATATATGTGTGTACATGTATATATTTAAATATGTGTGTATTATCAAAAACATTTTGTTGACTATCAGGGAGCTGTCATTAATTTGTAGTAAGAAGTAATAGGAATAATACATCCATACAAACATTTGAGACAATAAGAAAAGAAATCTGAAAAAGAACAAATCAAACCGAAGTTCCAAATACTTGGATTAGGTTTTGCTCAATTTACATAAATATTTGGAGGTCAGTCACATATGAAAAAACAAACATATTTGTGTGCATGTGTGTCCATGAATGAAAATGCAAAGAAAAGATGTTCTTAGGGCTAAAATTTCAACTAGCCAGAGGAAGAAACCTTTTGAATCTGGTTAGAGTTTAGTTAGGTTGAATAATGCATAATAAATACTCAATTAATATTTACAGTGAATAGTTCTTGAGATCAGTCAGGAACTAAGTCAGTTTTAGACTGATGTTTGTCTCAATAAAATATTCGTCAATAATGGCAAATATTGAACAAAGTTAAAAAAACAGTTTATTAATTTTTGCAAATTGTCTGGGAACGAAGAGCTAGTTTGAATTGCAAGTGTTTCCATCGGGTGTGTGATTGACGAGGAATAGATATTGGAATAGGGGGATGATTTCATTGAAGTAAAATCTAAAGATTTTATTCTGAATAATTCTGAATGATCTGTTACATTACATGCACAGTTTCATAGGTCCATAATTGTTTACAGCGCCTCAAAGAAATGAATTGCTTTTTAAAAGTGTATTTTGTGATGTACCACTGATCAGATCTAATGACATTTTTTATTCTCCTCTGGATTTTCCTTGCTTTGCCTATATCTTTCTAAACTATGGCTGAAGCTTTGCAACATACTTTTGCCAAAGTCTTAGCTGTGAAGTAAACTCAAATACTAATCTTCATGCATATAAAGATCCAGAATTCCTTACCTTTTTTTTTCTTTATTAGCATAATGCAACTGTTACTGAATTTGTGATGCGCTACAATTGTGCTCTTAGATACTTTCCTACTGAACTGTTACTTCCCATTTTGTACTCCAATTTTTTTTTTTCTTTCCGAGAGAATGTGTTTAGGATGTGTTATTTATTGAATATAATTTTCTACTTTCTGGCCATTTCACAAATTTATTAAGAAAAATTTGAATTGAATACTGCTCTCCAGACTGTTTTGAGTCCCACAAAGCTTGGCATCATCTGTGGATTTTATAAGTGCAGGCTTTAAGTTTGCTGTTACCCTATGTATTAAAAACACATTGAATACTATAAAACCAAAGCTAAAGTTTGTGGTAGTCCCCACTGATTTATGAATCCATTTTGAGACATGTTTATTAATAATGCCTTTTCTGCTTTTGTGTAGTCATGCAACCTATTGAAAGTAATTTGATATAGATCACATTTTTATTCTTTCTTATGGCAATTTCATGTTGGATTGTATCACACTGTGCTGTTAACAGATCTGTTAATCAGATTTGTTACTCCTCTGCTTCCATAAGCCAGTAACCTCATAAAAAGAGAAATTAGGTCAACACAATTTTAAAAGTCATGACTGGCTCTTATCATCTCATTGTCCTCTAAATGCTCACAGATTGATTAATAATTTGTTACAGTATATTTGCGTGCATTCAGCTAGTCTGATTACTCTCTGCAACTCTAAGTTTTATTTATGTCCTCCTCCAGACCTTTAGATTTCACTGTCTCCACACGATTTTGAAAATAATTGCCATTATTCAAAGCTAAGATATGTGGAAATACAAAATTACCCCTGCCTTCCTTGTTCACCCCCTTCAAGCTGGGAAGTCACTAGCAGTTACGTGCACCCTCCCCACCTCTACCTTCCAAGTAAGCTGTAAATATGTTGAAAGCTGAAGGATTGTTAGAGAAGCTTGACAGAGCTGCAGTTGTAAAATAAGCAGATTTGCAGGTTGTTTTTCCACTTTGTGTGTGATATAGCTACACAGAGGGATCCATTATGTCTTATTTCAGAAGTGAGGTTTATATGTAATCAGAAATAGACTTCCTTTCATGGAGAATTTAAGTAGAAAGTTGAGATACAGCAGTTGTCTGTGGGTTTGTTAAAGGTGAAAATTAATTTACTAACTGAGTAGGAGTGATTGTAGGAAAGAGGAAAAATATTTCACAAGTTAGAAAATCAGAAATTATTTACGGGGAGTGTCATTGCCAGTGTATGAATATATCTCTGATGCAGCCCAGGTTACCTGAATCTCAAATTTTCTCTGGCAAGGATAAGTGCTGGACTTTGTCCTACAAACTAACTTGGACTCTTTCTACTGAATAATATGAACTGCTTAAAAATTTAAAATGGGCTATGGGCACACATTTAGAATGGGCTATGTCATTACTCTTGGCATAGCTGGGATAGCCTTGGCATATGTTAGGTCTCAAAAGCTTTGAGTTCAGAGTACCTGGAGGTTTCTGTTTCTTGGTTCCCAGAGGTCTCAGCATGACTGCAAATTCCAGAAGGCAAAGTGATACTATGAACTACTTGAGCTCTGCATTAAAATTGTTTTATCAGTGGATTACCATGCTTTTACTGGAGAAATCCACAGTCATATAGGTGTAATGCAGGTCTGCAGTTAAGATACCAATGACAATGAAGATATAAGTATAATAATAATATTTAACCTGTGTGTAGCAGGTTTCATCAGTACTCCTGATTCAATAACATTATCCCTAAGAAAATGACTTGACAAAGTCTGGTGACCTCACAGTAAGTTAAAAATCCCAATGCAGAATGACCTGAGCACCAGGATCTTGGCTAGGACTACAGTGCAGATCTCCCATCTTTGAACCCAGTATTTTCTCCACAGTACCAAACCACTGGTGTAAGATTCCTAAACATTCCTTCTAACTCCTGTACTTAGTGTTTCAATGGAATGGAGAAAGCAGTGATGCATTAACATGGCTGGAAAAATAGATGTTGACACAAGCACCAAAAATGTCTCTGATTTGTGTCCTAAAATTCTGTCAGCTTTATTACTTGCTGGCTGTAACAATTTTAAGCATGTAAAAGAGGACTTGAGTTCCTGTTTGCTTTCCCTAGGAAGCATAGCTGCACCCAAAAAATATTTTTACATTAACTTTCATTTTCCATCACTTTAAATCATTGGCTGTAGAAATTATTAGCATAGGAAGTGGTTTTGCATATTGTCTGGCACCCTCTACTGTGCATAAGTATTCCAAGCATAAATATAATATTATTGCTGATGCTTTTTTATAATTAAAGTATAAAGAGGCAAAAATACCAAAATAAAATATAGTATCATTGAGTTGAAGAGATGATCTGTCTGACAGTATGTGCATGTGTGCCTAGTAAAAACTATTTCTTAATATCAGTGCCCCCTTTCACTTAGGGTGCTTTTTATTTTTCTTTCCAATAGATAAGAGTATGGAACTTGTTCTTGACTTGGGAGATTTACCATTCTGAAGCCCTATTTGTAGCTTTGTGATGTAGCTCTCAGCCCACTCTCTTAGTTTCAAAAGACAAAAATAAGATGCTTTTAAATTTCCAATTAGAAGAATCACTTTGCTGATGGCCACTTTCTTCTTCCTTGACTTCACGATAAACAGAGCTTCATATATCTCACTAGCATGCTCTTGGACGAAAAATATTTTATGGGACCAGGCCATTAATAGGCACTAAACATACATGCTACTATAACTGATTTTTTAAAAGAAAAAAGGGGTGGTGTTACGTAATTTTGTAGCATGACTGTATAACATGTTAAAGTATAAGCTTCTTCCAGCTGGTTAATATGGCAACTCAAAGAATGACATATATATCTTGGAGTGTCATAGTACAGTTTTTAAACAGATGTAGCTAGCAGGTGCATTTTCTACTAAAGGAAGTTCAGTTATACTCCTCCACAGAATTTTACAGGCACATCTTCATTTTGTAAATGGTATCACATAGTGATCAGTTAGAAGAATTTTAAATAAATAAATAAATAAATACTACTTACGAGCTTGCAATGGTTGTAAAAAAGACCAAATAAAATCTGTGCAAATCAAGACTACATAAACATCAGATTAAATCTGTTCCCTCCTACTTCTACATAACAATAACTTCCTTTGTGATTTGTAGCTTTCAAATATGTTTTTAATAGGCTTTTAACATGCAGAAAGTCTTGAAAATGGAAGTTTGACAACTAAAAATGTATGTATGAGGTTACAGGAGCTATTACACTTCATTTTTATTGTCCTTTTCTCCTAAAATTCCAAATCTAAGATGAGATTAATCACACAGTAACTTCTACAGAAAACATCAAAACTTGCAAAGCCCATGATACTTTACATGGGCTGAAATTAATGGAATGATTGTTTTTTTAGGGATGGAGTAAATTCTCTGTCTCTCACCCTAAGAGTAAATAGCAACACACAGTGGAAGACGGAGAACTGGCAAGAGCATATTGGCTGACCTAGCATTCCTCCAGTTACCAAAGAAACATGGCATTGATGAATGCTCTGAATATTAAATTAAATTAAAAAATAAATATTTCATTTCCCACTTGCCTTTAAATTTTGACACAACATAATCTTACACAAGTTCAGTTTTGGGACCCTCACTACAGGAAGGACGTTGAGGTGCTGGAGCGTGTCCAAAGAAGGGCAACGAAGCTGGTGAGGGGTCTGGAGAACAAGTCCTACGAGGAGCAGCTGAGGGAGCTGTGGTTGTTTAGCCTGGAGAAGAGGAGGCTCAGGGGTGACCTGATCGCTCTCTACAGGTACCTTAAAGGAGGCTGTAGCGAGGTGGGGATTGGTCTCTTCTCCCATGCGCCAGGTGGTAGGACGAGGGGAAATGGGCTTAAATTGCGCCAGGGGAGGTTTAGGTTAGATATTAGGAAAAACTTCTTTACTGAAAGGGTTGTGAGGCATTGGAACAGGCTGCCCAGGGAAGTGGTTGAGTCACCATCCCTGGAGGTATTCAAAAGATATAGAGCTTGGTGACATGGTTTAGTAGTGGACTTGGTAGCGTTAGGTTAGAGGTTGGACTGGGTGATCTTGGAGGTCTTTTCCAACCTAAATGATTCTGTGATTCTGTAATTATACCACTTTCAAAATGTGAAGATACTTAAGTGCACAGCACACTCTAAGCTCACAACCATGGGATCTCATATGGTGCAGTGAATTCATTTATGTGATTTGGAAATGATTTTTGGTTCCTTTCCTCTCTACCATCTAGACAGGCTAAGGAAATTAATGGCAAAATGGGTTTTCATTCCCATGTCAAGCTTGTTAAAAAGATGCTGAGTAGACATTCATAGATCTTAAGGCGTTTTCAGCAAAGCCTAGGAGATATTCACCAATGTGTAGCAATGTTATTAGCAAGCTTTCAGAATTCTTGCTTCCCTGAAATCCTGTTGGTTGCGTGGCTTAGCATAGGATAGGAAAGATTCTAGATGCCCTGAGATCCCTGCCTTCACCAGGATCTTTGGGACCTCCATGGTCGTTGGTCTGTGACAGGTGAGGCTCTGATACAGGGACAGAACAGGGAGTATGTGTGTCTTTTACAGTATTTTCCAGAAAGTTTGAATTTAATGTATTGCTTTTTATGTTTTTCCTCTGAGTGGTGAGTATTTATTCAGGAAGCACAGATTATCTCTCTTTTTTGTTGTTACATATTAGAGATTTCATAATAGGGTGGTTGTTTTTTTTCATTGTGATTTAAAATAAGTATGAAAAAAACAAAACTAGATTTTTCAAAATTTCATGCAGTGATTTCAAGCCACTTACTTCCATCTTTTTAATGAGAAATGAATGCTAGCAGGGAACTCTCAGGAGGGGTTTTCACTATGATGTTATCCCTTATGTTCTGTCTTCTTCTAGATTTCTTAACTTTACAAAGCTTATTCATATTTCAGAGCTCATTCTTTGGGCTTCTTGAGAAGGGGTTGTCTGAAGAGGGTAAAACAATTGCATTTTACTGTATTAGTCTACTGTTGGAAAGAACATACATTGCTCTGATAGTTGCATGTGGCTTTTTTTATTATTATTATTGTATTTTGTTGTGTGTCTAGATGTCTGTAAAATGTTATAACCTGCAATAGGTGTTCTGAAGCAAAACATACAAAATGTTTATATAGAAATAGTTAATTAATTCATGTCATTATGAAGTCCTAGCAGCAGCATGCAAGTGAGGTAGAGTGTGCATCTTTGTACAGTTCTTATCCCCCTGAGAGAAATGGGCTTTGCAAAGAAATTTGACTGGACTTTGGTGAGAAAACAAGTTGGCAGATTTGCTCTTCCATCTTCTCAGAACTACGATGGTGTCTATCTTTGATTTAATCCTCATCTCTTTGCCTCTGATACTGTATCCCTGGCATAACTAGGGACAGAATAGTACATACTATACCAAAAGGGTGTTATATTAGGCTATGCTGTATATCATTAAGCATACTATGGTAAAATAGGTTTTATCTGGTTGCAAGATAAAGGTTGCAGAATTTTCAATTCTTTTAATATACAGATGTGATAATTCTGTTCTGCTTAGCACCCAGGGATAGTCCTCATTAATTCTAATTCTAACTTTAATCAGGTAAACAAATATAGGATTTAACAAGAAATTTGGCCTAGATAAAAGCTGAGACATTTTTTTTTTTTCCTAATAAGTCTCAGAATTAAATAATTAAAGAGGCAGATATAGACTATGGTCTGGTAAGTAGACATTAATAGTCTCATTTTTTACCAAAGTCTTTTTTTTTTTTTTTCTCCAGTGTATTCTGCAGAATAATCTCACTCAGTTTCCTGATGATAACTGTCTTGTTTTCTTCCTCACAACTAACACCAAATTGTGCCCTCTTTGCCCCTTCCTGAATGCCAAGGAGATTTAAAGCTGTAGTCTCTGCTGTTTAATTACTTTACTCTAGCTTGAACAGACAAACTATCTTCCCATAGTCATATGAAAAAACATAAAAGGATGAATAGATAAGTTTGTTGGTAGACAGGTAAGATGGAATAAAAAGAGAGAGTGTGAGCTGTATCTTGGAAGGGGTCTGCTTGGGACATAGCATTTTAATCATCCTACTCTTTTGTCTGTGAGATATTTAAGTAGGTATAATTAAAAGCGTTTCTTTTTGGTTTAACGCATCAATTCTGGCTTTCGATCAGCTAGGGTTTTCCTTTTTGATTACACTAACTGCTTAATTTCTTCATTTCACAATCTCTGTTCTCACCTCTGCTTTCATGTTTTCTCTGTTTTGTTCATCCCCCAATGCCTTTTATTATCTGCTGTGGTTATATTTCATTTTACATATCTATCTATCTATCTATCTATCTGTCAGTCCAACAGATAACCTGGGGGCATCGAAATTCTCTTTCCTTATTTTTAATGCATATTTTATATTTTACAAATATTTCCTCACCTTCTCCTCTACAAATAAAAGACTAACAGATTTGATAAATAGAAAGTATCTCTCTTCCTAGTCAGGTGTGTTGCAAGTGTTGTCCCATAGCAATACACCCACACAGAATTTTTATCACTGTCGATGAGAATTACAGGAACTTTAGAAAGAAAACATAATCCTAAAAATCCTTCTTGTTTGGATTTCTCATATGTTGTACTCAAATATACTCATCTGTGCAAGAGATATACTAAAGGAATGTCTCTCCATTTTATTCAAGTGGAGTGATATATTGCTGCACTTCTTCTTTTGGTATATGCTACTATAATCTTAATCAACATATTATTCTTGTTGATGAAGATAAAACTAGTAATTTTTCTAAAACTGAAGAAATGTACATATATGAAAGCGTTGCCAGAAAGGACATCTAAATAAACTATTATTGCTCTTTGCCAATTTGTACAACTGCCAGCTGTACCCTCTGGACATAGATTAGGACCTTTGGAGTATTGCCAACTTAAGAAAAGAAAATTTTGTGCGCATCATTGATTCTTGAACAGATAAAAGTGTAAGACTTGCTTGGAGCCAAAGTTATGTTATGTCTAAAGAAAACATGTTCACCAGAGGAAAATTCAAACTGTATAGCCCCTATCAGTCAAGAACATATATACCTGAAGGAAAGTAAATCTTTGGTGCAGGTTCTGAATAACCTTGCCAAGAAACAGTGTGTTGCTGATAGAAAAATATTTCCATGACTTGGCACCTAGAGTGTCATATTGTCATGAAATAGGAATGATGTCTAAAACAGTAGGGTAAGATGTTGGTCATTACCTTACTGGTGCTCACTTTAAGAAGAGGTGGATCTCTTTTTCTTACATAGAGTTTTAATTACAAATCCTCACCTCATAAAAGTATCTACCAAGACAATTAGTACTGTTTTAATATAGGGAGTGCTTAACTAAAGAAATAAAGTACCATCATTTGTTTATGTATGTAAGCGTAGCCCCCTTGAAGTGTACTGAAATTACATTGGATTATAGCTCCTGAGGATGTAGTAAACAAAAAAAAATATGATTTAAATGTTACAATTTAGATCTATTTCTAGTTTTAAGATTTAATTCAATTTTATGATTTAAAACTATCTTTCAGTATAAAGTTCTTTATAGACTTTTTTCCTGTTTAAATGATTTCATATTATGACAAATGTGAATGTAAACATCATCAAAGAATTAGTACTATTGTACTTACATGACTGCCATAGTTCAGTGAGTTTTCAGTTTTGCATTTTCTTCCATAGGCAATTGCTCCATAATAAAACATGCAAAGAAAAAGTTGCAAAAGAGAGTTGACCAAAATTGATACTATGGATCCTGTTTGTAGAGAAAGTACAGCGCTGCTAAGACATGCGCATCCTTCTGAACCATGGTTCTCTATTCATCTTATGAAGAAAATGTCAGCTATAGAGGAGACTAGAGGTACCCATCTGTATCTAATACCATCTCCCTGCATGCCCTATCTAACAGCAGAAAAGTGAGGAATCTAACTATAACTCAAAATCTGGGAAAAAAATATTATTGTAAGACCAGTATGTAGAGCTGAATGGAAAGAATATGAAGGAGGAGGAGGACAATTCCTCCACATCCCTTTTAAGAATGGGGAAAAATGTTTGCATTACAGATTTGGGAAACATCGACGATGACCCCAAGGTACTTCACTAGCAGCAGAAGTTTAGATACCCAGAGACAGGAGTTTGTGAAAAGTTTTGTGAATACAATTCAGTGTGTTCTGTAGCTGCAGGAAGACCTGAACACATTTAAAATGTTTTTTAAAATCTTGTAGAACACAGAACCCCACAGCAGCACATGCATGGAGATACATTTCCAAGGCAGACAATTATAATTACTTTTGTGCTGTCTGAGCAGCTGTGCTCACAGGACCAGCACTGGTACAGTTCACTACTAGTTTTGATCAGGTGGGTTTCCTAATGTAAACTTTAAATTTGCTGTAAGGCCTAGAAGAAATCTCTGACTGTGAGTCACGTGACAGTTATATTGAAAGAGCTTTTAGCACTGGTGAGATGGTCACTATCTTCCCCCCATTACTTTGCCATTTCTGTAGCAGGCAAGAGGTGAAGATTTGTTTCCAACAGCCAAACAGTGTGACAAAAAACCCTGTGTTTCTTGGGCCAAACCCAATGATGTGTTGACAGTTACAACAGCGAAAAGCAGTGTGGGAAATAAGTCTTCAGAAAGAAAAACAGTCCAAGGGAAAGGTTTCATTTCATATAATTTTCAAAATTTCCTAATTAAAATATAGTCAGTTTATTAAAATCATCTAAATGCATAAGGACTGAATAAGGACTTAAAAAAGCACACATTGGAGTGAATTTGCCAAGATGGCTTTCCATCAAAAGAGAAAGCAATCAACTGATCAGCAAGGAGTGATCATTAGTTACATGGATTGTTTGTGTTGTCCAAGGCTTTCAGACAGTCATGCTGGCTCCATGATGCTGTTTATATGAACTCAAAAACAAAGACTGTGTGTGAGTGGGCTTGTATCTAAACATATAATGAGAGGTAACAAATGAAGGGGGAGAAATTGTGGGAGGATGAATGCGAAGTGAAATGATGAGTTCTCAGTAAGGCTTCTCTTATGTGATTGGATTAATTTGTGTTTTCCATATGTGAAAAAGTTATTTGGGCAAACAAAAACAGAGGAAATTGAATAAGTCAAGAAGAAAATCGCCCTTTTTAAAAATCTAATATTTATTTTTCATTAAAAAATACATGCAAAGTGTAAGGAAATTACAAAGATGATTCTGTTTCATTACAATTAAGTAGGACTCTCCAAAAACTCACTGTGGGGTTTTATAGTTAAGAAACGTGCTAAGCCTGTCTAGCTGGATGCCAGTGTTTATTTCTCTTCAACAAGAGTCATATTGCCTCCTTTCCAGGAGCTCTTTTAGAGTAAAGATTGTTTAAGAACCTTCCTGGTAATTTACTGCTGTAAAATTACTTGTAAAATAACTTTTAACCATTGAATCTCTGAACATTGTTTTGATCTTACCTATATGCCTATAAAAATGCATAGGCATTGATAACTGAAAAATATGGACTTTCAGACAGACTTATCTGCTAAAGTATTTTTCCTGAAGCAAAGCCAACAGCTAAAACTTTGCCATACAGATGGCAATTGGGACTGGAGAACAAGTCTGCCAAGCCTGCTCAGCTTTCGAAAAATGAACAAACCAATTATGATTGAGTTATTTTTATAATTGTTATTATTACTATTTTTCCGTTGGCTGTATTTAGAGCACAAAGTCATTTTGTAAGTTTGGGGTAGTAATATGTTCCGTTTTTTAACGTATAGATGAATACACATTTATAAACCTATTAATAGCTATCGCTTCTTTTTATTTATTAAGGCTCACAGTATTTTTTTATTTTACTGTTAATATACTACATACTAAAATGGTGCTTATGTAGAGTTAAGTTTCAGCCATAACTAGCACCATTAAGATAGCAAACATAATGTGGATCATTTGCTGCACTGGAAGCTTACTGCTATTCTACATCAAGTACAAACATCTATTCAACAGGAGGCTCACAAATATTCCAGGGTAATTTGCTTGTGGTGTGATTTACTGAAATGCTGTTGGACCTTACCTAACAAGACTATTATACCAAATGAATATCGTGTTTCATTCACCATTCCCCTAGAAAAGGACGTGGAGTTTTGGTGCAGTGCGATGAAGCTGCCACTGACACATAACTATCCAAAGAGTAATGTTATCAACAAAATCCACATGAGGATTCTTGACTTTAATAAGCTCTTGATATACAAACCATTAGTAATTTTTATTGATCATAACAAAATCCTTCTCTAACACGCCGCTCTGCAAAACCCCAGTTACATCATAGTCAAATTTTCTAATGAAGTTATAGATAGAATTTTAACATTTACATTTCTGTTTCTTTGCTTTATTCCACTCTGCCCTTCCTTCCTATACTTTCACATCTTCTAAAAAACTAAGTCATCTTGTGTGAACATTAACCTTGATTTTTTTGAATAACTGTAATTTCTGCAGGGTTTTCTTAACAGTTCCTAGTTTAATAGGCATTTTGTAACATTGGAAAGTAAACTGCTGTAACTGATGAGAACCTGGATATGGTTTAAAGCCTAGCAGAGGGATAGTAATTCCACTTTCTTCCATCAGCAGAATTACTAGCATTTTATATATTCAAATGCCAATCAGCATCAACCTCTTACAATGTCTAAGATTTTCAGATATTGCAAGTGTAGAAACACTGTTCTGAAATCTAACTTGATTGTACTTGCACCATTACACTTCCTCATTAGCCTGTCTTTGTTGTGCTTTCTCCTGGTTCATCTGCATCTGACTGTAGCAGGAAACAAAGGAGTTTGGTACATGCAGGCTGCATGTTCAACATTTTACTTCATAGAAGACTGTAATAATTTCACATGTCCAGATAGGTTTTTCCTCCCTTCTACAGGGCGCTTGGTTCATACTGAGAAGCCTGAGGGATTTCAAGTAGAATTTAATGGATGTAGCATCATGCTACAATTTAAGCCCAAGTACAGACAAATTTTACAACACCTTTTTTGTGCCTCATCATCAGTTCCCACAAGACATGCTAAGGAAGTGGGTAGATAGAGTAAGAAATTCCAAGGACCAGATCTCCAACAGAATGATGCTGACAAGAAGCTAGATCTGTGGCTGAACTAGGGTGGGAGCTTCAGGAAACTGGAAAATAATATTTTGCAGGTCTTCCATAGAAGCCCACTCCCATCTGTTTAAAAAATGCTAAAGATGCAACAGACATTGTAAATGTTTTCTTCATTATTATTATCTTCATTATCATTATTATTATCTTCATTATTATATCTTACTTGTATAGCATCTGTGTTAGGATCAATACAAATTTTGAAGCAAAGATAATTTCTGTATGAACTAGCTTGAATATCTGTAGGAATGTATCAGGGAGAAGAAAGGCAACAAATTAAACTTATAGGCTTAAAATGTATTCTACAAAATGAAGACACTGGCATAATTTTTACTTCCAGAGGGAAGAGAGATTTCATAAGACTAAGTATTAAGAGAAAAAATGGAGCAATTTTTATCAAAGTGTCTAGATTTCTTTCAACATCTGTGCTATTAGTAGGATATTGGGGAAATTGTGAGCATTACTTACTTTGGCATATTACATTTTTAAGGACTGCTAAAGTACCTAGCATTTGAAATAGAAGAGTATACTTCATTAGCAGTATAAACTAGTGGGTAAGTCATCAGACCTATATGACATACTGTCTGAAGAGTTTTTCAAAGAGGATATATTTTTAAAATAGTATTTAGCATTTCCCTAAATAGCACACACAAATGATCTGTTTCAATTTAAAAAAATATATATATTTGTACCTAAACTATTTTTGTAAATTTCTTGAATGACTACTATTTGACTGCTGTTCTTATGGGAAACACTGAAAAAAGGAAAAAATGGAGTAGATACTTTATGCATCATGAGAAGTAACTGATATAGGAATATAATAATTATTATATATAATATAATTATATTATTATAATATAATAATTATATATATAAATATAATAATAATGATTAGGGATATAATAATTCTATAAATTACAATAAAAATTGAAATAAAAATCATAGCTGATTTCTCTGAGAAGTCGTTTTATCTCAATATTTTTTATATTGGGAAAGATGCTGCTTTGAAAAAAATCTCTTCAGATGTCTATAGCAGAAGAATAAATACTCAAGTTGTTAAATTGGCCCTAACATAATAAGCTGTTATTTATTTCTTCGTTATTTCAGTATCACTTAAATAATCCTGCCATTCTGCAGCCAAATAGCAACTTTGAATAATTCAGAGAACACTACAAATTGCTATTTAAATTCATGTATGCTCAAATTAGTTTTAGTAGAAACTTAATATGCGAGTTAAAATTATATGCCTTTTTTTGTAAAATCTTCAGATTTTGGTCTTAAGCAAGTCTTTTTACGTTTATTTTGCACAATGCTCCCCAGGAGCATAATTCAGGACTTCTAGAGTTCATTGAGATTGGTGATTTATTAAGTTTGACAGTGGCTACAATAGATATTTCTGAAGAAGATGGAGCAAACTATTCTGCAAATATCTTGATTGCTCATGGGAGAACTTTTGCCTTGCCATCCATCATTGGGTTTTGATATGAAACGTAGATCTGATGAAACTAAATGTTCTCTGTAGTCAGCAATCCTAATTTGAAAATTTCTCCTTTGAAGAGGAAATTCAAAGACTTGCTTATCAAACTGGAGTCATATTCAAATGTTTCTAATTTCTTTGCAAATCTTATGGGAAAGATGAGCAAAGAGAAAGTTAGGGTGTTTGGAAAATATTGAAACTAGAGGATAAGAAGGCTGGTGCTGAAGTGAAAAGGATAGGAAAAGACACTGGAATTCTGTGTCTCCTCTGTCATACAGAGACATTTTTCTCTGCTGACTATAAGCTTTGAGATGTGTTACCATTTCTGTTGATTAGGCTTGGCTATTCAGGTATGATTTCTGTAGAACAGCCCCAAATTCTCTTCACTGCTCTGTTTTCTCATTTTGCCCCAAACAGTGTTCAAACTTTTTAATTTGTCCATGGCTCACAACAAAATTCTGGAGGGGAATCTTTGTTTGTTCCATTTGCTTTCTTTTACTGAAGCAGCATGAAAACCACAGACCATGCAAATGTGCTTTCTTTGAATACTGTGCTATTTTCTGTAGTGAGTCCTCGTAGTATAAGATTACCTTAAAATTAGAAGATACATAGTTTACAATCATTTGTAGTTTAAATTAAAAATAAATTATAAAATTTTGTATTAATGTGTTCATCCCATATTTTCAGAATCATCAGTTAGAAATCACAGACCTAAGGAAATGTGATCATCTGTGAATGGTAGTATCCTATAAATATTGTCTTATAGGGCAGGTAGACAGTATACTTACACTACTAAATTACATCGGGAAGAAAAAAAATCCATATTTGTTTGTGTTTTTAACAGATTTATCCAGTTTTTATTGGCTTTATTGTCAATTATCTGGAGACACATGCTTATTTCAGTCAGCTGACAAGGTTGACAAAGCTGAGAGGAGAAAGTTGTTTGAGAGTATCACAAAGGATATGATTTTGAAAATTACTGTTCTTTTCAATGAAAGGACTTTTTGTGTCTGAATTACTGGGTAACTATTTGTCTAAATCAAGAGTAAGTTTTATTCTTGCTTGGTCTCCTCCACTAGTGCAATTTCAGTGTACAAGTCAGCAAGGACTTATCTACATTATTGTTTATACATGTTTAGGAAATTTCACTCAAGTAGTATTTTTTTAATGTATAAAATACTGCATGAATAGGGGTACAAAGATTTTAATCCCCTCTGGAAGCCCAAAATGTCAAAAAAAAAAAAAAAAAGAAAAAGGCAACTTTGTGTTGGGTTGAATCTTTAATTCTCTTACCTTGGTTTTTGATACTGAAAAATGTTGAACATTGAAGTCGGCAGAAGCAGAGCATGTGTTTAGCAGGACTGGGCTTGACCGTTACAGATGTAAACTGAAAAGTGGTGGGTTGACTCAGCCAAGAAATCAAAATTCAATTTTTCAAATAACCTTCATACTAAGTGGGAATGATTCTGTCAACATCTTTTTGTACATGATTAATCTTTCTTCCCCCTTCCTATCAGCAGAATCAGCTTGTCATGCTACAGTCATATAAATCTGTGATGCTAGAATTGCTTGTGTGATGGCAAGGAAAGTCAGCAACCTAGAAGCTAGCTCATTAGGATAATAAGGAAGGAATAGTTAGGGAAGCATTAATGTGGATGAGCTGTGTTCTGATCTTTTATTGTGAATCAGTTGTGAAATATGCTGGATCTCTGCCACATGAAAAAAAGCAATTTCACTTAAGCCTATAAACCTATTCTGAGTGATGGAAGTTTTTAAATTGTAAAAATCACAATCAGGGAACTATCAATCAGCATGCTTTCAGCAAAAGAGAGAACACCAAATATAGTTAACTTGACAATCTTTTGAAATAAAATCACCCCTGACCAAAATTTCAAGAAGTATGATGTTATTTATTTGTTTGTTTGCTAAAGCAAAATCCTTTGGTTATGGTGATTTCAGAGAAGTTCCAGTTAAGGAATTACACAATTCATTTGTCACAATTCATTGTCAGTAGGACAAATGAAGGAAAGTGAGCTAGGTCAGTAAATTTCTTAAACAGTCAAAAAGAGAAGAAAGTGCCTGCAAAGACTGATCTATAATGCATCAAAATCAGCAGAAGGATCCTCACAAATCCATAGTAATCAGGTAGCTATCTAAAAGCACAGGTGAGCCTGACCTACTGTCACTCCCTGAAGTACAAGTACTTGGCTCTGGTTAAATACTAGGCATCTCTATTCACTCAGGATACAGGCTCATGCAGTCCAGAATCTAGCATTTGTCAAATATCTAGTCATTAAAGAACTATCCCAGGAAGGGAGAGACCTGGTTCCTAGGCTCATCTTAACTCAAAAATAGTTAAATACACCTGGCTGACTTTCCAGGAGAAGTTATGTATTCTGAGGTAGCACACTATCGAAGCAGCTGAACTGGGGCAGCTTCTCTTCCTCCAAGTGGTTCTTAGAAGGAAACCGGAATTCATTGCTGCTTCTGTTGAAAGTGCTTGTGTGATACTGAGCACATAAGAAATGGTCACAAAGTGTGACACCCCCACTTCCTTATGATGCAAATATGAAAGCTGTGCTGTGAATAGCAGAAGAGCTAAGTATTTAAAGAATGACATCCAGGGCGTCTCACATCAAGACCCTCCTTTTATCTGAGAGATGACCTCAGTGTATCTGTACTTCTGTTGAGTATAGGATAATTTTATATAGTCAGCTAACAATCTGGTGGCAAGTTCAAGAAATGTTTGGGTACTTTTGCAAAGGACATCATAAAAAATGTGAAAAAAAAAGAATAATTCTGTCTTCATAACAAACTAGATGAAAAAAATAATTAATCTCCATCATTGTGGTAGGGCTATACCTTGGATGTAATGAACCAAAATTAGGGATAGTTGTTAACTGAATTAGTACCTGTCACTCTATGCAATGGATGAAACAGGAAACTGTCTAATTAAATACCAGATCATGGTGGATATTTACAGTCATCTGTATCCATGCTAATGGTTAACATGTGAATTCTAGTTTGCAAAGCTTTATAATCTTTTAATATTTTTGGCAAGTACCCATAATATTTTGAGCTCATATACAATTACTGTCCTTCTTTCAGCATATATCTGCAGTGTTAAGGTTATGTTTTAATGCTACTCAGTCTGGTTTTATAGTTATCCTTAATAAATAACCACTATTGGTGATGAAATTTGAAATTGTCTTGGGATTTTTGTTTGGTTGATCTTATAGGTATAACTCTTTGGTATTTTCCTGGCCAGTCCATGAATCAAAACTGCTTGAATATAGAAGGAACACAAAATAGAACAGTAATTGAACTAATGTCTTTCTTCTACTGTAGTTAGTAGGGCCTTATTCCTAGTCTATAATATTCTGACATCCAGGATAGTTCTATATCTATTTCACACTCTGTGAAAGAAATTATTTTTTGGAAATTATTTGCTGAACATTTCCAAAGTAAGATGTATGTCATTTTTACTGATGACTGATAAGGGAGATGCCATCTATGAAGCAACAGCACAACTTTTTCAGTCTAAAGGACAATATTTTAACTTAACACATAATCATATCCAGCACTGATGTTGTCAAAACAATAGATGATCTTCACTACAGTGCTCTCTGCAGATACTAGACTATAAATATCAGAATATCCAAGAAGTTATGTAGTTCTGTGATCACCACAGTACCCCAATTGTTTAGCACCTTCAGCTATAAAAAATTTTTGAAGAATGAATGTGCTTATTTAGATTGCAGTCTCTAGCTTTCTTCCTTGTTTGTCACTTTGTGGTGCTTTTTTTGAATGCACTTTGGAGAAAATGGAGTACTTCCTAATATTCTTTTCAACACAGAGGGCTCAACATGTATGGTTGCAGACAAAATTTGCTGAAGTCCAATGTACATTTGCAAAGTCCATGTAAAAGCCAATTATATCCTGGACTGCATAAAATGAA
Source organism: Anseranas semipalmata (assembly GCA_013399115.1). NCBI lineage: Eukaryota > Metazoa > Chordata > Aves > Anseriformes > Anseranatidae > Anseranas > Anseranas semipalmata. Next base: position 396,001 of record VXAA01006341.1, read on the forward strand.
GCATGGCCAGCAGGTCAAGGGAGGTGATTTTCCCCCCCCACTCCACCCTTTTGAGACCCCAGTTGGAGTACAGCATCCAGCCTGGTGCCCCAGCACAAGAAAGGCATGGACCTGTTAGACTGGGTCCAGAGGACCCCCCCAAAAAATGATCAGAGGGCTGGAACACCTCCCCTAGAAATAAAGGCTGAGAGAGCTGGGGTTGTTTAGCCTGGAGAAGAGAAGGCTTCAGAAAGCCCAGAGAAGCTGTGGATGCCCCATTCCTGGAAGTGTTTAAGGTCAGGTTGGACAGGGCTTTGGGCAACCTGATCTGAAAGAAGTCCCTGCCCATGGCAGGGGGGTTGGACTAAGGGGGTATGATCATAAAAGTTGCCTTCCAGCCCAAACCATTCTATGATTCTATGAAATACTGTATTGAACCCAAGCCTGGCAATGGTGCCAGGCAATGCTGGGATATGAGGCTATTTTTCATAGAATCATAGAATAAATGAGATTGGAAAGGACCTCTGGAGGCTGTCTAGCCCTACACATCTGCTCAAAACAGGGTGAAGTAGAGGAAGTTGCCCAAGACCGTGTATAGTTTGCTTGTGAATATCCCCAGTGATGGAGACTCCACATTCTCTCTAGGCAAACTGTGCTAGTGTTTGACCACCCTGACACTAGAAAAGTTTTTTTTTTATGTTTGAATTTCTGGTATTACAGTTTGTGTATATTGCCTCTGGATACCACTGACAGAGTCTGGCTTTTCTTTACTCCCTCCATCAAGCCAGTGGGATTGAGTGCACCCTCAGCAAGTTTGCATATGAGCCCAAGCTGAGTGGTGATGTTGACATGCTGGAAGGAAGGGGTGCCATCCAGAGGGACCTTGACAAGCTCATGAGCTGGGCCTGCGTGCACAACATGCAGTTCAGCAAAGCTGAGTGTAAGGTCCTGCACCTGGGTCGGGGCAATCCCAAACATAAATAAAGGCTGGGCAATGAGTGGACAGAGAGCCCCCTTGCAGAGAAGGTCTTGGATATACTGGTGGATGAAAAGCTCATCATGAGCTGGCAATGTGCGCTTGCAGCCCAGAAAGCTACCGTGTCCTGGGCTGCATCAAGAGAACTGTAGCTAGCAGGCTGAAGAGGTGGTTCTCCCTCTCTACTCTGCCCTTGTGAGACCCCACCTGGAGTATTGCATTCAGCTCTGAGGCCTGCAGCATAAGAAAGACACGGACCTGTTAGAATGGGTCCAGAGGAGGGCCAAAAAAATGATCAGAGGGCTGGAACGCTTCTCCTACAAAAAAAAAAAGGCTGAGAGAGCTGGGGTTGTTTAACCTAGAGAAGAGAAGGGTCTGGGGAGATCTCATTGTGTCTTTCCAGTACTTAAAGGTGGCCTACAAGAAAAACAGGGAAAGACACTTTATCAGGGAGTGTAGTGATAGGACAAGAGGTAATGGTTTTCAACTAAAAAAGGGTAGGTTTAGATATAAGGAAGAAATTCTGCACTATGAGGGTGGTGATGCACTGGCACAGGCTGCCCAGAGAAGCTGTGGATGCCCCGTTCCTGGAAGTGTTCAAAGTCAGGTTGGATGGAGCTTTGGGCACCCTGGTCTAGTGGAAGGTGTCCTTGCCCATGGCAGAGGGGTTGGAACTAGATGATCCTTAAAGGTCCCTGCCAACCCAAACCATTCTAAGGTTCTATGAATTTGAGAAGGTTCCCCCAAAGCCTTCTCTTGTACAGGCTAAACAATCTTTGCTCTTTCATCCTGTTCTCATATGAGAGATGCTCCAACCCCTTACTCATCTTTGTGGCTCTTTGTTGAGCCTTACTCCAATATGTCTATGCCTCTCCTTTACTGGGGAACTCACCACTAGACGCAGCACTTCACATTTGGTCTCACGGGGGTGAAGCAGAGGGGAAGGATCAAGTTGCTGGTGGTTCTCTGCCTTATGCAGCCTAGGAAGCTTATGGCTTTTTTGCTGCAAGAGCACATTGCTGGCTCATGTTCAACTTGGTGTCCACCAGGACACCAGGACCAGCAGCTCTTTTTCTGCAAAGCTGCTTTCTAGCCAGTCAGCTCCCAGGTTGTGCTGGCATATGGGATTATTCCTCCCCTGGTGCAAGGCTTCAAACTTCCCTTTGTTGAATTTTATGAGGTTCCTGGCAGCCCATCTCCAGCCTGTTGTGGTCCTTCCAGCACAACCATGTGGTACATCAACCACCTTTCACAGCTTTGTATCATCTGCAAACTTTCTGAGGATGCACTTTGTCCCATCTAGATCATTAATAACTTTTTTTTTTTTAATATATATTTAGTCCTTTCATCTCTCAGACAGGCAGAAGATTAGAACTGCAAAGTCATTCAAAAATACCTGCTGAAATGGCTTTTTTTCAGTTCAATGACTTGAAAGAAAGGAAAGATTTCCTCCAGCCTAATTTTTGCTAGAAAAATCTGCAATGTGCTATCAGCATAGAAGGCTTTAATGTAGTCTCCAAATACTCTATCTGGCAGACATTTTTGTCTTCCTCTCTAATTATGGCAGGGCAAAATGAAAATTCTGTCAACCACAGAAAGAGATTTTCTGTGTATCAGCACAATGTTCTTTAGTACAGGTGTTTTCATAATGATGATATATTATGAAAATTTACGATGTTCAATGTCTCTCACACTCATACTTCCACCTCATCAATCACATGTCAGTGTAACACCACCCTGTGTTCTCAATAATCAGCATCTACAGTCATGTAGAAGACTTTCAAACGGCATCTCAAGGTAGTTAGTTGTACCCTGATAATCTAGACAAAAGCTGGGTGAGACAATAGTCTCTTGCAACTGGCAAGATAAATTATCTCCAAATTACTCAAAATAGTTCAACTCCCAGCAACTCAACACAGCCTCTGCAAAAGAAATTTTATTTAGTATGTATTTTATTTAGTGTATATTTAGTATCTTAAGGTTTCTGATTTAAATGATACAAATTCCAGCTTTTAATATAGGCCATCATATGAATATGACCATCAGCCAAAATTATAAGTCAGTTAATATTAGTTTTTGTGATTACCTTGCCAGAGAGGCAGTATTTGTTAGCATTTAGTATGTGTGAGAATTTTTTTTTCCTATCCACAAAATCATCAGTTCATACTAATGAAGATCTGATAATTGAGTATTAGCAGTGAATAATTTATGGAAACATATTCATACCTTTTATTTAACAATATCATTTTGCAATAGCAATATGACAGCAGAACTTACATAATAAATAAAGGCATTAGGTATTTTAAGCCCAAATTTTTCAAACTAAACTCAGAATTTGATCACTGCATTGTAAGAATCTATTGTAACATTTTACGTTGGTTATTGCAATGTTTTGCTTTAAGAACTTTTTAAAGAACTTTTGATACCTGATTTTAAATAAGTTTTTATTTTATTAAAAAAAAAAAAAAAGGAAAGGTGGTCTTAATTTGAGATCACTCACTTCAGGGAGGTTGTGGAGAACATCAGAGCTGAATGAAGTGGTACATGACCAGCTGGCCACAAATCACTGTTATAATAAAAAGAAAAGAAAACAGAAAACCTGTCAAACAGTTATACAGAGACTTTTCCAATAAGATTGATACTCACATTTATGGTTATTCAAAATAAAGGTAAATGAAGGTATTATGACACTTACTAGTTTAGGAAAACATACTGCAAGACTAAGACTGAAAAATAACAGCCTTATAAAAAAGTTGTTTAGTCTAAGAAGACCTCAGTCCAGCACCATCCCAAAGTTTGAATAAATTACATAAAGCAAATGACAGTATTGAGAGGGATAATCCAAGGCACTTTCATTTTGTAAGAAATAAGATATATGTATATATTTTGTGATAAAACTTTTGACCCCGGTCTTGTATGACTCTTTTTAGTACTTATCTTCTTGTCCCCTACTTGCTCTACTTGTCAACACTACTTAGTGTTAAATAAGTAAAGACATATAGATAAGTAGGAATTAAAGTAAAACATAAAAATACATGCAGAAATACAGTAGTTTTCTTCAGTTTGATGGCAAACAGTCTCTTTTACCTTCTAAATACTGATCTTTCATTTCAACGGCAAGTTCTTACAAAATATAATATTAAAAGTTGTAATAAATAAATTCATGTCAATATTCTCATTCAGTATCAGTGGCTTTCATATAGGCTTCCATTTCTTTATTTAGCATATCATTGTTTGCATGTTCTTCTTTGAGTCAAGTTCATGAGTTTATGTGCCTAGGAACTTTTAGGTTTTAAGTTGGCTTTTTCTTTGTTTTTGTTGTTACAGCACAAACGCTGCTCCGAATTAACACGAAACTCAAAGGTGCCAGCACACATTGATCAGACCGGACCCAATTCTAGTTAGAGTAACCAGGTTTCTAATGACCTTACAGGGTTCAATGTGAGCAATAACTAATCTCTTGAACTAGAAAGGTTAGTCAGTCTTGTATACAGGTCTGCACTCCAACCTGTACAAGGTAATAGAAATCAAATTTCCTTTCTCAGATATTTATGAAAATGAAATATAGGTTGATTTAGTCCAAACTAAAGATTGATAACACCCGCAGGTTATTTTAAACAGTAGAAGTTTCTACATGTTTTTTTTTTCTATGCCTTTGAGTTAGTCTCTGTGAGTCTACAAACAATCATTCAAAAATATGTTTTTTTAATGAAAGATAACGTTCTTTATTATCACCAGTCTGCATAAGTATAAAATAGATAAAAATAAAATAGAAAATATTATAGCTGATTCCTCAGTATAGAAGACTTCCTAAATATTTTGAGTCCAAAATATAAAACTTAGTAGTAGTTTCAGAAAAATGTGCAGATGACAGCTATGAACTTTCTGTGTTTGCATTGTAATTCAACATAATTTTGCTCTGCTTTTGTTGCTGTATTACAACATCATGGTTTCAAGTTTTAGCTAATATTGCCTATTTCTCCAGCCTGGGATCATGGCCTTAAGGTTAGGCTCATTTTTCACTTTTCTTCAGATGGGAATCTGGTGAGAATTTAATTCTCTTCTGGCTTCAGCCAGTGAAAGTGACTGACTAAACTGAAATTGTCAAATGAAAGTTTTTTGTTGTTGTTGTTATTATTTATTTAGTCTCTCTTTTTTTTTTTCTTCTTCCATATTTGTCATCATATAGCTTATGTAATAAAAACATTCATGCGTTTGCTTAATCTCCAGTACACTACAGGGACTTTTCCAAATGTGTATCTATACCAAAGTTCTTTTATGCTTATGCTTGGGTTTAAGTTCTGAAGTTCTGTAAGATTTTTTCATCATGGTTGAAAGAGTCAAATTCCTCAAGTTATCTCTGAAATAATTTGTGCAAAATTACTTTTCAATTTTCTTTAGCTATATTACTCTAGAAGAGAGAAGAGTGGGAAGAGGTGTGATAACAATCTTCAAAGAAAAAGGGAAAAACTGTCTTTTGTTTTCGTTCAGAATAGAGAGAACATAAAATGATAAGTTTAACTTCCTATAGAGATATATAGGACATTGGGAAAATATTTCTATATATGGACGGTTAAACACTGAACTAAGTAGTCTGTTTGTTGATGAAACTTTATCACTAGAATTTTCAAGTACAGCCTAACTGAACTTTCTTGGTAATCATCTAGGGATAGCTAGTCCTGCCTTGGGGAGGTGGATGTATGGTTTGAATTCTCAGCCTCCATATAGCCATATTTTTTGATTTCTAGTTGTTCATATTTCCCCTAATTTGAGGATTTTAATATTGGCAAATATTCTCCTGGTATTTTCTTTTCTGCTTGAACCCCCCCCCNTGCCCCCCCCCCCCCCCCAAATCAGTTCTTTATTCTGACACTATTTGTGTGTTTTTTTTTTTTTTTAATTTAATTTAATTTTTTATTCTATACTACCTCTGTTATGTAGCCACACACTGGCTACATTACATAACATATTCCACTGCCTATACATAACATATATTTCTTTGTTCTTCTATATGCAAAGAGGAAACAGTTACACTTAGTCAGAATCACCTTTTAGGGTAAAGAAATAAGAAAACAAAGTGGGAAAAAAAAAGAAATTCTGCACAAGAGAACACAGACACAGTCTTTGTTAAACTCTGAGAACTTCAGCTTCATTCTTTGCATTTTGTCAGTCATTCTTGGAGTAGAGAGTAGATTGTGAAACACAGTCATTCTGAGAGGTCATGTTTTGGTTCTAATTTGCATTGGTCCAAAGCCAACAGAGAAGTATGTCCAAAATGTCTGGAAAACTCTGTAAACAATACAAGTACCTAGAAGTATGAAAAGGCAGAACACAATATCAAATGTACAGTGATTTCATTATATCATAAATGACAGGCAGAAGCATTTTATTCAATTTTGTAAAATGGAGGTTTCATAAGAGTGGTAGGAAAGAAGAGTAATTTCAGGTAATTTTTTTAGAAGAAACACGTTAACTAAAAAGCTCTGAAAATAATCTCTGGCATGCTGTTCTCATGGAAATCACACATTCAGAATTGTATTAAATAAATGGTAGGACATCTAGAACAATACTGTTTTTAAAGGAGTATGACAGATAATTCTTTTCCTTGCCTGAATTTGATAGCTTTGTGACTTCCATAGTAAATCTCTTTTATATAAGGTTTGGTGTGGATCGTGGCACACAGAAAGGAATAGCCTCACAATGTTTGTGTTGATATAATTAATCAACCGATTTCTCACAGGTTTATTAACAGGCCTTGAAGTCTGTGACTTCTGCTCAGGAGATGTAAACTATATTGAAGAATTGTGGTAGAAGATTAAGACCCATAGCTGGTGTAAATGGGTTGAAGTAAGTTCTTCTATAAGAGAAGGTTCACAGTGATTTGGTAATTTCCATGAGCAGAAATGTAACAGGTGCAAGTATCTAGCTTTTTCTCAAATGTTTTATCTACATACTGCCTTAGGAGGTTAGATGAAAGAACCATTTCAGGACTTCCATTGCTGATATGTTGAATGTATTTTTTCAAATGCAGAAAGGATCTCATTGTCCAGAGCTTCAAGTAGAAGGGATTTTATGAACATTACTTTCTGGGAAAATCAGGCAGCATATGTGTATATATATATATATATATGTATAGGAACAGAACCTGTCCATTTTGTTACTCTTTACACAAAAGGGGATTTTAAAATTTTCAATATGTAACCACGTAAGTTTAAGATATGACAGACAATCATTTTGTTAATAGGTGTAATGGCTTAGAATGAAGATTTCTTTCTCAGCAGCTGAGCCACAGTAACCAATTACGTGAAAGATCTCCACCCATTCCAGTGCAAAATTTCACTACATTTGGGCTTTCTCCAGGTCACCACTAACAGTTGGAATCACTCCTGCTTAAACTGCTCCATTTAAATCTGGAACAGACATCTGTGTATATATCTTTACTAGAAAACAAGTCAAAACAGAGTAACTGTCTAAAACTGTAAGTTTTCTTTGGAATGATAATATATATATATATAATATATATATTTATATAATAGATTTAATGCACCTTATAATATAATAGGCTTATTACATCATATACCTGAGTTTCCAAACAATATGCATTCTGTGAGTAGAGCAGCCTAGGAAGTCTCTATCAACATATATGCAACAGAAGTCAGATTTGGTTTACTTTTACCAAAATATCTCATGTACTCTTTGTTATTTTAATCCACAAAAACAAACAAACAAACAAACAAACAAACAAAAACAACAACAACAAAAACAGAAACATGAATAAGGGATTAAATATATATGGTGCTTGTTATTTTACAGCTCAAACCCTTTATCCAAAGCCAAAAGCAAAAAAATATTTGCAAATACTTCATTTTCTTGCTGTGATTACCTAAGGCCTTTTATTCATGTTTTGATTTCTGTAAATGTGTAAGAGGAAAAGGAAAATGAAAAACTGAAAAGAAATAACAAATAGAAATCACAAAGCTTGATGTAGGAAGTGGAGGCTACAGTAAAGTAACCAACTGGGACAGTATCAAATGAAACGCTGGTCTTATGTGTTAGGAATCAATTCTTGCACAAAAAAAATGGAAGCAGGCACCTTTGTATTCAAAAGCAGTAAGGCTACCTATTGAACTAAAAGATACCTCACTTTTCCTGTCAGCAGGTGTCCTGTTTTAGGTCTGTAAGCAGTCTGGTGTACAAAACATAAACATGTTCTGTATACTGCTTTCCCTTGGCAGTCTCTAGCAACTGTATTCTCTTGTGGAGAAAGGAATTCAAACATATACATGAAACTCCTTTCATTAGGTTTTCTGTGGCAAAATACCAGTGACTTTTATACTTTTCTGAAGCCGTGCCACATCACTGAGGTTTTTAAAGCACCCTGAAGGATTAATTTTAAAAAGGATATTATTATAACCAATCTGACCCTCTCTGGCTTTTGAAAATAAAAATGGTTCGAGATGTAGCTGTCTTATTTTATGGCTGTGTTCTTTGGTGTACTCAACTGGTATTGGCTTTGCCTATTTGATTAGTACATCACATCTATCACCAGATTCTGAAATGCCCATTGCATATATTCATAAATAGAAGGCTCTCTACAATTGTTATTTTCCTACTTGCTTAATCTCGTTTCATAATATAAAAATACATAAACATAAAAATTGGAATTGTAAATTTAAGATCTACTTTTTCTAGAACATTTTTATTAGTTAGATGAATATCAGTAGAAGACTAGAGTATAAATTTTTGACTTACGTGATGCTTTTGTGATGAAGTCATTCAAAATAAAATCAGAATTTGTAAGGATTTCCAGTGCACTAGCTACTTCAGAACAGTTGTTTGTCCCTATACTCATCTTCTGTGGTAATAAAAGGCAACTTATTGCACTTACAGTGAGGAATTCACAGCCTCTAATTTTGTCTCATTTGCCATGACATAAGAACACACACAGAGACAGTGCTACTTGTAAAGCCATCCACAGTTTAAATGCCTCATGTTAACTTCTTCATAGCACCATCCCGCTGGTGTTCCAATCTGGCTTTTCTGCTTTCTGTACACAGCAGTATTCCTCCACAATAATTATTTTCACAGTACAATTCTTCTAAAATATACATATTCAAGTATCCATCGTTGATATGTACATCAAAAATATTTGGTTGTTTCATTCACTCCAAAAACTCTGTTTTTATGAATTAAGTGGTCAGAAATCTTTATAAAGCAGCTGAAGGGGGAAATAATTCTTAGAACAGTAACACTCCTAAAATGTTTTTTAAATACATGAATCTTCTAGCAAGCCAATGTATACATTCCGCATTGAAGATTACAAGTCAGCTCTTATTTTTTGAAACTTAATTTTTAGAAGTAAATAAAAACAATGAGCTATCACAATAATATTTTATTTTCTTATTCAGATAACAAAAACAACAACAACAAAAACAGAATAAGACTAGGCAAAAACAGTAGAAGCACACTAGCTTTAAAAAGGAAACTATAAGCAAGGATTAAGCAATATAATTCTTCCTGTGAAGTTCATAGCAAAAACTATTGAGTTTAGCAAGGACGATATTAGGCATTAATCACTGCTTTAATATTAAACTTTAAGAATGCTTTATAACCCATCAAGTTCATGGAACTTACGAATATGTTTCTAGTTAAACATACACTAAAGTGTTTTGCTGACTAGGGATGGCTTCCTGAATCAGAAACTGATATAATAAATTCTCACCTTTTCTGTAAACTAATTAATTTCCTGCTGTTATCTTTTCATTGTTGTTTCTCAAGTGCATGGTGACATTTTGTCATATTCACCTATTTTAGATGAAAAGATGGTTTCATTTTTAAAATCAATATTGGCTTTTTGGACTTATCTTTGCTTTCATTAATACCTTGCTGTGCAGAATATATGAAGATGGTCACAGCAGAACTCTCTTTAATCCTCACACTGGGTTATGTCTTTGATCATCTATTAACTGAGACTATAGTATATTAACTTTCAGCTGAGTCAAGATAAAAGGTTTCTGTGAGAGGAAAGTTTCCTTCTTTGCTATTCAGCACTCTTGGATATTAATAACAAGCAATATATGAGCTGTCTTTCCTTATAAACAATGTAGACCAGAGAGAACTAACGCTCAAACACATTTTTTTGTATAGACTTATTGTGTTTGATACATTGACAGAACTTCATATCATATATCTCTTAAAAGAAGAAAGCCCTTGGAAAGGGCAAAAAAAGAAAAAGCAAGCATAGGCTTTGAAGATGTAAGTAAACTGACGTCATTATAGATTAGTATGAAAGAGCAATACTCTCCACAATTTTGTGAAGTTTAACTTGAATGAGTAGTTGAAAAGTTTCAATTAGTTCTTTTGAACCCTATACTATCTTTAAGACAGGAAAACAAAAGAGCATAACTAGTGCCATACTTGAACAGACCAAAAGCCTGTCTAGTCCCTTATCTCTAGTAATGACCAACAGCTAATATTTCAGAGAATGACTTGGGTAAAATTGGCAGGCAGAATTAAAAGTTCATATATTAATCTTCCAACTACATTTATAGTTTGCTGTCTGTATCAAAAATGTTGTAGGCATTATCATAGCTCTGACCATTCTGGATCTTCTAAATAAGTATCCTAATATTTTTTTAATTATTTTTCAGAATTCTTTGCATCAACTACTTTCAATGATGCTAAATGCCATAGGTTAATTGCAAATTATGATTACAAAGACAAAATTTCTTTGGAATTATCAACTTGAATGTTTCCTTATTCATACTATAGAGGAGGATGTATAGGTAGCAGCTTAGTGCTTGGCTGTTAGCATTCAATGTTTAGCTAAGATGCTGGAGCAGTGTTACCTATTAGGTGAAACAAGGAATGATTACTTGCCCTCTTTTTTCCTGGTAATTGAATGTGATATTTGTTCTAAACTCTACTATAAGACATTTTCTGGACTTCTATTTCTTTTTTCTTATGGCTGTAGTGTTTCCTTTAAAATCTTCTGATTGTGATAGTGAATTTGAAAAAAAAAATGTTGGAAGCGGAGTGTTTCGAAAGTGAAGACTGAGAAAAATATTTTTTTCTCTAGCACAAAGCTGTTGAAAATGTGTTTGGCATGTATTTAAGGGCTTGATTTTTTAACATTTGAAGCTTCTTCACTTGTCATTTACTTAAATTACTGTACCCATTAATTGTGATGATCATTCACAGCAATTTTGAAAATTAGTGCCATGACAGTGCTTGTATGTACTTTGGCTTTAAGCACCATTTTTTTAACTTTTCTTATTTTGTTTTTAGAGAAGTGATAGGCTAATCAAATACCACAGAGTAGTTCTGTCTAGCAAGGGAACAAAGTGAAACACATGTATGCATTTCTTTAGTGTATTTTATGTTTCTTTCAAACAGCTTTTAAGGTTTAAGGGTGTTTGCTTGTTTTTTTTATATATATATTTCTTTTTAATTTTCTCCAACAAATAATTACTATAAAGTGAAGAGTTACACCAGGAAGTATTACCCTATTCCCAGTTTCAGTGTGTATAGTATCGTGTTTTCTCTTTATTTGATGAGCAGACAAAAAGAATCCAGGAGGTCAAATACAATGTGTTGTTGATAAATCTGTACTGATAGTAGGGATAGTAGGGATTATGCAATGGGGTAGGCAGTTCAAAAGCAGAAGTGTTCAAGGTAATGCAATAGCAGCAATGTTTTATAACCACAGAATATGTAAAAGGTGAGATGTGAAAGGTAAGAACAGACTAGATATCAGGAAAAAATTCCAACCAACTACGCTGGTGGTCAAACACTGGAACAGGCTTCCTAGCAAGGTGGTTGATGCCCCATGCCTGTCAGTGTTCAAAAGGCATTTGAATACTGCCCTTAATAATATGCTTTAACTTTTGATTAGCCCTGAAGTGGTCAGGCAGTTGGACTTGGTGATCTTTGTAGGTCCCTTCCAACTATTGTATTGTATTGTATTGTATTGTATTGTATTGTATTGTATTGTATTGTATTGTATTGTATTGTATTGTATTGTATTGTATTGTATTGTATTGTATTGTATTGTATTGTATTGTATTGTATTGTATTGTATTGTATTGTATTGTATTGTATTGTATTGTATTGTATTGTATTGTATTGTATTGTATTGTATTGTATTGTATTGTATTGTATTGTATTGTATTGTATTGTATTGTATTGTATTGTATTGTATTGTATTGTATTGTATTGTATTGTATTGTATTGTATTGTATTGTATTGTATTGTATTGTATTGTATTGTATTGTATTGTATTGTATTGTATTGTATTGTATTGTATTGTATTGTATTGTATTGTATTGTATTGTATTGTATTGTATTGTATTGTATTGTATTGTATTGTATTGTATTGTATTGTATTGTATTGTATTGTATTGTATTGTATTGTATTGTATTGTATTGTATTGTATTGTATTGTATTGTATTGTATTGTATTGTATTGTATTGTATTGTATTGTATTGTATTGTATTGTATTGTATTCTATTCTATTCTATTCTATTCTATTCTATTCTATTCTAATTTCCTGAAAGTCCAAGAGGCCTCACAATAACCAATCAGGGATCAAGGAGGCAAGTATTCACACCAGGAAGGAAGCAACATTCTTGCTAGACACAGGAAAAGTCTCAGATTTGTTCTCTGACCTTTTGCTACTACAAAAGGTGGGAAGAGGAAAGGCAACAACCGTTTTAGCCAGTAGAATCAATAGCAGAAAGGCTTTTAAGTTACTAGAGAAAGATTCCAACTTAACCTAAAAGAGAGATGTAGAGACTAGGTGACATACCAAAGAAGGTGAAGATCTTTATTGTTATATATAATCCTAATGTGCTTTGCTTCATATTTTTTGTAACGATTCTGCTATCATGAAGCAGAATGGGCTTTTTGCTAAACATTCTGATCTTAAAATCCTGCCTAGTGAACAAGTTAACTCTGAGTTCTCCTGTGGATAGCAGATGTTTCACAACTATGGATGTAGAGATCATTAAAAGTAGACTAGGGATCATTAGCAGGTGCTTGTTTCCCATATTCACTGTATTTAAAGAGTAACACCGTGTGCCTCCAAATGCACAAAGCAGTTGGAAAGCAAAGAACACACAGGCTGGGGGAGACACATTTATACTTTGAAGGTGTGTGATAACCAGAAAAGCTGTTTTGACAGGCTGCGTGTTAAAGGTATCAGACAGCATCTACTAACATTTTGGGGAACATTATAGATCATCTGAACATTTGTGTCGTTAAGATACAGACGACCTATCCTGCTCCTTGCTTCATCCTGTTTTGCATCACTATAGCTATACAAATCCTGTATGGTTTTTTTTGGCCCCCATACGTAACTGTGTCATGAAGATCTCTCCTGTGCTCCAGCAATTCCTCCGCTAGTACAACTATAGTGTTCCAAGGCTCTGCTTTGTGGGCAGGGACGTCTGTCCTTTCCCTCCTTCCCTGTGAATCATCTAGTACACTTTGGACCCAAGACTTAGTTACATAGACAAGTTGGCGCAAACTTTTCCGTGAGAGGGAATATGTGATTGTTACATGACATGACAGGTTTTTGAACAAGAAAATAATAAAAAAGAAGGAAATAAACAGTCACAACCTAATCATCAGCCACTTAACACAATATGGTTATACTGTATCTTGTGAAACGGTCACCTTAGGGACCTACAATAAAGCAGAGGAAGCACTTTGTTTACACAAACGATTTTGCTAAGTAAGAACATGAGGTCATTTTAACAGTAATTTGAATTTCAAAAGCAGACCAAAACACAAAGTCTGAGAACAGACTTCAAGGCAAGCTTTTTCTGATTAATATATTTCAATTCTCCTTAACCAAAAATCCCTAATTCTCCTACTGGAAATCATCAGAGATCATAACTTTAAAACATATGAGGAAACATTATAAAAACACCACATTAGAAAAACCTAACACTGAGCAGTGGCAAATCCTTGTCATAAAAACAACAATAACAACCACCTAGTTTTATACTGCTTCCTATGCAAGTCATTTTCCACATCTGATTCTAAATACTTTTCTTAGCATATAAATTGTTTGGAAGATAAGGGAATAAAAAAGATTAATACAGATTTTTTTTTTCAATGAGTTTTATATGACTTTTATCATTTTATAAATGCCTTATAACCACATTGTTGTATATTTTTCGACACTTGTGAAGAAGGGAATTCTCATTATATCTATTCTACAAGTTAGGAAAGGTGACACAAAAAAGCTGTGTGATTTTTTTGCATGCTATAAAGAGAAATGGGAATGTATGGTCACTAATTGCATCTATACAATTGGAAATTGGCTCTGTTTTAAAAAGTACCACTGATTCTGTAGATGTTCAGGAGCTAAATTAATTTCACACAGCTATAACTGTCAAAATATTTACCATTTAGGCTATCTACTAGTGTGTACCTCGTGGTAGTCATTCATTCCACTGATTTCACTTTTGATCTTTGAAAATTCTTTTGATCCAGAATTTTCTGTGTATATGACTCTCTGTTTGATGCCTGACTTCAGAGCAGATTAGTGAGATAAATTCAGATGTGAGTCTTTAGTGCAACATAGCTCCAGCAGTGATGTTACCTCCGGGGAACAAACAGACTAGGTTGTCTCCCAGTAAAATGTTGCATATAGTATTTGAACAGTTTCCTGAATCCTTTCAAACTATTATTCAAAGATATTCAAAGGTGCATTTTCAGCTCAAGGATGTTTTGTGTGGCAAACCTGTATAATCACTTTGGTCTTCCCAACACCAATTTGGAGATAGCAGAGTAGTTCCCTTTGAGCCATTAAAAAAGTCCTCTGGACCATCCTTAAAACATTTTCTATACTTCAAAAATCTTTATAGTGAATCTGGGTCCATTTTCTTAGTACACTGATACTGACTTATAGTTTTTTATTTAAATTATGTAAAATGTACATTGACTTAAACATAATGGAACTTGGCTGTTATGAGCTATTTACTATCTCAATTTCTGAACTCAAAGAAAATTCAGGGCTAACACACTCATGAGGCAATAATCTGAAGTAAATGATGGTAACTTGCTGGTATACTCTAGCCAGATAAATCAACCTTGCTGTTTCTTTCCTTCACTAGAATTGTTGAGAACTATTGGAGCATACCAGCATATCTGGCTCAATGTTACAAGACACTCTTGGAAATGAAAATACCACATTTTGCAGAGCTTTGTTATTTGGATTTTACACTTTCTGTTTCTCTTTCCACTAGGTACCATGTGATTTTTCATAAAGCAATTATAGCTTTTTGTTTTGTTTTGTTCTGTTTTTTTTTTTTTTTTTCCCCCATGATTTTAAGAAAAAGAATAACATGCTGTTGTTACTTCTTTTGCATGCCTTTCTGTCCTAAGGACAGAAATATGATGCACACCATTCAAATACAAGATAATATACTACCATTACTAAAATTTATTGAAAGTTAGCCAAAATCCATATGATCTAACTTGACTAATGATGCTTATTAAAATTTATAGTCAGTGATTATATTTTTTCCATCCTTAATTTCTTATAATAAACCAATCAGTTTAAATTACTTCGGAAAAGTTTTTTTGGCTGATGTTTCTTCAACTGTCAAACATTCTTCTTCTTTACAGTTATGTTAACTGATTGACCTATCTATCACATTCACTTTCATTAATGATCAATCTAGTCATCCTCTCCTGAAAATTAAAAAAAAAAAAAAGCAAAGTAAAGAAATATTTCCTGTATTTTGGAAACTAAGTTTCTGATGATTGCATGCTGCCAAATCTGCCTTATCTTCTTCATTTTTTTTCTGAATGCTGAGGGACCTCATACAACCTTGTGGGTGCCTGAGCAGAACACCTAGACAGCTGAAGAGTCAAGATTTCTGAAAACAAACAAGATTTGCTTCACACACTGAACCTGTTTTCTCTTGAGATTTTAGAAGCATAAAGGATTTTAATTTCACACATCGATAAAACAAGAAATGTATTTTGATACAGGTAGCTTATGAGGAAGATATTGATTTAAGGAAGTCATTTGTGAATTGTGAGGAATACAGTTGCTCATTGCCTGGACAGATTTTTTTTTGTCATCAAAGAATGTAAAGAACATAGCAGTTGTCTATAAACTAGCATAAGGTGTCCTTCATTCCATAGAGACAAAATATTTGACAGTGGTAAGGTCTGTGGAGTCATCTCCACAAGGTTTTACAATAGAAAAAAAAAAAGTTCTGGAGAAATCTATGGAAATAAGTAGTATTCTGTTTTTGTTCGTTTGTTTTTATTTTTAATTTTAATTTTAATTTAATTTTATTTTTTTTTTAAAGAAAGTATCTTGCATTTTAAAGCTTTCTTTGTGTTTTGTATATTTTATATAATGGACTTTGGTAACAAAGTCAGTAAAAATAACAGAATGTACTGTGATTATTATTTAATATTAAAAATACATGTTTGTTATGTATTAAATGCATTTGAGTTCAGTCCACCATGAAAAAATAATCAGAAAAGATAATGCTAGCAGAAACTCAAAGCCAGCTTGTGCAATGTATAGAGAGAACCTGAAATCTCAGGTCAATAAATAAATTTCCAAGGCTGACAGAAATGTACATTGTAGCAAGAATGTGCAATCTTTTCCAAATCCTCTTTTGAATCATAAAGCTGGACAAGTAACAGAGGTGTATTAATAAACATTCCCCATGGGATCTGGGGACACTTAATACTCCAGGTAATCCAATTCCTCTTATCATCTTGAGAAGCATAAGTTTATATAGGATATATTCTCCTGGTGTTCCCAGGCCTATTCAATTACTGAAGAAAGTTTGTCATTTTTATGATAAGCTGAAAAGGGACTGATTTTCTCTGATTCTTTTCTGCAGTGATCTTTTCTTTGACAAGGTACCCATATATCTGGTCCTTCTGAAAGACCCAGCTTGTCGTTAGTATTACTGGTTTATAAAGTTTGTTGTTAGAAAAGTAATTGGCAAAAGGCATTTTTTTTTTTTTTTTAACTGGACTCTAAAGAGTAGCAAAATAACCGTGCAATGTGTATCTCAAAGGCTGGAACTAGGGAGATCAGATGGAATCTTGTATTGATGGTGATAAGAACTACTTGCGACTTAGAATAGATGAGTTCTTGATAGGTTTTCCCTGATTTCTGTGATAAAAAAGTTGCTAGTTGGAAAAGCGTGGTGGAGGACAGCAGAGAGAGGATTGTAATTGTATCCATAGTTCTGCAGTTATGATTGTATCTCAGGATGTTATCCCGAGGCATGATGCTAAAAGCTAGAGTAGTATTCTTTTAAAAATGACAGTAAGCAGACTGGAGGATGTTGTGCTACAATTTGCTGGGAATCTACTTATCGGTCAGTAAAAGAATGGATTAGAATTACAAACTAGATGGGAAAAGCATGGTTTGATCTCTATGCCAAATGGAAACATTGCTTTAGAGTAGAATTATTGCTTTTTAATATCTAGAGACCTTCACAATATGCACTGCAAGATGGGTGGACTCTGAGAATCACCCAAAGGCTAGGATGTAAAATGTGTAAGAAAATTAAAAAAAAAAAAAAAAAAGATTTGTATAATTTGGCTTGACAGATTTGTCTCATAATTTTACATGTTGGCTAAATACTGTGAATATTAATTAAGGAGTTGGGCCAAAAACATTCTGCCATATTTTTCTGTATATTTGCGGCAATAAAATTTTATGCTCTTCAAATAGCTTGCTAACTAACTTGCCACCATCTTGGTTTGGGAGAAAGAAAAATATTGAAGACATTATGGGTAATCAATGTGGCCTACCAGAGGCTCAGAGAGAAGAAAAATACGGCAGCAATAGGTGAAACAATAATTATGTTTGCATAAATAGAGAAGTATGAAAGAAAATAGAATGATTTGACTCCTGGAGGATAAGGATTATACCATAGACTTGTGTTACAATAAGGCTAAACTAACATGGTAGTATCTTAATAATTCCTAATTTAAGCACATGGGCAAGTGGTACTGTATGATATATTAGTGATATGTATAAGCATTAGACAAGATATTTCCACTACGGATTTCTGTAGCTGTGATGCACATGCAGCAGTTCAGTCAGCTTCTGAATCCCTGAGTCTATGGATTCCTGTGCATATAGGCTTCTCTGGAGGATGAGGTAAAATGATTTTGTAGTGAATTTCCTCCTACTTTATATTGGCTGATATGGGGCTGACATATTGAATGATAATATCCCTAGAAAATATAGGCTACTTATATATCAGTAAATTAAACGGCTCCAGCGACAATGTAGCACTCTCACAAATAGTTCACTAGAATTTTCAAGTACCATTCCTGGTAGGCAGCTTCCCTCTTTTGGATCCCAAACTTCCGGTAACATAGACATGGGCTGTGCTGTGCCAGTTGTCTTCAGAGGCCGGGAGTGTTCCCAGACACACTTAATTTGCTAGCACAGACCTTGCCACGTGGTCCTGATTCTCGCAGGAGCCATGGCTGTTAAACATTCCCTCGGAGGTTCTGTTTTGTCCTGTCTCGTCTGGAGCTTCTTCCCTGCGTTGTGCAGCAGGTTTGGTTACCTACAGTGTCACAAGGCTTGCTTTCCAACTTTTAGATTAGACTTCTGACTCTGAAGGGAAGGATTAAGTATGTTCTTCTGCGGAAGGAGGTGGTGCCTTGTAGTTTAATGAGAGCCCATTCCTCCCAAAGGGAAGATGTGGATGTGCTCGTGCAGTTGAAGGACTTTTTCTGTAGAAGGAATATTTCTGTTGTTACTAGAATGAAGCTGTCCTTTTCTTCTGTTGATTGTGAATCAAGAATAAGATGTTCTGCTCTAAAGCAGTTGTGACACTTCTTATTTTGACTGGCAGAAGACAAGACAAGACATCTCCCAGTTCTCTTTCACTTTCATACTTTTGTATTAGTTGTTTGTATAGTGGTTAGAACTCACGTGGACTTATATGTGATTTTTTTCGCTGAAGATGATGCAAGATCTCAGCAAAGGGCCCTGCTTAAACAACAAATGGAATAGCTTAAATAATCAGAAGTCAAATATAGCTACTACAGACTTTCCACAGGTCATCTTTATAAAGGATGGAACTTAACCACATCCCTACATTCAGCTATGAAATAATGTCTACTCAGCATAGCCCTGGAGCAATAAACCTAATGAAACTTAACAGACTTATGCCTGACTAGTCTAGGTAGCCTCCAGAGCAATAAAAGATGTTGCATTAGCAGCAGATGACAGACTTGAAATGGTTGCTTTGATCACAGAAATAGATTTCAATAGACCAACATGCTATTTCCAGTTACAACACAGAACCCAGAATATATATATACATATATATAGTTGCGAAAAAATGGACATTGATAACCAAATTTGATTTTGGAATGACAATTTAAAATGAGATGGGCCTTAGTAACAGAGATGTTGAAAAGCCCAAACTGCCTATTTCAGATATTTCTCAACAACTAAAAATCCATCTCAAGATGACTTAATAACTGAAGAATGAAGTATTTGAAATAATGAGTAACTGACTCACACATAGCTCACTAGCAGTTATAAGTTGTGTTTCTTGATCTAATTAAGTCTAATACAGTTTTCCTCTTAAAAAAAAAAAAAGTACCTATTTTAAAACGTTGGCCTAGGCTTGCTTAAAAATTCCAAAGTATTTCAATGGTTTTCAGTATGTACCTCCATGATACAGACTTATGCCCCATGTATTTCATTTATAACCAAACTCTTATATGTTTTGTACCAAAGATGGAAAACATTTAAAAATATTAACAACTTTTAATATCTTTATCCTGGTAATTCTTGTCATAGTAAGATATGGACTTAGGGTACACCTGAAACAGATTTTCTTTTAAAAAACTAGATAATGCAATAGTTTACTCATTCCTTTGAATCACATGATTTTTATAACTGAAAACCACAGAGACAATATTTCAAAGTGAAAGATTACATCTAGGAACCTGATTTCTTCAACAACAATTGAAAGCAATTAAACTACTCATACAACGTTGCAATATCTATATGCCTAATTCTCTTCAGGACTGTGATTTAGCTTGAAGGTTATGTAACTGTACAAGTAAACAAGAGAAAACATTCTATTTCCTGAATACTATACTGTCATTTATCATTAAATTCAACGTTCAATACATTTCAAAAACTGGTGGCTGAAAATTGTGTATTTGCTAGTTTTTAGTAGAATGAGGTAGTGATATGAGAGATAGGAAATCCATCACTGACCTTCCTAGATACAAATCAGTATTAGGAAAAAAATTAGTCTGGAAAATAGAAAAAATAGTTTCAGTCTAGAGAGTCTCTAAGCTGGGTAAAACTCATGTGTGAATAGGCATGGAATCGCTGGGGTGAGGACTGGGGAATGCTTCAATAGACACACAGCTGGTTCCGTAAATAATCTTTCATTCACATCTCCAGGTATCATGACATTATGCAAAAAATCAATAAATTTTATTTTATTCTTTTTAAAAGCTAAAACAAAGAGATGAAAGCTTGTAACACAGATTGGGAAAGTTTTATAAAGTGACCTGAGTTAAGCTAAGTATGTCATGAAGGAGAAGACTAGGTACAAATCCCAAAACAGAAATGAAACAAAGAGTAAATAACTTTTTTTTTCCTCTGGTTGTGTCTCTTGAGTTTTAAAGATAATCTTATGATTCTTTGGAAGTAAATAATCATGTTTGAGTATGAAGTTGTTAATAAAAGTAGGAAAAATATTTGTTCTGTCAGTTGTTAGGTAATACAAATATCAATAAATGCTTCACTTCTTGAAAAATTATATTAATTGAACCATCCTGAAATAATTCATTTTTAACCCAGTAGCTTGAAAAAGAAGTCATTCATCACATACATTTATGAAATTCTGCATATTTATTTTGCCTTTTAGACATAAATTTATCAAATAGAGTAAGCTTACAGTACACTTAAACTGAGACACTGGACAGCAGGAAAAATACATTTTTAAAGACATGTTCTTGAGTTAACAACGTGTTCAGACAAAACTATGGATTAAGATAAATAATCAGGTATTTAATCATTCATTTAAACTGTCCACTGGATTTCTTTTGGTTATCCATTTCTGTCTGTAAGAGTAGAAGCATCCGCAATTCGAAGTCAGCCTTTTGACCTTCCCTCATTCTTCCTATTAAAAATAAAATCTCTAATTCAAAAGAAACATGTAGAAACTAGAGATATTATTTTCAATGCCTATTGATTTTTAAACAAATAGCTCAGTAAGCATAACTTCAAATAAATTTTCTTAGAAAAGGCAGAAACGGTAAATACTGAAATGAACATTTCCATGAGTAAAAGCTTCTCTTCTTATTGCATTGTGAATTAACCAAATTATCTTGTATTCTTTTCCTTCTACTCTCATCCATGTATATTTTCATACCTTTTTGTTTGTTTGTTTGTTTTTTAACCAGGAAATTCTTAATAGAAACATTCAAAGTTTTCTCCACAGTAATTTGAAGGACACTAGTAACCATTTGCAAAAATTTTATATGGAAAGTTGGACTAGAATGGAGGTGTTGGCATTGGTATTGGAAGTTTCTCTCTTTATGGCACCTTTGCAGAATAAACACAAAGCAGTAAAAACCATTATAAAGGTTACTTGGAAGCAAACAAAAGGAACAGAGAAATTCTCCTTTTCCTGTAGCAGCCTACTGAGTTAACCACTGCAGTGTTCTTCAGCAGTAGCTTTGTATTGTGAATGACTTTATAGAGTAAAAATAAGACTCCACAAAAAGCTGCAGTTTGCATTGGTGCACAGCCTCCTTTGGTGAGATACAGTGGCGTAGGAAGCCATAGTGCACAGAACCCCTTCACATTCTGGGTGCATTATGCTCTGGCACATAAATAATCTGTACCAAGTCCTCTACATTTACAGATAATTTCAATAATTGGAGTAAGAGTCATACTCAGCAGTGCCTCTTCTTGTAGAATTTCAGTAAATATATAGCAATTTTAAACTCAACTCATGAAACACTTAATTAAATTTAGACTAGAAAATCCTTATTTCAAAACCTTTGAAACCTGAACTAGGTTTTGTTATTTTTCGGAGTAATTTAAAATACCAAAAGTAGAAGAAAAAAAATCCATCCTTTACTCATTTTCTTATTTCTATTTCACAAATATATACTTTTTCTTTTTGTAGGAACAAATATATGCATTTTTAATTTTAAAGGATACCATCAAAACCTAAATATTCTTATTTACACTCATTTTAAATGTTGAGATGAACTGTTCCCTTAATTTAATTCCCCTAACACTTAGACAATTAATTAGTCTCTCATTTCTAGTCAAGGTTAATGGAGCCACATGGTAAACCACTGTCCCGTGGATTAAGCATTTGACCGTTCTTAGAACTAATTTCCATTTTCCTCCTTTTCAGTCTTTCAAATTTTTCTTTATATAACTTCACATCCCAGGTCCATAGCCTATTTTCCATAATTCATCAAAATTTTCCTGTTTGTTTTCTACATCTTACAAGAAAATATAAACAGTCTGGGTCCAGATTTCCTCCTCTAGTGGAAATCAGGTGAATCACAATTATATCTACCTTAGGAAATTTTATGTCTCCTACTATATTCACAAATACTGAAATGTTCTCACATTGGTTTCTGTGGGCATAGGAGTGTATAAGACACACATTTTGAAAGCAAAAAAGCCTCTACATCTGTAGTTCAAAAAAAGAAAAAAACTTCAAAATTAAAAACAAAATTGGCTTTAAAAACACACACACACACACGAGAACTTTAGTATTATTTGTAAAATATTTCTGAAATTTCTTTGTGGTCAGCACACTGTAGTATAAATTTGGCAAAAAATGATTACCAAACTTTAGTATATGAATGTTAAATTCTAATTTATCCTGAACAAAGTTCTAACTGGTCAGGTTTGTTTACTGATGGTCTGAATGTACCAAATCAAATTCAGTTAATCAAAATGTTGAAAGAGAAAATATCACGGTAGACAAATCAAATAAACTGTGAATGTAATTAAAAAAAATCTTGCACTCCCACTCATCCAGCTTACATTATCTCAGCTGTTTTGGTAATGTTTGATTCAGAGTGTATGACAGAGTGGTGGGCAAAAAACAAACCATCTGGTGGACATATTCTGCATAAGCGTGGAAACAGAAACCATTGCTTCTTCCATTGCTACTAACAGCAATTGTGCATAAATGAGTTTAAGAACAGTTTATTTAGTTTATTGGAAAATCTTGGGATCCATAAGAGTTGTAAAAGCATATCAAAAAGATGAACATTTAGTCATGACTGGTTAAAAATATTTTATTCATTCTGCAATGTACATGCTTTAAGAAATAGTGTGTGAATTTTGGTCAAAGGAATAGGTCAAAAAAAAGAAGATACTAATTTTATTAAGGTTACTCTTTATTTTTACCTACATACAGAGTGCAGAATAGCAATTCGTGTGAAGATCCCAAATCAACTAGGTGTAGTATAGCCTAACTACTGTTGCTGAGTGTATACAAAAAAAAATCACTGTGAGGAAATTATCTAACAGATTATATTCAGTCACCTTCTGAGATCTGAGTTAATCAGAAACAAGGGCAAATTACGAAGAGAGGAATTGAAACTGATTTATGTAGCATCAGCAGGTTGTTTCCAGGACTGAGAGCATTCTCCACAGAAGAAAGTGCTATTCCAGCTTTAGTTACTTTGTATGAAGAGAATATTTGGTAGAACACTGTGTGTTTCGCACTAGTGAGAAGGAAGAAGTTGTTGTGATCAAGTGTTATGTTTTCATAAAAACTCAGGCAAATTGTTAACTGGCTGATTTAAAGTGGGATTTTGTTTCTGCTAAATCAGAGACAGAACTGAGTAAAATGGAGAAGAGGTAGTGCTTGGGTACAGTGAGTGTTGCATGCAGATACTTGGAGTGGATTATTATTTTTTTAATACTGATCCCAGTAGTTGAATGAGTTGCACAGAAGTTTTGGATCACTTTTTCACAAGTAACTGTGAACTCTGGAGTATGTTCCTGTTTTTCTGAAAGTTTGAAGTTGCTAAATGACATACTGTTTTGAAGTGTCACATCATGAAAGCTGAGCTCCTATCTCTAAATAAAAATTGCTAGAGGTGAGCAAGAGGGGAAATATCTGTGTGTGCATTGAAGTTCAAAGGTGTTTTATGTTATAACTCGGTGCGCTTTGTGAGCTTTAAGTAGCAGCAATAAAGTGGGAAGTTCCTATGTCACTGTCAGGAGACTTTCAGATTAACAGCTTTTCTTTTTACATTTCCTTGGAGAATGTCAAGCACTACTTTACAGTGCGTATTAAATGTGTATTAGATATTATTGTTCTGATGATAAGCCATGCTACATTCTCTTTCCAAAAATTATGAGAACTGCTGAGTCCTTTTTATTAGGACATTGCAAACGATGGTCCTTGTGTTTATATAATGCTTTTTCAAAACACAGAGCTCTAACATATGTATTAGTCTAAACTTAAGCTGAGATTCTAGGAAAAAGAAAATGTAATGGTTTATCATATTGCATCAACATCTCTTTCTTTTGTTTTATTTGCAGGCTGGCAAGGTTTTCATTTTAGATAATATATGGAAGTATCTTTTTATATTGAAGGACCACGTATGCCTGAGGATTGTACCATATACAATGTACTTTGTATTGTAGTCTTATACATCTTTTTTATCATTTAGAAGAAGCAAGGAAAAAAATCTGTATAGAAGGTTGAGGAGATGATTTGTTTCCCATCTTGACTAAGATGTATAGATTTCTCTTCTCTCCTGTATGCTAGTTGTCTGCCTAAAGGTGTCTGACAATTTTCCTAGTATTCCAGTGATGAGATTTATTATTATTATTTTTCTTATTTCAAATATGAAAGTTTTGATTTACTCATCATAGAACACAGCAATCTGAAAAGAGAGAGGAATTTTTCAAGGTGGGGGTGGTCTTCATTTAAGATCACTTAAGTGATATTCAGTTTCACTGAGAGTGCTATTTTGTATTTAGATGAATGCAACAACTGGAAAAGAAATTTCCAAGTCTTCCTTGAAAATGGTAATCAAATACATTTATTTTACATCCCCTCCCCCTGCAGATGACTCTTGAATTTTTTAATGTAACCCAAAGAAAGTCTGCATCCATTCTAAAGAACAGCTGTTAATAATAGGAAGCAAAAAAATGTACACTATAAACTGGCAAAAAACCTGTAAAATGTGATGAAAGAATGTAGTCACAAGTAAAAGCCAAGAGGTTTGTTAGAGGCATGGACTCATAGCTAATTAGAAAGAATTGGAACTTGCCAACATGTGTTTCACTTCCTCTAAGAGAATATCAACTAGTCAGTAAGACACATTCTCAGCCCCTGCAAGTTTGGATTCTAGTTATGTTTTGTGCAAGACTTGATTTCATTGGCGTGCTCACAGAATGATCAGAGGAACATGTAGTGTTATTTGGTAATCTAACACAGAACTGTTCATAGCCTTTGCATCCCAGACAGTAGGTATCTGTCATATATAAACAGATCACTGCAAAGCTTAAACATCTATCAGGCCAAATGTAGGTTGTTATTCCCTTATGGCTACACTTTCTGTCATGGATGTCTGGAGTTCCGCATTAAATTTCCCTGATGCGTTGAAGATCTTCCCTTCCATATGCCTGCAAGTGGATTACATAGTGTGGCCAAGAACTTTGGACCTCAAATCTAAATCCTTTATAGTATTTCCCCAACTATCTTGCTTTTATGGCACTCTGTGCATTCAGGAGACACATTAAAATTGTCTGAAGCAGAAGAAAAAACAGAATCTCAGTTCACCTACTGAAGCTGAATGCATTTTGGATGACCAATGTAAGGTAGAGAGGTTTGGCAGCTTCTACCTTGGTTGTGACTTTTAACAAATGACTGCTTTAACTTTAGGATATACTGATGGTCTATAAACGTAGATTGAAGCTAGACCTTCTTTGGAACCTCAAGTAAGGGAACTAAGTGCTGGAGCATGCTGGAGCGTGTCTAAAGAAGGGCAACGAAGCTGGTGAGGGGTCTGGAGAACAAGTC
This sequence comes from Anseranas semipalmata, assembly GCA_013399115.1. Lineage (NCBI taxonomy): Eukaryota > Metazoa > Chordata > Aves > Anseriformes > Anseranatidae > Anseranas > Anseranas semipalmata. Next base: position 422,024 of record VXAA01006341.1, read on the forward strand.
TTACAAGGAGCGGCTGAGGGAGCTGGGGTTGTTCAGCCTGGAGAAGAGGAGGCTCAGGGGTGACCTTATCGCTCTCTACAGGTACCTTAAAGGAGGCTGTAGCGAGGTGGGGATTGGTCTCTTCTCCCATGTGTCCGGTGATAGGACGAGGGGGAATGGGCTAAAGTTGCACCGGGGGAGGTTTAGGTTGGATATTAGGAAAAATTTCTTTACTGAAAAGGTTGTTAGGCATTGGAACAGGCTGCCCAGGGAAGTGGTTGAGTCACCACCCCTGGAGGTATTCAAAAGACGTTTAGATGTAGAGCTTAGCGACATGATTTAGTGGAGGACTTGTTAGTGTTAGGTTATAGGTTGGACTAGGTGATCTTGGAGGTCTTTTCCAACCTAAATGATTCTGTGATTCTGTGATTCTGTAAGTCATTGAAAGCAATAGATTTCATGACTCAACACTATCTTTGATAGTTTCTATTAGAAAATTTACATGGCTACCTCTCAGCATACTGCTCTTGTGTGCCCTTATCTTAAATATTTCAAGTCATAAGCTATGGTACAAGAAAAACTTGATGGAATAGACCCTGTTTATAAAATCTGTGCTTGCACTAAATAAAGATGGATGGAAAACACCGTGGAACGGAATGTTAAGTGATCTGGCTTATGTGATTTTAATGAATCTGGAGAACCTGTTAAAAAAAGGAAACTTTGCAAAGATGAGTACAAAATGCTACAACCAAGGAAAAAAAATCAAATTGCAGATATAAAATGGGAAACAACTAAAAAGGCAGCAGTACTAGACTAGGAGTTATAGTAAAGCACTTAATTGTAGTCAATTTTATTTTGCAGTTGCAAGGGAGGGACATTTCACACTGAAATGTAAGTTAATATAAAAGATAGAGGTGACTCCACTCTGAGGTCTCTACTGAAATAGTGCCTGATTTGGAGCTGAGATAGACAAGCTGAAGGGTGTAAAGAAAGAACTGTTTTTTTTTTTTTTTTTTTTTTTTTTTGTCTCTTTAAAGGTTAGGTCTGGGCAAGGATATGTGGTAACTCCTCCATTGTACTGGGAAGGCTGATTAACTGTTTTTCCTACAAACAAAATGAGAGGAAATCAGTTGATCCTTGTTTGTTTTGTTTGTTTGCTTTTCTAGTAAAAAATCATTAGGTTTGTTAATAAGAAAAAAATCATAATGGCTTTCAAAGAAGGTGAAAGAATGTCTTTCACTAAGGATTTTTAAAAGGAATTTAGCAAACATCTTTGACAGATACATTTGATCCAACATAATAGATGGAATAGATAATCTCCTGCAGTTAGCTTCTAGAGATTTTTCTGTTGGTCTCCTTTTTGCATAAGAACAGTAGATTAACAATCAATTTGTCACTAATGTTCATGGTAAAACTAATCTCTAGGCAATAGTTTTTATTGATCACACGTCCCAGTCTAAGCACCGAGGCAGGATTTAAATATTTTGTTGGGATTTGGTTAGGAAAGTACTCATTAATCTGTGTCATTCCATAATTTAACAAATTAGGCAAAAATAGGAAATAAATTGCAGTATAACTTTTGTGTAATACATGGGATTTTACTGGTCGTGGAAATCACTGTATTTTGAGGGACCTTGAAAGCAAGATGCTTACAGAAAGTAATATATAAACTGGAATAGCTTTCAGGAAAACGGTATGCTTGTTTTATCACCATTTTGAAACACAACAAAATTTAGGTGCTAGGTATTTCAATGCCATATGTGTGTCGTTTGGGTAGTCTTAGCCATGCTTAATCTATAGCAGTGAATTTTGTGCAGGAATATCTCTCACTGAATATGTGAAGTGGCAGTTCAAGAAGCTGAGTATATCCACACCAGAGATGGACTATCAATTCTGATTGACCATGACAGGATATACAACAAAATTCAGTTTGCTTGCAAACAGGATGTAGTTTGGATGTAAGCCTGGAAAGTCTTTGTCCTTGGATCTATGATCAAATAAATGTCAAATAGCTCAGCATTTCTTCAAGCAAGTCTGAAGGAAACAGATACCTTGATGATCAGTGTTATCAAATTTTACTGATACAGCAGTTGGATGAATGAAAAGTTATGTGTGAGAAGGCTAACAGAAACCCAGGACTTGTAAAAGGGTGGTGAAGAAGTAGTGTGGGTGGGAAGGATGTTGTCACTAAGTGAGCTTTTAGACAAGAAGATTAAAGAGAAATAGTGGAGGAGAAAACAGCTTTAAATGAAAAATATATGTTTTTTTCTAGTACTGGGAGGGAAGTGCAAGCACAGCAGACCTCTGTATAATTCAGTGGCTGAGTAAACACTCAAATGGGATGATTGTCAATTAGTTACCTTACACTGCATCAAAGGATTTGTTTTAGTGTTGCTGCTTTTCTTCAGGGTCTTTTAGTGCCACGGTAGTCCCGGTCATTATTGGCCCTTACTGCTGCAGGGCTTATGCCATTATTTTACTTAAAGATCCTTAGTACAATAGGAGGCAAAGTTCACCATTCTAAAAATTATACTTATTTCAGCTGTCTAAGCTGCTTGCATTTAAAACAATACTGAATTTCCCTCCTTTGATGATTTTGCTATTATTCTTGCTGAGAAGAGCAAGGAATATCTGACTATTTTAGGCAACTTCAAATAAACATTTGGATGACAATCCATCACACATATATATATATTCAATAAAGGGTTTTGGTGTTTTTTGGAACAGTGATTTTTTTCCCCCATCTAGTGTCTAGTTTTTTTTTACATATATATATATATATATATTTTTTTTTTTATTCAGCATTCAGGAGTCGTACAGGTAGCTTTTATGTACACAAAGAGCAACCTATATGTTTCTTCAGAATCATAATCCCGAGAATCACAATGAGAACAAATGTCCCAATGGGAAAATAGAGTACTTTGTATTATTTTTTTCTTTAAATCTCTTTCACCAGACTTCTATCAATGAAAGCAGTAACAGGTGTCTCAGAACCTTTCTGACTTCTTTTTTTCTGAACAAAATTCTGAGCAGAATTATATGGTACCTAGGGCCTTCATCATGCTCATATTGCTGGCAATAGGTGTGTCCAGAACATTGGTCTGTTTTGCATCCAGCTGTATCTAAACAAAAATGGGCAAGTTCCTTGCAGTAAGAATTGTGAGAGAAAAGAAGGAGCAAGTGAAGAGGAGAGAAGAGATTTAGAAAGAAGTAGCTATATACCTCCGTGTAAGGCTATCTGCAGTGTACAAAGTGTGGCACAGGATGTGCTGAATCAAAAACAGAGTTGGGAAATGTATTATGTTTGACATGTTTTTTCTTCTTCATACCGATGATTTCACATTTGATAGACAGTTTTGGTAGCAGTGTATTATTGACACAAACTAACTTTTGTCATGACCTCAGTGTACCATTGATGTATACTGACTCAAAATGTGTGTACACAATGCTATAAAAATTTATGTCAGCAGTTCCACCATCTTCTATGTTTATTCCTGTGAAGCCTAGTCCCTGTGTTTTGGTACATCATATATATCTGTGTGTGTGTGTGTGTGTGTGTGTGTGTGTGTGTGTACATATATATATATATATATTTTTTAAGTATTGCAGCATCTGTGTTGGAAAATCAATGATTTGGAGTTGTTTTTGTGTAGATTTTTGGCATTGTGAATCCTCTGCAAGGAGAGTTCCTTGCGCCACTTCTTGAAGTATAAAATTCTCAGGTGATTATTTGCCAAGAAAACTGCATGTTATAGGGGAAAAGGGCAAATATATATGTTTGCAGATGTGTTTCACTAAGGAGATTTTTTCTAGTATTGGTATACTGTTTTTTTTTTTTTTTTTAACGTTTCTAAAGCTCAGTTACATTTCTATACCTAATGTGTAATGGCTCTAAAAGTACCATCACATTTGCACTTAGATTTGCTTGGGTGGCAGGTGTTCAGCTTTATTAGACACTGGGTACTATTGATACAATCTCTATCTTCAAGCTTTCTTAGTCACGAAACTTTTTTTTCCATCTTTCTCTCTGGTTACCTTCAAACTTTTTTTTTTTTCTTCTCTGATATATGTAGATATACAGTAGACCTTACACTTGCATAAATTGTCATAAATACATGGAAAGAAAACCTTCTTACCAGTGGATCTATATCATCTTAGAATGTAAGCTAAATCTGTCAAAAGTAGAACTTTATTTCCTTTCAAAGGGTTTAATGCTTAATTTTTGTTAGCATATATGTATTCCTTATAAGTAGGGCATAACAAGCTTATGTCTTCTGATGGATTTTTTCTCTGCAAGTATCATTTAGTCTTTAAATTGCTGAAATGTCCTAAGATGTCACCTGAAGTGAAGCTTTGCGTTCCTAGCATCTCAGTGTTTTTCTGCTTGCTTGGGCCAGCCTGTACAGCATTGTTATATTATGTTATTTAATTCCCACAGAGTGTTTTAACTGTAACTGTAAATAATTACAGTCTTTCCTATTTGTCTTAACATGAATTGGTAAATATTTACATAATTTTGGTCATGTAGGAGCAGTAGGATAAATACATAAAAGAATCTTAAAATATTTGTTTTAATTAAAATAACTTTCAACATAAAATAGGATTCCACAAAAAACACCACAGGGATGTAAGAAAAAGGAAGTTACCAATTCAGAATCAAGAAGTACCCTTACTGGATTTTGACTTGTAAAGTACCAAATGACTTCTAATTTACAGGCTGAAAATAGTTCTCTAGTAAAGTACAATAAGAAAGAATAGAAGAGCTAGCATTCAGGTGAAGGAACATTATTCTCTCAATTCTATTACAAGGTACAAAGGCTTAGATGCTGGTCTGCCTATACAATGTGGGAAGAAATTAAGGAAGCAAAACAAAGAAATGCAACAGGAGCAAAAGACATCCCAAAATCTTAGTGTTTTGGAGAAAATTCTTTCTGTACTGACACCAGGAGCCTTTCCTGTCCAAGAACTGAGAGCTGCAAAGCTTTATAATCATCATGTAGAAAGAGTACTCACTGTAAGGCATTCACAGCATAAAGAGTTGGGCTGTTTGCTGTGTTCCACCTGTATTTTTATACATCCTATAGGAATTTGCACAGTGGAGGTTCAGAGTTTTCCAGTAATCACCTGGACTAGCAAGGGCCCTCTGTGAACTCGTCACCTCCTAAAAACCTCTAGTTTGGTCTAGATTTCTAGATTTGGTCGAGAATTGGTCTAAATTTCATCTCTAGGCCAGTGTTATTCATGCCAGTCATATACACCATAAACCAGTAATGCATATCTTTTTTTTTATAAGCTGCTTTACAAAATGAAATATGAATGTAGAGTTCATCATAGATGTGCTGCATCAATAGGACTGGAGGGCAAGAACTTGCCTTTTTGTTGATCTGGCACAAAAAGGGCAATATAGTAATGTCACACACAACCCTGGGCAGAACAAATGTGTATGTTTTTTTTTTTCCTCCCTCCAAAAATCAGAAGTTATTTCACCCTTCATCTATTTTGCTGATATTACCATCAAAAGTAGGATTTCTGAAGATGTTTTGTTCTAGGACTCCCAATAAACAATGTCAGCTGAGTTTATGCAATGACAAACAGCGCCACATGCCTGACTGCAGTATTTGCTACTCATTATCTTTCTACCTATGTGCTTATTTATCTGTTGATTTCTCTCTATTTGCTGGCCTTCATATAAAAGATTTTTAATAAGTGTAGGCAGAATAGGATGGCAGAAAGCAGACTGAAAGAAATCTGAACTTTCCCCTTTTTCTTTATGTCAGGAACAAACACTGTGCTGCAGACTGGAAAGCAGTGCTTTGTTTTTGGAAGATTTTTTGGTGTGGATCTCTTCTAATTCAGTCTTTTTACATAAGGCAAAAATGATCCATACCAGTGCTCTGGACATGGATAGTGCACACTTTTCCTGTGCCATCTTAGTCTCATGGACACAACAGGGGTGCTCCTGAAGTCGAACTAGTCAATTTAAACAATGTTGCAGCCTCTTGCTGGCATTTTATTCCAAGTGACAATTTTGTGTTTTCCTCCTTACTTTTCATCTTCCTATTCAGTGTCAGCAGTGTCCTAGCTTTCCATCTTCTGAGTTTTTCGTTTGTCTGCTGACAATTTGCCAAGTAATGATGTTCTTCCAAAGAACAATCTTTGCCCCCTCTTGGAGAATTTTTACCTACTCTTACAAATGTTTACTTTGAAGTAAGGAAGCTGTGATCTGAAATATCACTGATGTAGCTGCAGGCTGAAACAGTGCTGAAAAGTTCAAAACAGAATTATAATGAGATCTCCAAAAGTAAATGATGATTAGTTTTAGCACTTTGGTTAATAAGATTGCATGTGAAGACAAATATACTTTACTCTTATACATCATGAAAATTATCGGCTAAAAGGAAATAAAGAAGAAAAATTGGATTGGACAACTATTATCAATAGTGCATTACTGCAACCTAAGTCTGAATAAACTGCTCTTAGGGAAAAAAAAAACAAAACAAAAGCTGACACGCTGTGTCCATTTTTAACAATCGATAGAGTGTCTAATCATGTGGAGCACAGAATGGAGTCCGCAGCTAGAATCTTTATTTGCTTTTAAGCAGATTGAAATGTGAACTTTCCTTAAATGTAAACAGAGCCATATTTGAAAACATAGATACTCCAGTAAAATATATTTTGAAGCTGAGAAGTTAATAGCGTGTTATCAGCATTTGAGTGTATTCGATATTCAAGTGGGCTCTTGTTTTACAAAATTGTTTTCATCAACAGATTGTTCTTGATATAATTTTAAAGCAAATGTTGGAGATACTCCTATACACAGCATAATATGATATATATATATTATATATATTATATATATATGATAATTTTCTTGTTATAATATTTTTCTTACAGGAAGATTTTTCTATATTTATGGTGTAGAAAATGTTTTAACATTTTTCTCACTTAATGATCCCAAAACTGATTGGTGATGGAGAAAGCATTTAAAAATTCAGTGGAATATCATCTGGAAATATACTAATATTTTATTTTCACTACCTGGTGAAAGAGGACAAAGATTGATTTAGGGACCATGTAAGCAAACTGGGCATACATAAGACCATTGATGGAATGGAACTGGGTGGCATGCATCCCAGGCTGTTGCAGAAGGTAGCTGATGTCATTGCAAGGCTGTTCTATATCAATTTGGAAAGACCATGGGGATCTGGGATGTCACTGATGACAGTAAAAGGCATAAATGTCACATCCATCCTGAAGAAGGGAAAGGAGGACCTAGGGAACTACAGGCTTTATCAGCTTCATCTCAGTCTCTAGGATGACTGGTCCTGTAAACAATGAGAGAGAAATGGTTGTTGTTTACTTTGTGTTTAGCCAGATAACATTCTAGTAGCCAAACTGTGGGGAGATGGTTTGGATAGGTGGACTATGAGGGGGTGGAAAACTGACAACATCAGTGGGCCTAGGGACTGATCAACAATTTGATGTGTAACTGTTGGTTAGACATTCATTAGGGGTATTAAATATCTAAGTAAGAACTTTGGGGGTGGAGGAAGAGGATGGGGGAAAGAGGGTTTGTCTGACAAGGTGGCCATTGCTCAGGGACTGGCTGACCATTGTTCGGCTGGTGGGAAGCGGTGAGTGATTGCCTTTGTATCACTTTTTTTCCTCTTTCTCTCTATGCCTCACTTATTAAATTGTCTTTCTCTTTAATCATGAGTTTTCTCACTTTTGCTCTTCCAGTTCTCTACTCCATCCCACTGAGGGTAGGGGAGTGAATGTGTGGCTCTGTTGGTGCATAGCTGCTGGCTGGAATAACCTCACAACAAGAACCTTAAGCTGGAGGAATGGACTTATGAAGTTCAGCAAAAACTAATGCTACCCTGAACTTCCTGGCATGTAAAGAAAATTGAAGAAGGAGGCATAAATAGCATACTGAAATGTAAAATTTGCAGTGTACCTTTATTATAAATTAACAGGGATGATAATTGTAAATTAACAGAGAAAAGCTAACAGGAGGGTGACTGATGTCACCTTTTAGGTGTTAATTTTGGAATAGGCTTTTAGAGTATAGTGGCTCAACATAGCTAATACTGTTGTCTATTGAATCATATTTGAACTGTGTGTTTTTACCACCATATAGATTTGTGACTTGCTCATACCTTAAGGACAGTGTACTATTCTTTCCCTTTATTTTGGGGAATATATGACAGAGCTTGAAAAGACTTATGATCCAAGGGAGATTCTAAAATAATAGAACAGTTTTCATACAAGGACTGATAGAGTATGCTAAGGCTCTGCAATGTTGTACAGATGTGACTTACTAGGTATCATGGCAGTCTACAAAATTGGGAGTAACTAGGAGATAGAGGCTAGAGAGCAACCATTCAGCGCAGCTTTCAACACAAGAACTAGGGTCCAGCATATTAATACACAAAACTAGCAAAAGGAGGTGGTTTATCACCAAGGATGTGATAGCTGTACAGAGCTTCTTGCCAAAGAATGCTGAGGCTGCAAAACATTTACCTGGATTTAAACAAGATGCACCAGGAGTTAATAGAAAAACAGCATAAAACTCAGAAAATCTGATCTGGCAATCATTGGAAGCAGTATTAGGTAAGAGGTACAATATATATAAAAGGAAGAAGTATATTTATGGAATATATAAAGAAGAAATTGTTACTCTTCCTTAGGACTGCTGTTAAAGAGAGAGCACTGAACTCCTGAAAGCTTTAACTGTTGAGTTGTCTTAAAGACTGTCTATGAGAATATTTGCACCAATTTCCATTAAAATTTGAACGTAAATTTTTCATTTAAACCAATCCAGAAGTTAGCCTGGTTGCTCTGGTTCAGGGCTGAATTGGCTCTATTCTAGTTTGCTTTAAACTGACAGAAACAGATTTAAGCCACCTTGAAGAAAAAGCTTAGCAGCTATAACTAATATCTAAATTCCTTTAAGATATATTATTTGTTATATTGATTTAGCTAGTTAAATTTTTAGATATATGTATGTAACTTAAACTCAAAGTAGACAGGATATTAAGAAAGGTGTACTTTCAGAAGCTTGGTTAATCAGCTATTGCCTGAATAATTGGAAGGGAACAAAGGCGAGCACAGTGCTCCAGAGGTTAGTGTTGTTGTAGAAGATGGGAACCTAAATAATGACATGCAAAATAAAGGCACAATGAATTCCAACTAATTTTTACTCAAATTTTAGTAGAAAACAATAGGTCACAAAAGGGAGTGCTCATTAAATTTCAACAAACTTTGCTCTTAATTAGTTGAAATTAAAAAAAAAACCAACAACAAAAAACACCCGACAACTTGTACCTTAATGTATGTATAAAAATAGCCATTTGATACATAAAGTGCAAACTATAAATACCATGGTAAACAGAGACGTGGTAAAGTTTTGTGGTGTCTTTATTTACTCAGAACAGCCCCATCATCAGAAGGAACATGTAGAAAAGTAGTAAAAGTCAATTTTAAACTTAACAAAAGCAATAGAAGTGACAAATGATAGCCAGCAGGACTCTATGCTGTTGCAGCTTGCTGAACCAGATGTCCAAGAGATTTCCAAAACATTGAGAATAGAAACATAATTTCTTACCTGAAAGTTACCATGGATCATCTAGATAGCTATTTTACATTCAAAAATACAACGGTATTTGAGAAGCTCTAGTTTTTTGTAGGCAAGACAGTTGGAGTCAAAATCTATATATTGTTTCATAAAAAGCTCAGCTGTAGCACACTCAAAAATGCTGCTGTGTTGTGGCACTTTTGCAAAATGAGGTTGTCAAAACTTACCCTATTGACAGGTGTAGGAACAGCAGACTTGGGGAATATTGACATAGACCAAGCCTGACATTTGATAAACTGCTAGTCAGTGCTGTAGCAAGAAAGCATTGCTTGGTGCCATGCATAAAACATACGAGAAACTATTCCAGAAGCACCACAGTGAAATCTATCAAACACAAAAGCAGTGAAGTCAGTGAACATGGTGGTCATTTTAGGGGCCATCTGAACAAGAGATAATATGGTGCTGAAGAGGCCCACCTGGGTCATTTTTGCTGGGAGATTGAACTTCGTAGGGAACAAAGTATATGGCTGGATACAAGTCTGTCTTCTCCAAGACAAACAAACACTTGTACACAGAGACATCAAAAATGCTGATATACAAGTAAAGATAAGACCACGTGATGAGGAGGAATTAGAAAAAAATATTAATTAAAAGTATAAGTAATCCTCAGGAAGAGTTAGATGCATAAATCTCTCTGGGCTTCATTTACCATACTCTTAGACATAGAAGATGATTAGTTCATAGACATGAACAAAGAACTTTTCATAGACTGTAATGTCTGAAATTTCATAGTATGCAATGTCCACTGCAGATGTCATTATCTATAGTATAAAAATAGTTTTCTAAATAGGAAGTAAGTTAAATAGCTTAATATCATTGTTCACATCCGTATGGTGGTAGCAGTTGAGATGTTAATTCAGGGCTGCTGCTTCATTGTTCTGGGCTTTGTATACTGGATTGCAACAATCCACAGTCAAGCTCTTATTCTACTTACTTTCCTAAAAACATATATTTATAATTAATTAGTGTCTGAGATGTTATACTGCTGTCATTAATAGATTGCATTCATAGGGAGGTCACATCTGGATCAAAAAGAAAGGATGGAGTTTGGAAAAAAAATCTCTGTCACATAATTAAGGTACTGTCCTGTGAAACATATCAGGTAATCTCAGTCTTCAAGATGTCCTCAGCTAGTTCTAAACTGTCCTTTTTCATTCTCATGCTTGGAAAACAGGCCAGAGAATCCTACCTACCTTTACATTAAACAGACATTCACTTTTCCCTTTCTTTGTCAACCAGCTTCGCCTATCATACTCCATTGCCCACTCTTGACTTTTTCACAATCTTTGGTTAAGACATTCATAAAACCTTTTTCATGCTGTATGTGGTGCTATCAGTTTCTACCTGCTGAACTAAATTACAGAAATGAGTCACATGATCTAGACAGAAAAATGTTATCCATTTTGCACGCAGCAGTATGAGGGCAATATAACTGTTTATTCAGTACTGCTCAAGAAAGATGTGACAGTATTCAGAATGGAATTCTGTCTGAACCCCAGTTTTATTCTTTTACCAGTCTTAGCTTTTCCTAGATGATTGAACTTCAGTCCTTGTTATAGACTGATGTTATCTTCTCTTGCTTCTTGTCCATATGTTTTGACGGAAGTGAAAGAAAACAAGGAAATGAACTACTTATTGTTGAAACTACAGGGTTTTGTCACCATTTTTTAATTCCTTACATAATGAGTGTAAATAGAATTATCCCATTTATAATGATGTGTCCAAAGCCAGGAAAGAAACAAAGCAATGATAAAAGTGAGCATGTTGGCCAGGGCTTGGCCAAGGGGATAAAGATAGGAGCAGATAATAATAAAGAAATGACAACAGTGCTTGTACAGCTTGAAGGTCAAGGAAAAAAAAGGAGAGCAGCTGAGCCTATGACTAATGCTGTTATAAGAGAATATAGGGCATAAAGAGTCAAGAACAGTAGTAGTTGTGTTGCACAAGTGTGCATATAAAAAGAAATCCATCAATTAGCTTGTATTATTTCTCCTGTTTTGTATTTTCCTTTTGTGTTGCATCTAGAAAAAGAAAATTGTTGTAATCTAGAAAAAGCTGAGCTTAATTAAACTACATAATTTTGTCATGCTTTTCTTGTTTAAAGTTATTTGCCTGTATTTTGAAATCTTTTTATTCTTTAAATGTCCATCACATCTTCTAAAAAAAATACTTTTCAGTTAAAAAAAAAGCATCTCTGGCATTAGAGTCAACCCAGTGTTGTTTCTGTGCTGAACAGAATGCGTAGGATGGAAAATATTGGTTGAACATTTTGTTTAAAATTATTGTTAAAGTGCTTCTCTACATCATCATATATTTATGATTCTACTGAAAATATGATAGACACTGTATGTAGAAAATGCTGTAGGTGACAGTCTTACATTTTTAATTTGAACAGCTAGTGATGGTAGAAGACTCACAGCTAGTTGTTAGACTCACAGTTAAGTTTAGTACTCTAAATGCTGTTATGTTCTTATTTTTTTCTTGGCTCACCTACAACTCTGTGATGTATTTACAGTTCTATAATCTAGTGGATTCAAGATCAGTGTGTCACTTCAAGAACATTGAAAAGGTAGTAAATGGTGATTTAATTTCAGTTACTTGCTTAGGTATATGTTAAATACTGTTTAAGCATGTCTTAAAATTCAATGGCAAAGGAGAAGCCAATGACCTCTTGGCCATTGTTTTTTGAGTCCTGCCTTTGAACACTGCTCTGAGTTCTAAGTTCTACACTGCATGAGTTAAAGGGTTCAAATGAGCAGAGAAGTAATAGGGGTGTGAGTGAAGGGGAGGTATGTGGGCTTGAAAAACTATGTATCAAAGAGTGAAATCCCAGAAGAATTAAAAGGAAAGAGAAAGTGACCACCCTAGCAGAATGAGCAGGATGTACACAAAAGGACACATTTGTAAAATTTATCAATTGTCCTGCTGAACAGAGATAGTAGCAGGACTAGCAATGTAAGTTTATAATGTTATTTGACCTAAGACTGACTTCATGCATCTGCTTTTATTATGTTTTTTCTTATTCTGAGACCCCATTGCTTCTTCTTCTGGTTGTACAACAAAATGTAGTAGATACTATTGTTATAGAAAATTTGCATACTATCTAGTAGTTGACAAGCTCATTAATCTTTGTGCTGAGGGGGGAAAAACTTTATTTCCATATTGTTACTTCTCATACTTCATGCATTTGAGAGAAAATGTTATTCACATAGAAACATAAACAATGGAATGCCCCAATTAGGATGAGAAATAAATATATTTATTGCATATGTTTTTCCCTTTGAATTTAATAACATGGTGCAGACATGGTTAAGTATAGACATGGTTAAGTATACATGTGGACATTGCAATGTATACATATGTAAGGCACTGAGCAAATCAAGATCAAGAAAGACCTGGTTTGTTTATTATTATTTTACAGTGTGGATTTTTTAAGAATCTGCTTATCATTCTTTCCACTGAAGTGACTCTTAGGTCCTGATTTGTTTCACTCAGTTATAGGACTTTAACATAGCTAACCTACATTAAGAGCCTATTTCTTGTATAATTAATGGAAAGAGGCTGGAATATACAGAAAACAGCTAGGCCCATAGATTAATAGACCTCTATTAGTTGTTAGAGGTATTTACCCCTTTCCAACAAAGAGGGGGAGGGAGCTGATGATGTCTTGTATTCCAAATGTAGATGCCTTGGATAATTATCTAGGCAGGATGAATGAATCACTCCTTTATGTTCAAGACAAGAAAAAAGATAGGCCTGAACTGAGGAAATCCACCTCTCAGTGGATACACACACTGCATAGCTACCACATCATGCAGAAGTGCAATTATTTAAATGCATGGACAAATATTATTTAAGCCCATGGACAAATTTTCTAATACTTTTGGTGGCTGAGGTTTGTTACTTGTTTGAAATGTCTCTAAAACATTTGTCCCCTATTTGGAGGGGGCAATATACATGCTTTTTTTTCTTATGAATATAGGCTCTGACTCTCTCCACCTTCAGATAAGCTAGTTAAAAAAGTTAAAATGGCTTAATATTAAGAGCTATGGAAATTAGATATTTGTCTTCGGTTTAATTAGTGATAAGTTTGTAGTCTATGGGTCCATGCTAAATAAGATTTCATTCTGTGCATTCTTATAGGGCTTGACTTCTCACTGCAAGTAAGGACAATTATACAGCTTTGATAAGGAAAAGATATTTTCAATATGGATTTAAAGCTTAATTAAGCTTAATTTATAAGCATTTTCATGTATGCTTTAAATAACCAAAATAATTGAAGTGACGTGTATAAATAAGAATAAGGATGATGAGTTAGAAGAAAGTATTTATGGAATAACAAGCAGCTGAGAGTGGGTGAGGTTTTAATATATAGTCTACAGATGATTATCACATATCATTCAAGAATAAGGTTATCTAGATGTTTTTTTTCCTGGTAAACATGATAATGTTTTTTAGTTTTAACTATATATTAGAATGAAAACTTTCTTTCCTGTCTTTAAGGAGCTCCCTCATCCATTCCTCTGCTTTCTTTTATCAAAACTCCCATACTTTGGACAGCCTGAATGTATGTACATATACATACATATGTATGTATATGTACATACATATACATACATACATACATACACAGGCACGTGTATACACATGCGTGCATGTACACACATGCACACAGATATGCACTACTGAAATAGTCTCATGATCTTTCTGGAGTTTTATACTTGCAAAGAGGCATTAAGCAGCTGCTTAATGTTGGCTTATTTTCTGCCATAGCTTTAGTGAGAAAGGTGAAATAAAATAAACAGACTATTACAGCTTTCAGTCAGGAGTTTTAATTGGCATTAATTAAATTGGCTTCCGAAGGGCACATTTTGTAGGGGACTTCCCCATTTAAATAATTAGTCCATGTTTGTCAAACACATTAGTTCTGGTAGAAAGCCAAATTCAGAATGAGGAGATACAGACCAGGTAAGCGTTAACCTTAAGTGCTTCCTAATTGTTTTGTACTAATTATTGGGAGCTTTTATTATGTAACTGTTAATAGTATTGGAGCTTTCTTCAGTAAGAAGCACTACCAACATGCATCCTGACTGAATGCATCTTTTCCACTTACAAATCTCCTGGTGAAAGCATGACAAATATGCAGGAGTGTTCAGAAATTGCGTGGAGTCAATAACTCTCTCTATTCCTATGCTACTCTGAAGTAAATGAATTCTGGCTTAGTAAAGCCAGAAAGTAATTTTGTTAAAGTCTTGTTTTGTATAGCATGGCAACAATAAAATTTTGTGTATATTTTTATTTCAGTGGTTAGTAAAATATTACATTGAAACTGTAAAATATGCAGGCTCTGTGTATTCTGCCTGACAGAATTATGTTTCCCATAAAGGACCCTCCTTCTTATCCAGCCTGAGGCTTAAAAATAAACAACAAACAAACAAACAAAAAATCAGCCCCTTGCATTTTCTTTTCTTTCCAAAGTTTCATTTCTTAGACAAAAAGTTTAGAAAATACAAAATAAATCAAACTGCTTTTCGTTACTAAGAACATTCCTTCTACCTTGGTGTCCTATTCATTGGACATTGCAAAATCTGTATTCAAGCATCTTTTAAGTGCACTAAAAAGATATGCCTTAAAGGAGGTCTTACCCAGTTATTCATCCAGGATTCTTGCTTAAAGAGCACTCTAGTTTTAGGATTAAAAAGTTAGAACTGGAATTGTTAGATGCATGAAGATCTTTGTATCTCATCCAGAGATAAGCAGTGAAAACATTTAATAAATGTTATCTGAGTATTAAGATTTGGTAGGGTTTGGTGAATCTTTTAGCCTAGGAGGAGACAAGAAGAAAGAGGTTTGTTTTAGTTTTGTTTCTTTAAATTACCTGTGTGTGCTGATGTTTTGGAAGTGATTAAACATTTAAAATATGGTGGAACCCCCTCTCTCCGAATGAGCTGAAACTGTCATGAAATATCACAACAGAGTTATGTTTCAGCAAAGAGCTTGGTACAAACAACAGAATACAGAATCTCTATTAAGATCACAAAGGACAGTGATAAAACAAACTCACTAATTTTTTGAATGTAATTTGAATGAGTGATACCTAAGTTAGAGGAAGATTAGTGTTCAGGGATTTTCCATATTTAATCCAAGAGAGGAAAACGTGGCATGACTTGTCAGTATCCAGAGGGACTCACTTTCATGAGTGCAATAAAGGATGTTAGGAATTCAAGTATTTAACTCATGCTTAAGTCAACACAGAATTATTATGGTATTTTTCCTTTCTAGCAAAACTCCTCATGGCATCTAGCAGTCATGCTTTAATCTGCTTAGCTTGCATTTACATTGATTTTTTTTTTCCTTTATATTCTTTCTCCAATAAGTCTTGATTTAAGACAATAGGGATCGGTAATTTCACAGAGGAAAGTCACTGTAACACTGCACAGCTGCAGAAAAGCTACCAAAACATGACCACCCTTAAAGTTGCATTATTCTGCTTCTGAAGCATCTAGCTTTCAGCCCAAAGAACCCAGGCTGTAACCCTTCTCTACCAGGTCTGTAGCCATTCCTACCGAGACACTTTTCTCTAGGCACCCAATTTAGTCCACTGCACGCAAAGAGGCACTGTAGAAGGAGGATATACACAGCATAAAACACACACCAGATGTGTGTGTGGCTAATACATATGGTAGATAGGTTTGGTACCAGGTTAAGCATTAGTGTTCTCATCAGCTGTGAGACTCCTGAATAATCTCTGCTGGCTGGTAAGTGGTCCGCCAGGGGTGGAGTGTCACCTCCCCTAATCCTGGAGAAGGCCTGACCTTTGATCTTGCTGATTTGTTGTGTTCAAGTTGCCCGGCTTCCTTACAGTGTTTTATCTTCCAAGTCCATGTTTTTCCTCTTGATTCCCTGAGCTGCCAACTGTTGTCACTGCAACAGTTTTTCTTCTGCCTGTGTTATTACTTTGTGTGGCTCCCATTTATGTATTCTCATAGCTTAACAACAATCTTCTCAGTCAGACTGAGCCAAGGTCACACAGCTGTGCTGCACCAAATTAGGCCTGGGGTCAGAAAGCTCAACTCAGGGTCTGTGGCTTATGCTTTGTCTGTAGTTATCCAGCTGCTTGCATTACAAAATCAGATTTTATGTAGCTTATAACTTAGCAATCATGATTTAAAACTTCTGTAAATATTTCATTTTGTATTCTTTATCAGACAGGATAAAGAATTTTATTTACTGGATATAGTAGTGAACCATTATCCTGTCTCTGAGAAGGAGGTAGAGGGAAACCCTTATGATACCTGGAATATTTATTTATGTGTTTGTTTTTGCAAATCTTTCTTTGAAAGCATGCAGCTTCAGATTTTGGAGGAGGGATTCAGATATTTTCCAGTGTCTTCTCCTGATGCCAACAGCAAAAGAAAAAGACATGCTGTTAACACAGCTTAAATATAAGCATGTTTTATGGCTCTTGGGAGTGAGTGTGAGAGAGATAATTCTGTAAAATTGCTGTATTTCCTTTTGAGCTATGTGGAGAGGGATGGGAAGGCACAGTGAGTTTGTTGCATTTGTTAACAATACTTGCTCCTTCCTAATGTTGATCACTAGACCTGATGGCAAATCTCTCCTTCATAAGAGGGGAAAAATTCCTAATAAGAACTGCGGAGCAAACCAACTATTTTCTACCCACTTGGTCAGCAGATAGATGTTAAAAGCAGGTGCCCAAGAGGAAGTATAAACCAGAAGAGAAGAAGGTTTGGAATACATGGGAGCAAGGAGAGGTTTGGGCAAGGGCAGGAGCATGTGCAGGAGAATGAAAAAAAAAACCAGAGAGATCAGCTTTAGACAGAGGCAGTACTAGAACAGAAACAGTCAGTGTTTATATGATGAGAGCATGCTAGTTTCCAGAACCAGAAAAGTTGTATGTACTCATATCACTTCAAGAAATTGGACTTAAACCATTGTGCTGAAATACTTTTTCCTCTGAGGTTAAAAAAAGAGATTTCTATGACATAATTCTTCAGTGAGATTTAGCATGTGTCAGGCAGTGATTACATATGCTTGTTTGTTTTCAGCAGATATGAAACTTCCAGCCAAAGTTTTTGTTTTAATCTGAAAATAAACCAGGGTCTCTGTGACATTGGTGTGGCTCTGGCACTTGTATCCATTCTGTCATAACAGTCTGCACAGATTTCCATTTCAGCCCTTGGCAAAAGAATCTGTGTGCCCAGTTCTCACTGATCTGAATGAGGCATTTAGGGATGCTTCATGGGCTGAGAAAAATGAGAATGTCAGATTTGTTTCTTTCCTTTTTTGAATAGTCTTCCTTTTGTTTCTGTAATGAACTTTGTATTGTTTTTAGGCAGTGGGCAATTGGAACTCTGAGTTGGTACTTATTAACTCATTCTACTTACATAATGTGAAACTAGCATACAACAGAGAAATGTCTGCGAAGGAGGTGGAAGGATGTCTGTATTAAGTGGGAAGGATGCATCTCTAGTGCTCAGAGAGCAGTTTTCAAGTAGATTTCCTGATTTTTCTCACTTTCTGTGCTTTGATTTACATTATGATATAGTTTTGAAAAATATGAACTGTATTTGTCTTGGATGAAACTGTACTGGATCGTGCTTCAGAGGTACATGGCATGCTAGTTTCAAATGGACTGGTAGTCCCTGGGACCAGACTAGAGCTTAAAGTTTAAAACAAATGAAGCCCAGCAACAACCAAGCAAAATCCTCAAATATTTCCAGTGTTTTTCTCTACAGTGGCACTGTCATTGGTCTGCATACCTTGATGTGTATAGTTTCAGACTCCCAACACATACCAATGAACCGTGCCTTAGTCAAAATACCGTATTTCAGTTCTTCCCAATCCTCTAAAGGGCCAGTTGCCCAGGGTAGCTGAAATTTTTATCTAGCTTGAGAAAACAACAGGCATGAAATCCCATATCTGTCTTTTGTATTTGTCTTCAAGATGAGTGCCTGGACTTCCTTTTGTCACAGATCATGAGCTGAGCCACACATGCTGTGGTGCAAGAAGCAACACTAATCAATAATGTAGGGCCTAGTAGTGGCTGGGTCCTGACTCCTGACTTAAGTCCAAAAAAAGCAATCGATGAACTCGAAACAGGCAAACTTATAGAGGTAGCCCATGATCATAAAACATTTTGTGATGCTGTTAATTCAGACACGTTCTCATCAGATCACCCTATACAATTCCAACTCTGAAGCAGGGCTGTCTGTTCATTTGTCAGACACCTAAATTCACTTGTTCATAAATAGTTTAAAGATTAACTCTGTTAACAGTACTCATGCTGTACTTCCTGACTGTTGTAACCATTTAATAACTTCTTTCTGAACATCTAATGAAAAGATTAGGACACCTTCCCCCCTATCTCTTTAAGTCAAAGATTGCACTCTTTCCTTTCTTTAGATTTTAATAAATAATTTGGAATAAAGGCCCTGTAAAACTAATAAAATAAAACCCCTATGATGATATTGTTTCTAAAATGAAATTGTATACAACAAAAAAACAGCATATTATACCCCAGAGTATTTTTAAACCATTTCCTTAATGAAAAGAAGAACCTTAATTTATAATCTTTGCATTCAGGAGCAGTTTTCATTATTCATTTAAGAGGCTGGCATTATTTTTATTAACATCTCAAAAAAGAGTGACAATAGCCTTTCTATGTTTACTCGTCTCAGATTGTGCCCAGCTCAAGTAATAAAAATCTGTTATGAAGAAAAATATATTAATAAGAATTTTGAAAAATTTCCCCCAAATTAAGAGAAAATGGGGGAGAGGAGGAAATGAGGAGGAAATGAGGGCTGGCTTTTTTCCATGAAACAGAAATAACTTCAATGTCTTAAATTTAGTCTGAAAAACACAGTAGTTTTTATATTCTTTTTTTTTTTTCAGGTGGTGAGATCTTGTACGAGGGGAAAAATAAAATTAATATATGATAAGATGTATATGTGTAAAATAGAAATTTACAACCACCTGACACCTTTTTAATTCTTTGTCTGTAAGTAGTAATATAAGAATGTTTTTATGGGTGGCTGTGGAGCTGGGTTTCAGCTCTATGACTTCAACTTGTGACTAATCATTCATGAATGAATATATTTATTAATCCAATTATAGATCATGGAGACCTGAAGCTAAGCAACTCCAAAAAATTTATTTGCTCCTTGCAGATATGTAGGTATGAGATAAATACATAATGTTCATGTGGATCTATAGAGGATTATGCAGAATTATTGCTCTGTTGCAGAAACTTGATAGCCATAGATTTTTCATATTCAGAATATTGCAATTTTTATTATTCTCTCCAAATTTTTTCCTGTTGTTCAAGTCCCACTAGAGTCTGTCTGTAGTTTGCCCAAAGCTTCCCCCTGTCCATGACTACCTGATGTTTATTTCTCATTTGTTTTGCTCATAGGACACAGGTTAGGGAAATGTTTTTGTGTTGAATTACACAAAATGCAGTGATTGGCATGTAAGGAGATCACCCTAGTTGATGCAGGAAGATTTCATCTTGGTAATTTCAATCCTTTATAATAAGTACTCCTTGTTTTAAAGTAACCATTTCCTGACATCACTGAATACCTCACATGGCTATTTTATGTTCTGACCTTGGAAAATCAGTTATGCGCACTAAACAGGTTACCACAGTGCTATTAAGAGCTTGCTCCTCTGAAAGTTCAAATACAAAACCACTTTGAAAGTCTGATTTTAATAAACAAATGAACAAGCATGTAAACTTCCCTATAAGTCAACAATGAATTTTTTTAAAGCTCTTTGTTAGTTTTATGAAATCCAAAGAGGTTCACGAATCCTGATGACACATGAATTTCCTATTTTCTCAAAAATTTGGGCTCAAACATTAGGTTCCTCTTTCACCTGGAATACCAACTTGTAAAAGAGTCTTTCACTACTATCCCAATGACATCCTTTTGGTTTGTTGCAGTTGGGAATTCTTTTATCATTAAGGCCCTTATTGCATTATTGAACAAAAGTATTGCAGCCTCAAGGTAGGGGGATGTGAAATTCAACTCGAAACTGTTTCCATAAACTCTTACTTGACAAAGTTACTTCTGAACAATTTGGTAAAGCCCATTAAATGGAAATATCTGGGCATCACGTGGTTGTGTGACAACTTGGACAATGGTGTTTTCAGGCCTCAAAGGTTCAGCTTAGTGCAAGCCTGGTGTGCTACAGCTGAACAAGTCTAAGGCAGAAGTACAGAAAAAGGAATTCTGACTTTTCTCCCTGCCATGTCCCATGTTCCTGGAGTTCTTGTTGTGTGTGAGCCAGGGACAAACCTCCTTGCAACTGCTGTCTGTGTCTGAGAGGTCTCAGCCTCTCACTTTGGGGTGAATGCACCTGTCAGCTTGATACTCACAACCATCATATCCAAAAGTTAGTCATGCACAGAAAAAACAAAATGCAGAATGATGGTAGTATTATGAATTCACAGCAAGAAGCCATAGACTTTCATTGCAGTAAAAGAAAATTAATTGTAAAATACTTCATTTCTATTTGACTTTAGTATTAACTATGGAAATAGAAATGTCAAAGTTCACAGAATGCCTAGGTATATGTGTGTTTTAGATGTCAGCTAAAATGTTGAATCTGTTAAAATGAAAAAGGGCAGCATATTCTTAATATATGGATTTTTTTTAAGCATTCGTATCTCTATGAGAAGACAGTATACTTTTAAGAGGGAATTGAAAACAGCCAGGCTGAGGTGTCAGAAAATAATTGCTTTGTAGAACTAATGTTTATCTCTCACAGGTCACAGCTTTTCGTAAAAAGAGAACTATCCATGCTTGTTACAGGGGACTTCATCTTTTAAGTTTTGCTTTATGTGCAAATGGAAGTATTCTGTAGACTATACCTTCCACCTATGAGAGAGTATCAAAAGAAGTAGAAAAAATAAAGGCATTGTATTTTTCCTAAAGAATTTACAGGTGAGATCACTTGAAATCTTTACATTGAATTAGCACAAGAGGCTGAGTTGCTATTATATCTTTCTGGTTTGTGCTGCAATAATGCATAGTTTTGATAAAAACTATGAGGAAAATAAATAAGAAGAACTGCATTGGAAGCTGTAACATTTGAGCTATTTAAGAAGCACTGTAAACACTAAGGTCAGATAAATATGTCCTGGTGTGCTGATTCTCCAAATCTATTAGAAAGTACCAGGTTTTGGTATTTTGTTTTGTTTTGCTTTGTTTGTTTGCTGTTGTTTATATGTATAGAATGTGATTCATGCCTCTTTATAGAAACGAATGATTATCTGAGCTGGATAAACATTTGGTGGTAATAGTTATATTCAGTTTATCCAGGGAATGACTGACCATGTAGATGCATCAGTCTAACCTCTGGAGAACCAGTTCAACCTGTCCTGCTACAAGCCAGATTTTTGGTTCTGAAATTTAGTGCTAAGCACATTGCCTGGAGTTCCAATTTGCTTCCACTGTTTTTACGGGAGCAACTGCTTTAAACTTGGAATGGATAATAATTATCACATCAGAGTATTATTGTAGCCTGTTAGGTTTTGAGGACTGTCACTAATGAAAAACACAATTGAAACTGACTGGAGAGAACAGTTCTCATGGTTTAAAAGTGACTGGATAATACTGTCTGCGCAGCTTGATGGCAATCTTTAAATTAATATTTTAGCAGTTATTTTAAAAATCTTTATTCTGGAATTTGATAGGCTTTTAAAATCCTCAACAACTGATTTCACTGAAATTAAAGCAGTGTGACACTGTTAAAAACACTATTTAACTGAACATAAACAAGATGAAATTAGGTAAGTATCACAGAACCGTTAGGTGAGTATCTCTAGAAGAAAACAGGTGTAACTCAGCAGTAAGAAAGGACACTGGCACCAAAACAATGGTTAAAGCACCAAAAACCAAACAACTCATTTTTATCTTATATTTTGAATCAGAAGCAGAAAGACCAAGAAGCTTGACTACAGGTTTATTGGTCAGAGGTTTTATCCTGCTTTTTTTTTGTTTGTTTGTTTGTTTGTTTTTTTAATCAAATAATACAATGAAATTATAATGACATCAAATAATTAAATTGCAGCAAAATCTGTGGGAGATTAATTTAAAAAATAGCAAAGGATAAAACACCTGGCTGTTTTGAGGCAAAAATATGATTGGATTTATATCTAGGAGTATGCTATAGGTAACTGTCTCTAATTAACACCTCACATCAAACGTGGACAAGATGGCAAACATGGTAATTTCAGGCTGATGTTAGATCCACACAAAAAGCTGTCTATCATGGCAAGTAAGTATAAGGGTGAAGAGAAAGGGAAAACTACTTATACTGAAATTAGCCACACCAGTGAAGCCTTTACAATTGAATCAGCAACTGGATAAAAAAAAGTAGAAGGACTACAAAAATGAACACATTTGTTTTCTAGTCATAAAACAGATACTTAGAGTACTAGATGATCTGCAGAGTATTTAATTGCTGTTGTGGTGAGCATCTATCACACATTAGTGCTGTTACGGATGTTGCTTAGGGTTTCATGTTAGTCAAATTGTACAGCTCTACTTGTATGAGTTGTACTGAAATAGATGACATTACTCACCTGACTAAGCTTAGCAATATTTGACCCATTAGCTCTTAATTTGTGGGTTAAATTTCTTTTCATAAATAGTTTATAGGCATCATGTTGCTTATTGCACATTCATTTCCTTTTTCAGAAACTCATCTTTGAGTCTTGGTTTATTCTGAAAGCAAATGGCCATTATTATTATTATTTTTTGCCTTCATGAAAAAATAACTAAGTAGCACTAAATCTGGTTTTCATGGTTAGAGTTTGTCAATAAATTATTAACATGAGAATGACTGACCTTGGGGAAAAATGAGTTAATGAAAAATTACAGGCTTTTTGAAAATCATTTTGAGCCATTTATGATTAACATTTCTCTAGGTAGCTTGAAAGACTTAAGTTGGTTTTCACATTAGATGATTTTTTTTATCTCACATGCATATGTTTACTTTAATAATCAAATTTTATTGCTAATATTGTGAGTCAAGCTCCACTAAGTCAGACGTTTTCCTCTATGCCACCATTCTTTTTTTGCTTTGGTAGCTCATGTTTTCTCCTAAAATAAAATAGCTATACTCCTTTCCAAAGGCTTTCACATCATTTGTTTTTAACTCCTGCAAAGATTCTTCCCTATGCTTGTTTTCATTTACCAGCCATTTTAGCAGCTTGGTTCATTTAGCTTATGTGATGGCACTTGTTTATCCATGACAGCTCATGTTATTAATTTCACATAGAACATTTACCATTCTGAAGAAAAAACTACCAAAAAGCGGGAGCTGTAATCAAATACTTCACACAGAAAATGAGTTATTTCCCTGAATATCATAAAGAAGGATGTATTTTCAGCACCCAAAACAGTTTAATCATTCATTCTGTTTTATCATGTAGATGACCTCCAGACGTCCCTTCTAACCTCAACCATTCTGTGATTCTTTGTTGATACCAAATTATTATCTAACAGAGATCCTTTACAAATCAAATGCAAGTTCTGACCAGTAAGTTTTTTTAACCAAACTATTAAAAACAAAAAATAGAAATGAAAACACCCACCAGTATTTATTTTCAGGTGTTATATTTTCAAAAGTATTTTCATACTTTTCTGTAGCAAACTTCATAGTTTGGCCATTCCTTCATGGATAAATTCTATTGCTTTTCCTCAGACAACATATATGATATATATATTATAGTTTCACCAAAGGAAGATCCTCTGTCTTTGTGGGACTAACTTTTTCCAGTAGTTCAAGCACCACACTGTACATCTTCGTTGTCAAAGCTCTGGCCCAGATTCAAAGATGTTCGTCAGGAAAATTCAATTTTAGTTATGTGTGTATTGCTGAAGTAATGGGACGTGCACAACTGGTAACAGCATACATTCCAATGGACGCTCTTTTCAACTGAGACCTTTATTTTCAATTCTGTTAGGTTTTAAGCAAGTCGTTCACATTCTATTTTACCTCGTTTTGCTCAGGTAACATAGGATTTTTTGCTGCTTCTCAGTGTAGCCTGTCTTAAGTACGCAGGTGTATATGAGTCTATGTGTGTATACATGTGCAAAGCAGAAGTCTAGATATTTTTAAAAGCACTTGGAGTGCTACCTACACGAGAAGGAAGAAGCTGTAACTGAATCCAAGGTAAAGGGAGAAGAAGGCGAATGAGACTGCTGAAGACAAAATTTCCAGCCAGTTGTGCTGCAAGGTGTGTAGCTTCCAAAGTAATGTTTTAGAAAGTAGAAGTAAGGGCATTTTGAAGGACTGATTTTAAAATAAAGAGCTGACTATAAGAAAAGAGCAGAAAACTCACTAATTCATCACAGTTTCCTAGGGGCAATCCCAAGCATAAATACAGGCTGGGTGGAGAATGGCATGAGAGCAGCTCTGAGGAGAAGGACCTGGGGGAGCTGGTTGATGAGAAGCTGAACATGAGCCAGCAATGTGCGCTTGCAGCCCAGAAAGCCGACCATATCCTGGGCTGCATCAAAAGAAGCGTGACCAGCAGGTCAAGGGAGGTGATTCTCCCTCTCTACTCTGCTCTTGTGAGACCCCACCTGGAGTACTGCATTCAGCTCTGGGGCTCCCAGCATAAGGACGTGGATGTATTAGAACAAGTCCAGAGGAGGGCCACAGAGATGATTAGAGGGCTGCAGCACTTCTCCTATGAAGACAGACTGAGGGAGTTGGGGTTGTTCAGCCTGGAGAAGAGAAGGCTCTGGGGAGACCTTATAGTGGCCTTCCAGTACCTAAAGAGAGCCTACAGGAAAGCAGGAGAGGGACTCTTTTGTCAGGGAGCCTAGTGATAGAACAAGGAGTAACAGTTTTAAACTAAAAGAGGGGAGATTTAGAGTAGATGTTAGGTGGAAACTCTTCACTCAGAGGGTGGTGAGGCACTGGAACAGGTTGCCCAGAGAAGCTGTGGATGCCCCATCCCTGGAAGTGTTCAAGGCCAGGTTGGATGGGGCTTTCAGCAACCTGGCCTAGTGGAGGTGTCCCTGCCCATGGCAGAGGGGTTCTTTAGATGATCTTTAAGGTCCCTTCCAATCCAAACCATTCTATGATTCTATGATTCTATTACCCTTTGCAACTGCACTATAACTCCTGATATTGCCCTTCAGGCAGTGCAATTCCTGCTCATCTCCTTAGTGAGCATAGACACTCCACAGCTCTTTAATATTGTCAGTGTCTTTTGTAGAAATACAAAGAGGCAATATAAACCTATCTGCTATTACTAAATATAAATTGTATACTAGTCTTGTGCATTTAATTTCTAGCATTATAGAATTATTCTATATATTCTCATATACTTTGTCATGTGTAGTTGCAAGATAGCAGATTTTAGAGATAACTGCTTCTGTATTCCTGCTGATACAATTCTGCATAAGAAAATAGCTTCATGAAATCATACAACAGTGAACACTGATTTGGTAAAGAACGTCACTAAATTCAAGGCATCCTGTTTAGCTAGAGCCAGGTAAAGCTTCATTTATACTTAAGTGAACACATTTTTTATCAGAACTCAAGCTGCATTTAGTTCAACCATTATATGTTAAACTTATTTAATTAGTTGTTTTTTTAGCCTTTAGATCTTATTTGGTGAATAACCCAGGATTATGTTTATACTTACCAATTAATATCGCTGTTATCTTTAACTTGGGTCTACACTCCCTTTAACCAACACTGGATTTGTACACTGAGATTACACTGTTCCTTTCCTACCGTGAGAAGAAAGAAGGCAAATACATTGCTGTGTACACACTGACTGAATTAGATTGCATTGTCTTTTTGCACAGCTCTTTTTCTTGTTTTAGAAGCATTGATATATCCTTTGTGAAGAAGAAACCTAGCATTAATTTGTATCTTCTAGTTTTAAAATCGCCATGAAAGATGAAATGATTTAAACCAAGATACTCTGTGATCGGCAGAACAGCAATGTATTACGTATAGATGGTACGTAGAGGTGTGGTAGGTTTCACAGATCAAAGAAATAGTTCTCTGAAGTTTGAAGGAGTTAGTTTGGTAAATACAAAGTTTGATAGCAGACTTCTTTGCACAACTTAGGACAGGGTTTATTATCAGATAAGTGGATTTGAGGCGTTTCAGAGATTCTATGATTTTGACGACCCACAAACATTAAATAATCCAGAATGTGGCCACAATTTTTATAATGGGTGTTTTCCTTAATTTTTTAACGAGGAATATGAAAAGCCCACAAAAAAGAGATGACTTACAAACAGCAAGGGCACTGCAGTTCTGAGTTCCTACCTGGGCTCTGATCACCCTGTGTTGGTAAAATGTCATCAGGAGATGAGCAGAGAAAGTCAGTTTGGTGAGTTTACTGTGATGGTATGTTAGAGCCAATTTCAAGGCCATATATGAAATATCAATGTTATTAGCAATCGTTCATCTGTTATAATTCTGTCTATGTGCTGGTGCATTTTAAAAATATTTTCAGTCAGTTCAGAGTTATTTTCTATCTTGAAAAATCAACTTTACCACAGTTTTTCCTTTTTTTTTTTCCTAAAAACAATTCTTCACAGTCAGTTGCAGTCACATTTCTGAGTGTAATGCAATATAGCATTAGGTGTGTAGCTAAGACTTTTGGAACTGAGAGCCAGATCCTAAGGAGAGTGGGCTGCTGGTGTTTCTCTTCTTCCTGTTATCTTCTTCACTGTGAACAACCTTTGCTATTTTGACACGTGCATAAGGGTAGCATTGTAACCCACGAACGTTGAGGTGCAGTTGTAACAGGCTTACAGGATTTGTGTTAAGCTAACGGCACAGGCTTCAAAACCACCAGGACTTGTCTTGAGCAGCTTGGAGAGGTGTTTTAGCTTGTAATAGCAGTGATGACCAAGTGATTATTACAGACTTCATTTTAGCTTTTGCTTACTTTGGTATAACTTTGTGGTATAATGTCTTGTTATATATATTTTGTAACCAACAGACAGTAATAGCAAGCTTTTGCTCTGTGTAAAAAGAATTCTCTATGACCTTATAATACAATACGGTATTGAGGAGGACACAGATGGGGCGGTAGCAGGGGTTTTAGAAGTACAGGCACCAGCTATTACTGGAGGCCTCATCAGTGGACCTTACCAGTAATCAGAGAAATGCAATGTTAAGAGCTGTGTCAATGCAGTTGAGAGGTCATAGAGACAGAGAAGAAAAAAAGAAGAAGAAAACGAAGTATCCAAATAGATAAAACACACCATTAATAGTAAATTCAGATAAAACATAGACTTGCAGACCAAAGAAGAAAGAGCAAGGTGGAGAGCATGTTAGGAAACATATGAACACCAAGCAAGCCAAGAGTGAGGAAGAAGATACCATCAACATGATACTCCTCCTGGTGAAGGATAGGATATCCACAACTCACTGTACACCCCTTTCCAGACCATCAACTTTGAGACCCAGGAGGACAGTGGAAGGGTGAGCACCAGAGAAATCCACACAGGGATTTCATGTCCTTTTATATATATTGAAATATCTTCCAGATTTAAACAAATATGAAGTGCACTAGCTTATTACATTAAATGTTTGTCATTCCCAATATTGCCAGAGTAAGTTTTCTTGAAGTTTAAAGCTTTCTATGTACCATTCTGTCAGTGTGGCTCTTCACCGAAGTTAGAGAGCCAGTATTTCTGTACATATTCGAATTCTGTTTGAGCTTCTGTTAAACTAGCATAATCTCATTTGCTTTCCCATTCAGATTAATTTCTGAAGTTATCCTTAAATAGCTGCCATTCTATCTTTAAGAACATCAGATTTTTAGAAAATTTCTTTCATATCTTTCATGAACGTTTTTCCTCTATGATTTAGTACTTGAAAAGGCTAGCCTGGGATTTCTTCCACATGTGAAAATAAGTGCTTGCAGGAAAAAAAAATGTTTTCTGTAGCTTTGTATTTAGACTTCAGTATATTTGGTTATTGATTACTACTGAAATGGCCGTATAAATTATTAATTTTGTATGGAAAGTATTCTAAGATTGGAGCAGAAAAACAATGAAGGTATTTTAAGTCTTTCCATCTCTCCTTTTTTATAAAATATCTTACTGTATATAATGATGCCATGTATCTATCTATATATGGTACATACAGTGGGAATTTAGTTCTTTTTTTTTTTTTTCAGAATAAAACCATTTTTAGAATGTGTCATATCACATAGAGGCCTTTTCTATTTCCATCTCATCACTATGCTCAGTGGTGTAGCAAGCACTTGTCTTGCAAAATGTACACTTTGACAGAAAAGGAATAAAAAGGAAAGATGTAAAACATGCAAACAAACCTTCTTACATAAAGGTGTTGTTTTTGATGGCCTGAAATCACACGCTTTCCAGTTTGTTGCAGGTATTCTGCTCCCAGATGTGTTACACACCGCTTCAGCGTAGTCCAATTATCGCCCATTTTCTATATGCTCTATTCTATGCATCTGCAAAAATACCAAGTTTCTGCTTTCGTGATGATAAATGTAGGCATTGAAAACAAACATATCTTTTCCTGGGAATTCCACCCTATTCCTGATGCATCATTTTATAATATATTTGTAATATAACATCTTGAATATAAGTTCTGTTAAATCCTAACATTGCAAAATTATTCTGTCTATTCTGTTAAATACCTTCAGGCTCTCAGAATTGCTACGTTGTATTCTGCTGTGTGGTACAGATTTTACTTGTCTATGTAATCTTTGTACCTTTTTCCTGTTCTCACCTTCCTGTCATCTTCTACAGAGACCTCTAAATGTGAATCCTGTAATTAAATTGCCCTTTACTTCTTGAAGTCTGTCACTTACACTCACTTTTTTTTTGTGACTTCTTTTCACTTGTTTAAGTTTACAAATGCAGACCTGTATAAAAAAAAAGAGAGAACTTGGACAGTAAAAAAGAGAATTTTCTCATATTGAAGTGATGCATACTTCTTAAATACTCCATTTAGTGATGTTCCCTCCTACTTTTATCTTGGCTGCTTATTTTTATTCATATTATAAACTGTACAAGAAAGTGTTTTTGCAGGCTTAGTTTATTTGCACAATGTGAGAGCAATTAATTGCTTGTACTGCACTCATTAACAAGTGTGTTATTTTTTAGTATGAACAAAATATATTTTGACACCATAGGTATGGCTGTAACTTCTGACAAAAATGTTAATACTTTAACTATACTCAGCATTTCATTATTAAACCTCTGATAATTAATTATAGTATAATATTGGAGGAAATACACTTTTAGAATGACAGATTAGACAGTGTACATCCTGTTTCAAAGCATTGTTTGCATTTCTTTTATTGTCATCACACAAAAAACCCCAAGTGAAATGCAAGAATTCTAATTAGACGAAAAACTGAAACTACTTCTGTCTTGAAGAATTAAGGGGCTGGCAGACTGTTAAACCAGATGCACAGTCCGTTAAAAGTAAAACAAGTTTTATTATCAGTATTTTTCAAAACCAGCTGCAGTTAAGAAAAGTGTTATTTCCAACTAAAACTTATGAAGGATACTGAAAGCTGCCTTTGCATGTACTTTCAAGCAGAAGAAGCATTTTCTAAATATCAGCAGTGTTTGAAATACTGTGAAAGTTTTGCCAACACACAGACTATACAGAAGAATGCATATCCACTGGCATAAATTTGTTAATATATTTAGACTGTACTGAGTTTACTTGGTACTGACTTTGAACACTTGCAATACATTGCTTGTAGTTTTGCTACGTTTCTAAGAAGTTTCCTTGAGCTAAGCGAATTGAGTTGTTGGTAGACTGAAACATAAGTCTATTATTTAGAAAAGTTATTATCTTATCTGCTTACTAGAAATGAAACACAAGATATTTTTCTGAAGTTGGAGTTTTGGCTTCTTAGACTTTTAATTAGTAAAGAATTGCAAAGTTAAGTTGCAGTGTCATGAACTGGATAATATATTGCATGTAGAACAAATTAATTTAAGTGGATATTTAATTTTTGTAATAAAAATGGAAAGTAATTACATAGATAAAAGTCATAATTAGCTCTTAAGAACTAGAGCCATGGGAAAATTTTGGAGTACCAGCAGAGCCTCTTAGAATACTGGGAAACAGGCATAAATCGAATCTGTTGCAAATGAAGTATTAATAACAGAGCTTTCAAAAAAAAAAAAAAAAAAATTGAGAATAGGTAAAGAAAAAAAAACAACTGCCAGCTGCCATAATAAGCACTTCTTCCTCAAAGCCAAGTTGCCATGTTTGTTTGCCATGTATTGATTTCTGCTTCCTCACCAGGTTTATTTAGGTGGAAGATATTCAACAAGTTTTTGTTTCTGTTGCAATAGAATTCCAAAAGTTTAACCTCATGGAATTCTCTGTAGTTTCCATTGCAGACTTCCGCCCTCTCTTACCTAATTAACTAACAACCTTTTTTTCCTGCAAAGTTGTGATGCAAAGTTGTAACTTTCCTGCAAAGTTTGCAATGCTGCACATTGCAAAATGCTGTGTGCAGGATGAATAATTTTCATCAAATATCATAACATTAACAACACAGAAGTCTTTGGAATTTAATAGAAAAATCATTCAGAGTTTTAACATTATTCAGAACGTATATTTGAAAGCATTTTCATTTATTTATTTCCTGGACTTCATTCTATTCTGGACTTCTTCTCCAAACTTTCTTACTTAGTAACCATAATTGTACTTCTTTTAAAAAAATGCTATATTATATGCTTTTAAATTGCTAGTAATGCAACTCTTCCTGGATCATGAGAGTCTTGTCAATTTGAATTATTTTTATTTAAAAACCATTTTTTTCCCCTCAAAAGTGAGGCCATAATAAAATAAGAAATTTACAATGGGTTTAGTACTGTATTTGTCATGAAGGGAGTTCATTTTGAGTAGGCCTTCTTCTAAGAAAAGCCAGTCTTTATACCATACAGAATTTATTTCCAGCAATCAGCAAGAATAATGTTGCAGTGAATTTTATCTCCCACATGCAACTAACATTTTGTTCTTTTCATTAAACTGTTTCATTTTATAAGGTTTTCTCAAACAGTCTTTACAATCTGTTTATAATTACTCCACCAGTGGAAAATGTGATTTACTTCAGTACGTTGATTCCAGGTGGTTGCCGGTGAAACATATGTAGCTATGAATTTTGTACAATCTTTTATATTGGTGTAGTCAGCACCCTCCTGTATACATCTTCTTTAAAACTATGAAATCCTAGAAACATTCAAAATATCTCAAACATTACGATCTACACGTTAGATATAAAGCCATAGGTACTAGGTATATAGCCATAATTACTGGTGTGGAGCAGTTTTGGTAATGTAACAGATGACCAAAATTATGAGATTTTGGTAGCAAGTGCTTAGGAATATCACTGGGTTTGTCTGTACATGCATGTTTTATGTATGTGTACCTTCTGGTACACCGATTTAGGTAGAGTGAACTGGTAATGACTTCAGAGAAAAGATGCATGTATGAAGAAGTTGTGCAATTAAAAAAAAAAGTTCTGTTGTTAGGAAACTACAGTTTGAAAGCTGTTGACAAAAAAACAGGATTGTAAGCAGGCTCTCCAAAAGTACAAACATGGAATGGTCACACGAAATGCAAGTGCAAGCACGGGGTGGTGTCAGAAGCCCCAGGGCTATAAATAACTGAAAAATAGTCACTACTGGGTCATTAAAGAAAAGCAACCTTGGGAGCTGGATGAAAATGTGGTGTTTTTTTTTTTTTGAGATAATGAAGAGAAGAAGGAAATGCAAAACACACCACATACAGAAAATTCAGATACAAAATGGAATTACAAACTACTGAAGTAAAAGCAAGTATGCCATCTGTGTTAGCAACTGCAAAAATATGACTCTAAGTGAGACTGAGTCCAAGAGTGAAAACGAAGAAACTGTTGACATAAACACCATATCCCTCCAAAGAGGAAAATAGGAGGAAGAGGCCACCCTGGATGTGGTTATCAGCAAACTCCTTCTAGGGAAGAGCTCAGGACTTTAACTTGTTGTAGTACCCCCTGTGCTCCTGCTACCACTCCTAGGACCCAGGAGTGCAGGAAGCGTGAGCATAGCACTGGAGAAAGAGTTCAATATTAGAAAATTTGTGTATATCAGTTTTCACTCTGCCCATATTGGGAATGAGCTGAATAATTGGACAATCTGAACTGTGAATATTAATACCATTGCAACAAAGCTGCTAATAGCTCTCTGATTAGACTGTTTAGATTTAACTTAGACTAACAGTAAATTCTTGACTTTGTTTAAAATTGCCCAGGGTGGTAATTGCTGGTATTGGTGCTCTGGAGGGCAGGCTGTTAACCTGGATGCAATGTTGCTTTCTTGACAGGAATAATATTTCTAGCAGGCAGCTCATACATCTGTAAGGGAGAAGGTAAGATGTGACCTTCTGGAATTACAGAATAATTTTGCAACAATAATGGTGATTTCCAGGCTCAAGCTGCTCTCAAATGTTTTATTAGCCAGAAATTATCCCTTTGTTAGTAATGCATAAATCTTGCTAAAACCTGATAAATACTAAGACCTACACAGAAATAACATATGTATACATGAAGAGAGTGCTGCAGTGTACATCTTTTTCTCATTCCATCCCTAATCTTGCAAACAACCAGTTTAACATATTATACTTCCTTGTGGTACAGCAGTATGATTTGTTTGTCTTCTCTGACAAGTCTATAATACTAGTTATTTCTTTCAAATTATCATAATTTGCTAATTTCAAATTATCATAATTCACAATATGCTAAAGAACAGAGGCTTTTCTGCTTGTTTGTTTGTCTGCTTGTTTTATGATGCTGAATTTGTAGGCAGTGGTCACACAAACCCCTGGCAAATCAGGAAAAAGCTAAGAAATAACTCCTTGCAGTGTTATGCTGGAAGTATGGACTTCCTCCTCCTGTTCTGAAGTAGTTGGTGATAACTAGCACTCCCAGGTGCTACATATTATTAAAACCATAATAATAATATAGTGCCTAGTGCTCCAGAACCACCAAGATGGAACTCAGTGCTTGCTGCTAGTGTTTCAGCTCCACAGGGAATGTGACAGATGAAGTGAGAGGCACAATCTTATGAAAAATCTCAATAGAATTAGACCAGCCGTTTCCTATAAATATTCAATAGCATCCAATAAAAATAACTTCAGAATTTTACGTGGAGAGACAGTATGTAGAATTAAAGAGCAGAGTATATCTCTAGCAGACAGTATATCCCTGTACAGTCTTAAGGGAGCACTAATAGCTACCTCAGGAAGACACAGTGGGTAGGGTTCCTCTTACCTCTCTTTTGACCTCTGCGGGTAACAAATTAGCTTAGGCTTCCATTATAGTTAATTGAATAAAATAGACTTCTTAAGTGACTAATCTGATTCTGAAATAGGTATTTTAAATCCCGTGTACTACAGAATTATCTCTTCTCCTAACTGAAAAAGGATGAATAGCAGAAAAACAGTACTCTGTGATTTTTGTACCTCTCATTTGTTCAAGGTGTCAAGAAATTGAGTACTCCTGAAAGGTCTGCATATTTTCCTGAATGCATGAAAATGCTGTCTGAAAAAGTCATTTCCTCTATGTAAGACTTTTCAGTTAGCAGTTTTTAACAAATTTCATGTTTTTAATGTTCTGGAAATGCTACACAGTGCTTGTTTTTTAATCAGAATGCTATTAAGTGCATTGCTGAATTCCCGGTCTATTATATATTTCTGCACCTATTTTAACAAATTAACTTTGCAACCTTCTTTTTAAAAAAATCTGTTATCTTTGCTTCACATCAACTCTTTTCCAAAATACGTTGCTGAATGAGATTAAATATATTCCTATCCTTAAATATTTGTTAACTGAATCTAAGGTCAGCTTTTTCATCATTTTACTTCAGACTTGATGGAAGGGTAACAGCCTGCAGCTACTTTCCTGCATCACTTTCCTTCTTTTTTAAGTTATACCATATTATCAGTCTTCAGTCTGCTCGAAATTCCATGGTATTCCAAGATTTATTAAACATTTATATCATCATTAAACGTTTATAACATGTAGATATTGTTTTATACCTCTTTGCTTACTAATGGACTGGAAAGTGCTTTATCTTCCTTGTGTGATAAGAGGATTCATCATGCTGTTTCCTTCTGAGTAAAGAATAAATATATATAACCAACTCTTCTATTTTCCTCCATCATTAACTGCATTATCATCATATTTTAGTAATTAGTCTTTGTTAGTATGTTTTTGCTGTCATATTCTTCACACACTTATCTCTGTTTTCCTCAGTCCTGCAATCCTTCATCAGTTTTCTGAAGTCATAACAACATTCTCTTTTGTAACTCTGGTATATTTAATTGTCGTATTTACCTTCCACAGAAACAGGCTAGGTATTTAGATAAATTATATGACAGGGTAAGCAAGATGTCTTGTTTAAATGTGCTCGTATTGTAAGTGGTAAAAAAAACAAAACAAAAACGCTGATGTTCCACAGCTAGTAAAATATTTATATTATATTTTTCTGGGCCTGTATAGGCACAGGAATAGGGTGAATATTCAAGATTATGGGATCAGTTATTTCCAGTTGAAAATGCATCTAGCAAATTCATTGCCTCCATTTAGAATACCATTTGAATTTGGTTTTGTGGAGCTGCAAAGTATTGAGGATGTAGAACTGTAGTTTTGGGTCTTCTGCACTTGCAAATGTGTAGATTAATTTAGAGTGAAGGGAAGAAGATTGACTCCTTGCGTGTTACAGGCCAATTGCAAATGCATAACAACGCAGACTGCTTTCCCAATTTCTTTTGTAAAGTCCCAGAATGTAGTAAATACACAACCAACATGGCAATCTTCCCTTGTACTTTATTGAGTGAGATTCTGGTATTGTATGCAGGATAAAAGGAACCACTCCTAATTAAATCATGGGCAGTTAAAATTCTATTTAGTATTGATCACGCATTTAACAGCAAAGACTCCAAGATACCAGATCATTATCTATTGACATCCTAGCCCCTTGAGAGGTAATTAATGATGAAGCCAGTGGTATCGGATTAAACATTTTGCCTGTGGTTTATTCTCTATGTGGGATTTTCTTCTGGCCTTCTTTACAATGATCGCACGTGGGAATAAACTTACAGTTTTAAGTTAAAGTGCCATAACTGTTGTATCAAATAAAAAAGACTGTCATTTCTTTTTGCAATGATTAAATAATTTTGAAAATTTAAAAGGCTCCGTGAAAATATTTTCAATTAAGTTTGTACAAAGTATCTTGAAGAAATAGACATTTGCATAGCTTCTAAATATTTACATCTGAGAATAACCTTAATGGGAAGAAACTCTGTTATTATTTAGTAAATTTTTAGCATGATTTTTTTTTAATAATCCAAATGAATAATTTTAAAGTAGCACTCCGCAGATAATTACTAAATATTCAATGATTTCTTTTCTTTTTTTTTTCTTTTCATTAAATGAGGGATGTTCAACTCTAGTGTTAACAAGAAACAATATAGTCTTGTGATTTCATGTAGCTAAATTTTTACCTGTACTGTTTTGAGAGTAATTGAAATATATTATGGATATAAAAGGAGGAAATATTAGAAAAGGGAGAAAATGTTAAATACTTGCTACATGGCAGCAAAATGGTATACAATTATAAAAGCTTTAATTAGTTCTTTAATATATTTAAAATAAATTGTTTATTAAGAACATTAACTTTTTTGCTTGAACCTCACATAGAATAGTTTGCTAGTCAAGCACTGAAACTTGAAAACATAGGCTTGGTTCTTAACAGTAGCCAAAAAGCTGATGTAATGTTAAGGCTTGAAGGAAATGGAGAGCAGAACATAGTACACTTGCAGCTTGATTAATGTGTGCCATATTCAAAGATGAAGCTGAAATAATAACAAACAAACAAACATAAAAGAACAACAATCACTGGAAAAGTACAGAAAAAAAAAAAGATCAAAGGTAGAGGGATTCCTGTGAAGAGTGAATGAATAGGTTTAGACTCTTCAGCATGGGAGGGCATGATAGAAAGCTAGAAATTCAAGAAAGCCATGGAAAAAAGAGAACAGGAAGGTACCGTTTATTGACTCTTCAGCACAGGAACTGGGTGGCACTTCATGCAGTTAGCAACAGAAGGGAGTGCTTGACAAAACATGTAATTGAGCTGTAAAGCTGTTTCATGGGGATGCTAGTAGACTACATGGCTTAAAATAATGGAAGAAGAATCTATCAAGAAAAAAAAAAAGCATGATGTTATTCAGAATCGCTGAGCTGGAAATTACTGGAGGCTGAGAGAATATTCTGGGGAAATAGTACATTCTTGTCCTGTTATATCTTTTCCTAGATATTACCCATTGGCCAACATAGTATTATGGACCAGGTAATCTTCTAGGCTGATATGGGCATTCCTGTCTTTTTATATTTGAAGGATCTACTGAACAGAGTTATAATTATCACTTGCTGAAGTATTTGCAGAGCAATGGTTATCAGTGCCTAATGAAAATTCTGCCAAAGTCTTTAAAAAAAGTTGAGCAATGAACTTTTAACTGTCTTCCTACAGGATCTTAACTGTTTGCAAAATTCACCTTAAATTGCTTCAGTGGCTCTATTTTCCCTCCCCAAAAAGCTCATAAAACTTTAAACAACATCAGCTCCTTGCCAATTTTATTTAAAGAAGCTGTGAATCAAAATAATGTAAACCTTCTAAGTACTGCACTGCCTTCCTGATTATATTCCATTTACATGACTTCAGAAAATATTTCTCCACCCAAAGAGTTGTGAGATTTAGTCTCATGTTTCTTTAGACCCCTGCCTCACCTTCATCATGACTTCTTTTTGTTTTCTCTCCTGAAGACAAAAGCTAACATACACATTATGAAACACTTAATTACAAAAGAAAGGAGAAAAATGCTGATGAGAAAAACAGAAAGATACCAAAGATCATCCAAAAATTTCCTTAACACTCAGTTTTGTTTCTCACTGGATAGAGAAGAATGAGGAAGAAGATTCTGAACACAGAATGTGGAAAGCCTACTAGAGTTACATAATTAAATAGCTGAATTATTTTAGAACAGTTCACAATATTTTGGAATAGAGATTGTTTCATTAAAAACAAAGTCCACAGCCACCAAATATATTTATTTGTGCCTCTCCATTCAGACATAGCTAAACATTGCAGTGATAATCCAGCATTTTTACAGACAAACAAAGCTTTAGAGAAGTAGGCCGAAAGTTTTGTTCTGCCAATAATTTCCAGTTAATGTTGTGTCACTTAGCTACCTAAGTGCATTTCAAGTGTGTCACTTATCTGGTGCTTTATTAAATAGTTATTAGTATTTCCTTGCGCCACAAAAATGTTGGCATTGTAAGTATTTTGGAATTTTAAGCTTATATGTGTTCTGGTGATCAGAGGGAGAATTTTTCTGTGATGTCAGTTTAATGGCTCAGGTATTCTTTCAGTATTAATCACTCGGGTATTCTGTTTGTTTCTTCCATGGTTTCTGCTGTTGATGCTTTCCATTTTCTACCAAATGTTTTGAGAAATGGGAAGCCAGTTATACCAGTCCTGAACTACTCTGGAGAAAATCCAGAGAAGGTCCTTGGCTTCAGTGGAGTTTCTGTATTTACACCAGATCATGAAACAACACTGAATTTTAATTATTATTATTCTTTTTCATAGAAAACATACCTTCTTGAAAACTGAGGTCACCGTAGAAAAGGAAATCAATAATTATGGACTAGATCACATTTGACATTCAACTCTGAGAAGCATTATTGGCTTCCAGAGAAACAAATTTCCTTGTGTGAATAAACTATAGAGGTTTTGGCCCAATCTGCCACCTATATATATTTTTTTTCCCTTGAAGAGAAACATTTAAATAACATTTTTAAGACATTCACACAAGAGGGAGGATGTTCTAAATAAAGACTTCCTATTGAGATTGAATTCCATTGTTCCGAGACATTGTAGCACATATTATCTCTTCCTACTGAGATTCCACTCTCCCTCCTACTGCATTGTCTAATTGAAATCTTTTTGTGGAAAAAATGACAATTCTGTATTATGCTTGTAATTTTAAATGTCAGCAAATTATGTCAGTAAGCAACCTTCAGAAGGGAGTTTGCGATAATAATTGTGAGTTTCCTACAAACTGAGTGATGTGTAAGTATTCCTCTGTAACTCTTTTGGATTATCAGCCATGGCATTTCACTGGTTAACACCCTGTTCTCAGAATATGAGGAGAGTTAGTCAGGAAACAGTTTATGAAATTTTCCAGTTTGACATTTTTGGGCTGTGACTGCCTGTTAACCAAGACCTTATATGGCACCTGATGTTCACAGTAATGTCAGTGGCCACCTCAAGAGACAGTTTTTCGATTAAAACCCAACCAAACAAAAGCCCATTTCTAGTGTAGCTGAGTGCAATATTATATGCCATGCACAAAAATGTCGGTCCTACTTTCAGAGAAGCAGGCAACATACATAAACCGAAGGTAGGGGTCAGTGAGGACACCAAACATTTTGTGTGTCACATTGCATTGGGATGGCCTAATGCAATCCGTGGTTGTATAAACAGGGGACAGCAGTAGGAAGGCAATTACCTGGTTTTATCTCTAAATATTTATACATAAATATTTACTATATATTGGCTTACTATATAGATGTAGTATAGATCAGGCCAATATTGAAATCTATTTGCGATGATTACCATTAAAAGAATGAATAAGGTAAATAAGGAGACATACGGACATTAGTTTGATGGATTTGGAAAGACTGAAGGCACCCCATCTATTTATCTTGTCAAAATGAAGAGGTGATTTGATTACAGTCCATAAATATTTTCACAGGGTGAAAATAAAAGATTCATTAATTTAGCAGGAAAGGGCATAACAAAGACAGCTGGCAGGAAGATGAACCCACACAAATTCAAATAGAAAGTTAGAACTTACTGGAGAAAATAGCTGATTTCCTATTAGAGTGCATGGAGAAGCAGTACCTCCTATACCTCTCATGTTTCAAATGAGAACAGTACCTCTCATAAAGATAGATTTTTATTACCATGTTTTGTGGTGCTCAGTTCACTGCAGTTCCAAATGTTTTTAAATATTAATTTCAGACTAACCCAAAGTCCTTATTACTATTATTATTATTATTTTTATTTATTTTTTCTAAGTAAAGCTTGCAGCTGAAGGAAATATTTCATAGAGCCCACTTAGATTTTCATATTTAGGATCAATAGATCATTTTGACTTTATATTTTCACTTCTGAGAAATAATACTGCTAATTAATCTCAAAATTCATTATTTTACCTTTTAAAGATTATTGAAAAATACTATTTTTTCCTTAAACAATGCCAAGAAAGTTTTTCTTTTCTTTTTCTTTCCACTTCCTTGCTCACTTCCACATCAAACATTCCTAAAACCACTACAATATTATGATGATTCAGCAGCATTGAAGTGTTTTGCTTTCTTCTGCAAAAAGGCCTTGGCCAAAACAAAACATTTTTAATACTTTGAATTTATTAAATATATCATTTAATCTGCAAGTTCTTAGGCTCAAGGTAGAGAGAAATTTAATAGCAAGTAGTCAGGCTAGATAGTTTAAGTCTCCTTTGGAAAGTGGAAGAGCTTCTTCCTGTCTGACCAGAGGTATTATTAAAACCGAAAGAGTGTGTGATCCTATTTCCAGAGATGGCAGGTTGTTTTGCTGAGTGGTCTAGCTCTCTGTTCCTCCTCCGTTACTGCCAAGGTTGAGAAAGGTTAAAACTCTGCTTGTGGAAATACTCAGGGTGTCAGAATCCAACAAATACTTCTCAAATAGTTAGCCAGACTCTCTCTTTTACCTTTTTACCAGAAATCTCAGATAAGTTCACCTCTGTTTTCTCCTCTTCTGAGTTTCAGATCAATACAGCTGAGGGCTTTGTTTATGAAGCTACTTGTCAAATGGACTCCAGATAATGCAAAGGCACTAATGCCTTTTTAAAATTCTCTTGTGTTATATTTAGTTAATAAACTTGTTTAGTTTACAGTCAATACAGATGAAGGACTGTTTGTACAATGCTTGCTAAGTGTTATTAAAAAAGGATGCTGAGTGAGACAGAGGAATGGATATTTGGTACTATTGCCTTCCAGAAAAAGCATGGGCCAAAGTAACTTCTGTAGAGACAAATGTATCATTTCTCTTTCATTATAATGAGTCAAATTAAGACAATGATAAATGTTGAAAATAAAAATAAAGCCTACAGCATCATTGTGAAGAACTCTCTTACTATTTTTCTAAGCCGTCTCAATGGAAGAAATGTTTGCACAGAGTTTGAAGAGAGGCAAAGAAAAGAGAAAGTTAGAGGAAGGAAGGATAATTGGGCCTCACAAAGGTTTATTTATGGAAGAAACAAAACTCTTGGTTTCAGTGGAGGAGCTATATTCTCCTCCATTCATATTCAGCTGGGGTCTCTTCCCCAGTCCTTTGATCACAGTATGGTCAAGATTTGATTTTATGTGAAAAAGAGCTAAGACTGACTGCTTGAGAATTCTGTAAGTATGTAGTCTGCAGCACGAACCTACGGATAACAAGTAGACAGAAGAAAACATTAACAAAAATTATAACTGCACATAATAGACTTCAGCAAGTATTAGTTATTAAATTGACAGGTCAATCAAGGTCTTCCAGGTTTATGCCAACATAACTGCACACAGTCCTGAGAAGATAATTTGGGCCATTAATATATTATCTTAGATCATTCCTTAATGCAAACATGGAAATCGCTAACACCGAACCACATTAATTAAACTACATCTTATTAATTACTTGTAGACTTCTAAAAAGGCAGTCAAATGTTGCAGATACCAGTTTATAACCTTTAATGATGCCCTGTTATAGGAGATCCTATTATACTGCCATGATACCCTTTATAAATTGGCTGCTCAATTTAATCTGCACAGCAGCATGAGAAATTCTGTGTATGCTGTTCTGGATTTCTGTTCTTTAGAAACTTTGTATAGCTCAAAGGAGTATTCATGATGGAAAATATTTTTGACTTGAGGAGGATTCTCTATCACAAAAACAGAAGATGTCATGACACTGTATACCTGTTTCAGCTCACTGTATCAAAGCCCACCCAGTTTTGCCACCCTGTTTCTTACTGCATTGTAAAAGAATCTTTGAGTACCCAAACTAAAAAGTTCATGTTAGTACTACTAAAATGTTGGTAATGA
The DNA here is from genome assembly GCA_013399115.1 of Anseranas semipalmata. Classification (NCBI taxonomy): domain Eukaryota; kingdom Metazoa; phylum Chordata; class Aves; order Anseriformes; family Anseranatidae; genus Anseranas; species Anseranas semipalmata. The sequence goes on from VXAA01006341.1 coordinate 463,882, forward strand.
TATATTTCCATGATGTCCTTTGAAACCTCTACTCTTTTTTAATGCCTAGGACATTTTACTATATTATGGTATAAGTAAGGATCTCTTTTTTTCCAACTTTTTCCAATATAGTCATGAGAATGATTTTAAGTTCTTAACTCATAATTTCTCACTGCTTTAACCTTCATGATCCTTTTCCCCATAGATTCTATCAACACAAGTATGCAGTATAAACTCTGCCGTGTTTAATTTAGAGTGTAAGATCTGTATGACAGAGGTCTGTCACTTTCTTCTATCTGAAAGTGGCAGTGCACACCTGGGAGACTAGAAATAATAAAAACATACAATAAGACTCAATATTAGCACATATTCCCAGGCTAATTTCCTGGCCCCAAGATGTCTTTTGCTTCTTATCCTTGAACAAAAGAAAGCATATATTGAGATTACCTTGTGTATATATTTTGAAATTAGGAAGTACATCCTATTTAGCAGAAGATATTTCCTTTGCTTAACTTGTGTTACTGAAACAATGTGCTTGCAACAGTTAGAGGTGATAATCAGATGACAAAGTAGGAAAGAGAAAGGTGCCCAAAATAAACTTTGTTAGGTGCTATGGGAGATTAAAAGAGAAGTTTTATAGGCAGAAAGCACTAGGAGGAAAGAAAAAAGAATGGCTTTCAGTGGTCTGCTTGTACTCTAGGATTGAAGAGGAATGAGCACTAAAAAGATGTTTGATTAGGGGGAAAAAAAGAAGGATGACATTGAAGTACAGTTAGAGAAATATGTTTGTGACATAGCTGGGTATATAGATCCTATGTATAAAACAGCCATATGAGTTAGTTTATGTGTCAAGGTTTTGGCTACATGGAGGATTTCTGTGAGATGAGACCAGGGGCTGCCCCCATGTTGAACACATCCAGCTCCAAAGTGGACCCACTGCTGGCCAAAGCTGACTCTATCACCAGTGAAGCTGGTGGCATCTCAGTGATAACATATTTGAGAAAAGGTAAAAAATGCTACATAGCAGTTTTAAGACTGGAGTAAGAAAAAAAGGAAAAAAAAGAAACAGCCCTGCAGACACCAAGTTCAGTGAAGAAGGAGGGCAGGAGGTGCTCCAGGTGCCAGAGCAGAAGTTCCCCTGCAGCCCATGGAGAAGACCCTGGTGAAACAGGCAGTTCCCCTGCAGCCCATTGAGGACCACTCTGGGGCCAATATCCACACTGCAGCTTAAGGTGGAGCCCACAAGGCAGATGGAGCATATGTCCTGAAGGAAGCTGCAGCCCATACAGGAGCAGTTTTTCTGGCAGGAACTGGAGGATCTGTGCTGGAGCAGTCTGTTCCTGAAGAACTGTACATGTGGTACAGTTGTACCACACTACGGGAGCAATTTGTGAAAGACTGTATCCGGTGGGAAGGACCCCATGCTGGAGCAGAGGAAAAGTATGAGGAGGAAGAAGATTTTTTCATCTTATTTTCTCACCCTGTCCTGCTGAGGAGGGGGAGTGAGAGAGCAGCTTGATGGGTACCCAATGCATTGTTCCAATAACTTCATAAAAACAGAATACAGATGTGAAGAAAGAGACGAAAGCTAATTTTAATTGAATTTTGTATTAAAAATTTAGCAGAAATTTGCTGATTCTGTGTGTTAGAATCCCTGTTTTTAGAACTTAAGCACTTGCCAAATTTTCCAGAGTTCTCCAGCTTGATTGCAGTGACTGTTTTGTCTCTTTCTAAAATACATAGCAGCAAGACTGTCTAGCCTATACATTGAAAGTAGAAATTGTTAATAATGAAGCACATTTCACTGAAGTTAACAAGACCTGAGTTTCAAGAAGTTGAGGTTATTTTCCAGATCTCTGTAAAGTATCTCATAACTACCTTCTTCCTTCATATTTCTGATTAACTGTTAGGAGTCTTACTGGCAGCAAAATTCCCTTTCCAAGTTTCATTAAGTAGCACGTGCTCCAGTGCTGGTCACATTTAAGATTCAGCAAAGACATCTCTGGTACACTTTTACTAAAATAAGTTTCCTCTATTTCAGCATTACTTAGGAGACAAAAACAAATGTATGTTGCTCCATTTATCAGTATGGATATACCTGCCTAGCTCTCCAAGCAAAGAGAAAAAGATTTCAAGGTTCAAAAGGACAATCATTGCACTAAGTAAATTAAAAAAAAAAAAAAAAGAAAATGAAAAAAAAAATCTTCTGCTGTAACAGAATTTTACCAGGAACAGAGAAATTAAAGCCATTTCTCCAAAACTGAGTCTCATTTTAAAAGCAAGGAATTAACCAATTAACTGACACCTAACACAAAATAAGAATCACTTTCCTGTCAAAAGTCACACTGCTATAACTGCATGTTTTAGTAATTTTAGAAAGAGTATTCTAGGAAACCATGTCATCCAGGTTAAACCACAACAGACAGGCTAAACTTAACAGATTTGTGCTTATTTAGATCAGCAGTAAATTTTGTCCTGATATATTGGACAAAGTATATATTTGTGAAGAATTATCTACAGATGTGTTTCTCAAAATGCCTTTAATGCTGATTTCATTAAGTGCCTCCAGATACTTTATATCTTAGGAAACCCTTTGGTAATCCACTGTGGAAACAAAGCGTGTGAAAGTTAGATATTAGAATGTCTAACTAGGGCACACAGAAGCACTTATTGGCCTGGCAGTTAATTTTTGGTATAGAAACCTGGAGAAAGGAACACTCAGGGGACACTGTTTTTGTTGGTAAAGAAAAAAAAAGATTTGCAGTATCTGGGGACGAAGTTTTTTTTTGTTTGTTTGTTTGTTTTTGTAATTTCATTTGCTATTTAAGATGGAGTGCTGTTGCTCTAATATACTAGTACAAAGAACAGAGAGAGACGTATCCTGAAGAACAGTCACTGTCTCGCCATGTAGCTCTGTAATATAGCATTGCCAGGGCTAGATATAGGCCAAGAGCTTTGTACCCAGTTTGCAAGGCCTCAGGACTGAGGCTTGCCAGTCTTGCTCTGTCTGAACTTCCCTTGACCTGCCCACAGCTTTGTTTTACTTGGTTTAGCTGTGACAACAATTTCTCAAATTGTCCAGGTGTCTAGGGCTAATGTCTTTTACTTTTGTTTAGCTGTGTATGGCACAGACATAGTTTTATAGAGGTAGCAGTGTGTACAGTTTGTTTTAAACAGACAAGTGGTTGTGGTAGGTAGGACAAGATCTTTACCACTCTAACACAATGATGTAGTAGAGATGTCCAGGCCTGGCATGATAGCCAGGGCCTTGAGAAGAGGAGACCCAGGGTGCAGTGTAGAGGAGTACAGGCATGGGGTGATAAGAGATGGGGTGCGGTCTTGGCACTGGGACCCCGCAGCTGCAAATAACTCACTAATGGTCAGTTAAAGAAATGCAGACCTGGACACAACTGGTTTCCAGGGTAGAGAGAGAACAAAGAAATGGAGCTGCAGACCAATATAAAAAGAGAAAGGTGTAAAAGTGTGTTTGCAAACATAGGAAAATGACTGTGACTGGATCCTAAAGCAAGTAAAAAACCATCGACAAAAATGTCATATTCCCCCCGCTGAAGGACTTGATGGGGTAATGGCCGGCTCTAACAACCTCCATGCCCCAAAACACGATGAAACCACTGATCTTAGGACCCAGAGGAGCAGTGCAAAGGCAAGCAGAACACCACGAAAAAGAGTAGGAACTCAGGAGAGTGTGTACAACTGTAACTGCATTATTATTCTTTCTTTTTCTGTTACAATTAGATCTGGACTAATAATGGTTCAGTTATTCTAACAATAAATTCTTGGCTTTACTTAAATAAAGAATATGCTGCTTCTTTGCCCATGAACAAGATTTTGAGCTTAACAATTTCTCTGAAGATCTGCTCTTGCAGTCCTCATTGAGCAGCATAACTGATGTAATGGCTGATGTAATGGCAATATGTCTAGGAAACACAGGGTGTATTTTTGTAAATTATTTTTAAACATAGCCTAGTACTTTTCTAAAACACATTTTTAGATGTGCAAAACTTTGTTTGTAATATTTTGTTCTAACCAGAATGAAAACAGTTTAATTTTACTCCGTTCTAAACTAAAGGAAAGGAGTCAAAACTCCTCCTGATCCTAATTAAGTAATAAAGATAACAATAAAGTAGAAATATTTTCAAGGTTGTCAATAAGAAACTTATTCCATGTTGAGATATTTATATTTCTTTCCTCTTCTGTCTGGAACCTTTTCCTGAAAAACACTATGAAAACTCTAAATTTGGTAGATGCAAGATCAAAATGGTAACTTTCACTCTACCGTAAGGATTTCCTTTATATATAATTTCCCTTATACAGTATCCCTTATAAATTTCCCATTTACGTACACTTACGTACTCTTAAAAACACTGACTAGATCTTGTTGAAAATTTTTGCTGGAAAGTACATTGAACACTGTTTCCTAACATGCTCTCTTTATACGGCCTTCTTCAGATTTGGTACAAGTCTTTTCCCTGAATGTAGAGGCTATGAAGAATTTCTGCTCTCTGTCTTCAGGGAAAGGGATATTTTAAGTAAACATTAGATAAAGGGAATGAATGCATTTGGACATGGCATACTGAAAACTTGAAAGAGGGAAAATTCACTCTTAAGTCTTCTGGTGAAGTCACTGTATTTCATGGGCACTAAAGCCTTGATTTTAGACAGACCAAAAGATGCCAGGAGGCTTTTTTTTTTTTTTAGCAGAGCTGGGTAGAAAAGGTGGTGCATCTCTTAAGGGCCATAATGAAGTGGCTGAAAACCAAAGCAGCTTTGCTTTGGTTTTGCTTTAAGCAAACGAAGTTTCTGTCTTTTCCTGAACTCTGGTGTAAGGAGGACAAAAGTTTGGCACCAGCTTGATAATATCCAGACACCCATATAATTAGTTTAACAGCAATGCTTGTTAAAAACAAGAATCCAAGATATTTTTCCTTAGCACGGTAGCACTTCATAATTTTGCATAATGCACTAAAGATGCAGAGAAATATTATTATCTTCATTTTATGATTGGGTAACAGAAATACTGACACTTCACTGAAATTATGCATAAAAACCTGCCAGAATGTAAAACTAACCTTAGATCTTTTGAGTCCTCCATTAGCTTCTTTAGTGCCACTACCAACTATTTATCAAATCACTATGCTGAGTTGCGTTGATTGTGGTGTCAGATTACATTGTCTCCAGACTCAAGATCAGGATCCAGAAAAAAAAAAAAAANNNNAGGAAAAAAAAAAAAAAAAAAAAGAAAGAAAGTAGGTATAAACTATATAAAGCATGAAACATGATGCACAGTATGGAAGAACAGCTTCCTCTGCTGAGCTGCAAATAAATATTGGATGTTCCTAGTCCACGTCTGATCTACTTGAAAAAATCATTTAATTCCACATAAACCTCAGGATATTTTAGTGCTATATTGTGTTTTTTAAACTGTGAGATTTCAAGAAAGAGTGTCCTTGTATTTTTCAGGGACTAACTGCTTTTGGCACTAAATGGGATGGAAATGAAAGAGGTTATGCTCAGCTCTGACATCGTTTCTAGTGCTGCAGAAGATGTTATTATATTACAAATGCAAAAAAAAAAAAAAAAACCAGAAAAAAGGTTGCTTCATTATTAATAAGCTAGACGTAGAGAAATATTTTGACAGTCATTTAATCTGGAGGTGAATCACTTTGGCATGAAAGATTTACAGGTTACCTCTTTTATGGATTATTGGCCAACTACACTGGCTTTATTGCTTGGCTGCAAAGTAGTTGCTCATGATTAACAGTAGTCTAGAGCACAGAATGACTATATCCAGACTTCTATCTAAGTTACCTAAATTTTTTGTCTTGCTTTCTTTTCATTTACCTTTTTGTTGTTGTTTGTAAACCAGGATCAGGGAGTTTGTCTACTTCATCTTTTGTTCTATTTGTTTTGCTTTCAAATATTCAACAAAACTTTGGTTCATTTCCTAGATCCTTGTTTGGTATATTTATTTATTTATTTATTTATTTATTGCTTTTCCAGTCTGCTTTTTAAATAATGAGGTTTGGGAGAAATTATTTTGCCAAAATTTGAAATCCATCAAACATTATGAGCTAAAATAATCCCTCATGTGATTTCAATGCATTCATTAGTGCTGTGCCAGAGATTAATTTGGCCTCCTGAGTTCTTATTTTGGCAATGAGAATAAATTATTAAGATTTGTATTCTTGGAACTGAATAACTTTCTTAGTAAAATTGTAAAATGGGATAAAATAATGAATATTTATCAGTAACTTTACAAAATCCATGCGTTGACCACCCCATTAATTTAAAATATTATTTAAACGTCCATTATAGATAAGGTCATAGAATCAGACGGATTTTTCACCTGTGCCTTTAGTTTCCTCTCTTTTTATACCTTCCTACACCCCTGTTGTGAAACAGTGCTAACATTCTTCCTCTTTCTCAGCCCTTAAAAAGCCTATTGAGCTTCTCCAGAGAAGTTCACACTAGAGATATATGAGGAACAACAATGTTTTTTTGACATTCTGTCCAATGCTAAAATCATGTCATTTATCATTTTCTATTCTTTAAGTGAACTGGATAAGGATTTTTAATCAATAGTTGCCACCTCTAATTACATCCTTTGTTTTCCTGTCTCTCTGGATTCCTACTAAATCATTTTAAAATCATATGCTCTACCATTACTCATAAGAGCACACTGAAAATATTGAAAGCCGTTGGTATCTTGTAAACGGATAGAATTTTAACAGAATGGCATGCTTTTTAGGTTTTGGTACAGGTACATTTATTTACTTTTTTTT